>JAOQGH010000023.1:103784193-103800612 GCA_025769975.1 Gallinago jamesoni | reverse complement strand
GAGAGAGTGGTCAGGCACTGAAACAGCCTGCCCAGGGAGGTGGTGGAGTCACCATCCCTGGAGGTATTTAAGAAACACGTAAACATGGCTCTTCAGGACATACTCAAGATTATCGTTTTATGGGTGGGTGTGATGTGGTGGGGTGTTGTGGGTTTTTTTGTGGTTGGACTCAATGATCCCTTCCAACCAGCTCCCTTCCAACCACGATGATTCTGTGATTCCATAATTGAAAGTCTAAGGCTCACATTTCAGTGTGTAGAGAGTTTTACTCCATTATAAAGGGAAGGTTTGGGGCTTTCAGAGTAAAAAATGCATCACCTGCTTCAGATCTGGTGAGTGGGCTTGCTCAGAACAGCATTTAGGTTTGCCTGCAAAATACAAACCATGTGCATTTTTCCCAGTGTTGCCTACTGCAAGGTAAACAAATGGATCTCAATTAGGAGAGTGAATTGCCAAATGGAATCTGTTTCCTCTACAGAAGCCTGGAAAACTTTTGGACCTATGGGACTAGTTTATTCAGTCCTTGAAGGATTGTTAGTTGTGGTATGTTTTCCTGAATTTCATCCAGCAGTTCCCCTTCATCCAACTTGTAACTACTGAGAAAAAGAACTGACATAGTGGAGACGTTCAGTAAGGCCTTGTATTAAAAAGGGCCCAGATTATGGCTCTACTATTTCATTTTATTGAGGTGAAGTAGGGTTTGGATTTATGGGATGTTACTTTCTCTGCAGTAGTTGGCTGTCTAAATACCCCTGCTTAGCAACAAATACAAGTGGATTTACTTAATTTTTTGCTAAAGATTAAAGTATATTCCACTTGACAGAGCTTAATAGCATGACTTTGTACTGGCATGCCCTTGAATGTGATGCCATTCAGTAGCATAGGGTTTTACCCTCTAAAAATGCCCCTTATTAACCCGATATCACAGAGAACAATAAATGGGAACTGCGATTGTTGTGGGACTGGTGAGAAGAATGAAGAGATGATAAAAACTTGTTTACAAATTTATGTTTTGAAAGGAAACTATTATTAAAATAAGGCATGAATGTAATTAGAACATGGTAGCCTTTCCTAAAACTAACTGTAAGCTGATTTTATTTCCTTAGTATATAAAGGTTTCCTTAGAATCTCAAATGTCAAACTAGAATCAGTTTCTGTATGCTTATTATAGCTTTTGATGAACACAGTTAAGGAGTTGTGACACAATTTTGCAGAACAATTTGAAAGACAGAATGTTGTTCAGGAGGAAACTTGGAGCAGCACAAGAGGTGACTTAATTTCCCCTGAACAACACAAATATTCTTTGATAAACCAGCATGCCCTGCAGGGCTACAATAAGTTGCTAGGAAACATGATCCTGTAGTGAAATTAAGTAGGCTATTCAAACTAATTAGGCTAGGAAGAACGTGGGGTTTTTTTAAAATTAATAAGATGGCAGTTGCAAATAAAATGATGACAGCCAATTATGTTTAAAAAGATCATTAATGTTCAGAGAGGTGGGTCAGATTCTCTCCAAATAAAAAGGGGTGTGAAAGCGATTCAAACTGAAAATGAGCTGAATTTCTCTGGAAGAGAATTAAAAAGGTAAATGTGTCTCACCTAACTTCAGCAACTTAGTAAGAGACCAAGCACAAGTTAGCTGCTTGGATTCCTTGTATATTCTGTAGAGACAGACAGGTAACTTCAGAGTATCATTCTATCTTAATTGCTTCTTTAAGGATGCCAGCATCACTTTCTAAAGTTAGGTGATGGGAATACTTCTTAAAACCACAAAGGATGTCTTCTAAGAATAAAGATACTTCCACACCTGTGTGTAAAACTTCTGTAATTTTATTTTGTTGCCACTTATGGGTATGCTATTGCTGTCCTGCTTGGAAAACCCAGAAATATTTTTTTTACTTTTTATCTTCCCTTTCACAGATTTACTTAACTGAACTGAAGAGGCAGTAAGGTTTTCTTGATTTATCTGCTGCTATCCCTGGCTACAGAAAAGATGTGCAGTAAACTTTCCTCCTTCGGACTAGTGTCTGTCTTCCTGTCTGCTCAAATCCATTTATTCTGTTAGACTGAATTGCCTTCATGTAGACAGGCCATGCTCATGAAGCAATCGCCATAAACTGCATAACAAAATCGATGGGGCTTGAGTAGATGTGCCCTAATGATAAATACCAATTGGTTCAGAAGACCCTCAGAGTAGCACATGTGGGATGCAGATGTTGAGTAGGTGCCTTCAATGAAATATGGTTCCTGAATGGAGAGTTTTCATGCCCCTTGTGCAGAATATTTTGATTGATCTCTCATGCAAGGAATAAAATCTTGGTATTAAAAAGATCCTTGTTGTCCATAAACTAAATGGCAAATACAGAAGAAATTATGCCAAAGAAGAGAAATAGCAGTCCCATCATATTTGTGCTGTCATTTAATGTTTGCATCTATCCATCTTGCGATTATATATTTCAGGTAAACTATATGTTTTGGTGAGATAAAAAAATACTGACACTATACAAAGAAATGCAAATAATGAATAAATGGAGGAGGATACGTAAATAATCATGGGGTTGAGATTTCATTTTTAAAAAGGATTGACATCTTTATTAAATCCTTCATCACATATTCCATTAACATTTGCACTCTTTCATTTTGCACAGTCTGCTGTCTAGGATAAAACACTGATAATTCTTGTTTTTTACCCAGAACTCAGATATATTTTTCTCCATTTGTGCTGCTGCCGTCTGTCATTACCTTGGCAGGCTGTGCCTTAGTGCCCTTTTCCCTTCCTGTTCTGTCTCTGATAGCAGCTGCCACAAAGAGTTAAATCTGGCAGCTGCCCATTCCAGAGGCTAAATTCTTGGCTATGTATATAGTGAGAACTAGTGGGTTTTGTTTCTAAAACTGGTCTTGCATGCAGGTCAACTTCTCTGCAAAGTTGCTGTGGAGGTCATATTGGTACCTACAAAACTGTCAAATTTTACCTTTTCAGTAGTCACAGTTGAAAATGGACATTGTACAACTGTGCTCCAGTACCCATTAATTACTTCACAGCACAGAAGACCTGCAAGTAAATATAGCTGTTTGTCAAGGAAAATATGAAAGAGTTCACATCCAGATAAAACCAAAAAGTTTTAAGGAAGAGTTCAGAGATGGTGAGTGACAATTTTTAGAGTCCTTCCTTTTCAATCGGTGAGAGCAGATACAATAATACTGATGTAAACAATGCATGTGATGAAGACAATGAACTCAGCATGCCTTTTTTCCCTTTCTCAGAGTGTGAGAAGCAGGAAAAAACACTAACAAAACTGATGAGAAGACACAGAAGTAATGATATAGCTACTGCTGCTGAGTTTTACTGAGGGTAACAGACTAACAGAACAGTTATTGAATTACACTGGTAATGACCACATGCACAATTAAGATAGAAAGGCCCATAGTGTACAGGAATCAAAACCTCTGTGCTTTGGAGACTTAATCCATAGTGATTAAAAGGAAAATTGTCTTTGGACAGGTTATTCTGTAAGTACTCAGTATGACTTTTCTTTTGTCTCTTTCTTGTTCTGGATTTTTTTCTCCCGTATGGATATTAGATCACTTGGTCAAGTCATTCTACCAATTCACATGTGAATGACCTTCAGTTGAATTTTGCAGTTGCTCTCCCGTGTCAGAACTAGGAATGATGTTTTCCTTTTTCTGGAAGGAAATGTATCTCATATACATTCCTTTCTATATCTCATATATGTGAAAATCTTCTGAACAGACTGTGTTACTAGATAAGAATTGTTGTATTTGGCTTTTGATAAATATGCTTTCTTCTTATGCCCTAACATATATTTTCTTTTGGACTATGAATCAATGTTCCTGAAAACAATTTTTAACCATAAGCTGTAGCTTTCTCTGAATGAAAATAAGGGTGTATAACAGTTGGATAAATAAATAGAAAAATAAGAATATTTTAAAAGGCAGGTACAAATCCTGTCTGAAAATCCTGCTCAGAGATTATCACCAGATAATAGCTCATAATACCAGATAATACCCCAGAAATGGGATATCTACGGGGATATAGGGCTATTGTGCATGAATAATGACCAGCAAATTCTTTAGCTTTTTTATTAACACCAGTATTTTTCTGCATGTCTGCTTCTGTACTCTGGGTGCACCTGGGCATATTCAGTTACATAAGGAACATGTATCTTGGACTATAGATAAGGATCATGACAGAAAACAGCCTATTCTTTATATTTTATACTTCCCCAAAACTTTATTTATAAAGATAATAGTTAAGGATTGACAGATTTTATAGACAAAGATAAACAGTATAAATACAGATACAGATAAAAATAGACAATAACATATAGATGAACACAACCCTGAAAACTGGATATGTGGTGGCAAGCAGATGACATTCTTTTGAATAATATCTCACTTCTTTTTAAGCGAGAGTGTGAGAAACGTAACAGTTAAAATTTCAGTATAATGATAGTAATTGGTAAAAATTAAATAAGGCAGTAACTTAAATAATTTATTATGATGAAATGTGACCCAGTAATTGTAATAATTAGCCTCAAATCACAAGTTGTGTCATGCAAATTCTGCCCTCAGTTGGGAATGATGAACTCAGATAAGACCCTTTGACCCACATTTGAAATCATCTGAAATGAAAAAGAATTAGCAGTTGGGAGATTCACAACAGCCTTGGAACCTCATTCATTTAGGGGAAAGGTCAAACAGTATCAGCAGGTGAAACAGCAGAGTTGGAGGATTTTTCTCACTAGGAAGGTGAGGACAAATACAAAGGTTGAGTTGGGAATCTGTGGAAACATATTCAGAGGAGGCTGCCCTATAAATAATACAATTTCATCGCAGTTTCACAATTTGTGTAAGCCTAGTGTGTGTGTGGGGTTTGTTTGTTTATTTGGGTGGTTGTCTATTTTGAGGGAAATAGGGAAAGGCAAAGTGCTAGAAAAGTGATTCTTGACATTTCCACTTGAATTATAATACACCTCTTTCTCTTTGAGGATTCACTGCTGCTTCCGTACTCCTCATTAAGTGATACCAGAAGCCACTCTTTGGTCCTGTGACCAAATGGCAAATGCCATCCTGCCTACGCTGCTAAACTCTCCTAGTCTCCAAAAGAAAGTAACTGCACCCAAGGTGCTTATTGTGAGTCGTCCTTTGGTCACGTCAACTGCTGAGCTGTGTCAGGAACCACTCAGGGCAGCGCTTGTCAGCCTCTGCCAACAGCATGGAGGACAGGGCTGAAACGCTCCTTGCCCCTGTTTAATTCGCTGTAGACTCACCTGCGACAGCGCACGACACGCTACAGTCACTCACCAGTGAGCGCCTTCAGAGAGGACTGGAGCAGAGACACTGGCCTGCAAAATTACACCTACACCCTGGCACAATAAAAAGCTCAACAAGCTGTTGTATGTCTCACAGGAACTGCATCCTAAAGGGGTGAAAACCACATTCAGTGGAATTCTTTTACAGGCAGAAGTGTTTACTGGAAGTAAATTGCGCTGCTGTGTATTTTTATTGAGGGAAAAAATGAAGAGACCCAGGTATAGGTTTCTAACTCTTTTTTTTTTAAAAAAAATATGTGTATATAAGCTATGTCCTTACTTGATGGCTAAGATGCCTGTCAAGAAGGATGAATGAGATGATGTAAGAAACTGTATCAGAGGATAAGGACTGCACTGATTACAAATTGAAAAGACAGTTTGCTTAAAATTTTCCTTTAAGAAGCTCAATCCTGTCCTCAATTTTAGAACAAAGTAAACCATAGAAACCTTTTTAATTAAAATTGAATTTTATTCATGAAACCCAACATGAGGGAAAAATCTCAAAAAACTTGAAGTTACAATACAGCTATTTCACTTTTTTTTTATTTATTTTATTGGGCATGGGGTGCTGCATGCTTCAGGGAGATAACAATTTAGGAATACTGAAGAAGAAAGAGGATAAGAGAAAACATCTTTCAGGTCTGTGAGAGCTGGGTAAGTTACAAGATGGGTAGAGGCATGAATTAGAATTTGCTGACATTAGCACAAAGGTTTAGAAATCCCTGCTACTGAAGCTGAAAATAACATGAGCACTAGAAAGGAAAATTATCTCTGCTTTTTCATTGTCCTGAAGCTATAAAGGACATTTTTGGTAAAGAAAAGAGTGACTTGGCTTTCAGTTACACAGAGTGGAAGGAGTGCAGCCAGCCGGTCCAGGAAGGTGAGCCTTCCCTTCTATTTGGCAGTGCTGAGACCAGATCTGGAGTGCTGCATTTAGGTTTGGGCTCTCCAGTCCAATATAGATATTGATATCCTGCAGCGAGTCCAGCAGAGGACACCCCACTGAGCAAGGATCTGGAAGGAGCACACGGCGTTCAGGGAGAGGCGAAAAGAGCTGGGTCAGTTCATCCTGGAAAACAGAAGGCTCAGAGGAGATCTTAGTGCTCTGTGCAACTACCTGCTGGGAAGACACAAAGACAGAGACAGATTCTTTTCTGGTTAGAAAGAAAGAAAAATATTTTTACCATGAAGAGAATCAAATTCTGGACCACGTTGTTGAGAGAGAGTGTGAAGGGCACCACCCTGGGAGGTGCTCAAGACTCAATGAGACACAGCCCTGAGAAAACTGTTCTGGTTAGTTCTGCCTTGAGCACTGGTTTGGAGTAGGTGACTTCTTGAGGTTACTCTCAACCTAAATTATTTCATGGTTGTAATATAAATAAAATCAAAGTGCTCTTGCTAGCAACGGAAGATAGTACCCACAACGCCAGAAGCAGACAAAGGCAGACAAACAGTAGTAAAAGTGGTGTAAACAAAGCAAGAAGCATGTGAGAACTGGGAACTCCTGACTTGCAAAGAGACAATCTGTCCCATTCAAAACAGTAACATCCTTCCATTTACAGAACCGAGTGAGATTTGGGTCCTGTTACCTCATGCAGGAGGACATGGAGCCAATATTCCCTAGGAAGGAGCAGCTCACATTTCTTGCTGCAGGACAGAGTGCCTGTCACAGCATCAAGCACCTTGCAGCAGCTGCTGGACCAACGTGCTCTGCAGCAGCCACTGGATGCCAAAGCTGTCTCCCTTGGGGAAACCCATGACTTTTTTACAAGGCAGCAGCTTCTGCTGAGGAATACAGCTACAGGTCACCAAAATGTGTAACTCCAATAGCAGACAAAGGCATGCATGTTACATAAGGTACTCCTCTATGGCTTGGTTAACTACTTCAATACCTTTTGTATTCAACAAGGAGAAACAGGAGTGGAATTTTTTTTAATGGGTTTTGTTTTTTTTTGTTGGATTTGTGTACAATTTTTTTTATTGTACAATTTCTCTCACTGATTTTAATATCAACTTTACATTAGAATGAATTTCCCATTCTGGTGCTTATTTCTCTCTGTTGATATGGTGACTTAGTCAGCTGTAGGGCTCTGTACTGTAGCTTCCCAGATATGATCAGGTAAATCTCACCTAAAATCCTATAAAGTCCCCACAGTTGTACTGGAATGGCTGGGAGTTACTGATGTCCAATGGCTCTGAAAACAGCAGTTCAAAGTGTCATAAGAGAGCATCAATTGGACAACATACATCACAACAAATAAGGACCATATATTACAGCAAGCATAGGTACATCCACATGCATAAATTCATGAGTGATATCTGGACTCTATGTGCCACATTTGCCATCTCTGTGCTCCTGCCTTGTATGGGAGAAGTGCTAGAAAAAATTGTACTATACCTATAAAGTACACAGGGAGAATCAGAGGGCTTTTTCTTCTGTTTGATTTTAAACTACGTATTTTTATCGTGTAATAATACAGCACAAGAAATCATGCCACAGAGCACTGAATGAGGTCTGCATCCCTCTACTATTGCTGCTGGCTTTGTAGTGCTAAAATGTTCTCTGTGATTCTGATAGCTCTGCAGATTGATGCAGTGTTCTCCGTGGCCAGTATGTAAAACACTGCTGCAAAAAAAGTCTCTCCAATAAGAAAGAGTTCCTTTCAATAGGTGCAACAAAGGTATTCACAATAACTGCACCACTCCTTTATTATTTTTGGTGCTAGCCAAACATATGTCTGAGAGGCTATTTCAGCCTATAGGTTTCAAAAAGCTTTAAAGCACTGTGTCCTTGAAAAGTCCTCATTCTTGTCTATCTAATGGAAAACTTAAAACTCTTATGAAAGCAGTTAGTGGTGTAGCACATCTGCAAATAAACATCTAGGCTGGTCGTCAGCCAACTGTCTGCACTAGCAAGGTGCTGGGTGTCCTTTGATCCCATTTAGTTTCTATGGGAACTGAAGGTACCTGGCATGTTGCGAGATGTACCCAGCAAGAAATGGTTTCTCTCCTTCCGCTTGAACATGGAATCTCACATGAGATCAGGGTTAAAAAATAAAGAAGCTGGGTGTTATTTTAGGATCTGATTTTCTTATACCCCATCATGATTCCCAATCAAAGAGAAATTGTCACAACTGTCTTTTGTCTTGAACCACAGGCTGGGGACTGTCATGGAAGATGATAACAAGTAACCCTTATGATCCTAAGGCAATACAAGTTTTTTGATGCATTTCAGCCATACTGGCCAATATTTGCAAAAAACCCAACAACCAAGCCAACAAAAAGCCAATCTGCTGTTTGGAAGTTGTCTCAACTTCCAGAACATTAAATGTCAATGTAAAGTGCTGTGAAAAGCTTTCAGTAGAAAAACCAGCACTCTGTTAGGAAAGGACAAACCAGTTTAAAGTAGCATAAGAACACTCACCTTATTGTTTTCCCATACTTCAACATGCAAACATTTTTTTATGAAAATCAGGCACATTGGGTATCTGACTGGGAATGTCAAAACATTTATTAATACCTCGTGGCAATCCTCAAAGCAGGATGATGTGCAATTCACCTATTCTGAAATGATATTAATTTCTTATGAACTTTGGGAAACTCAGTGTTGATTGACTACTTTAGTGATTTTGGGCTGTTTCCTTGCCTTCAGAAAGGGGAAAGTGACACCTGCTTCTGTACACACATTATCTCCCAAACACTGTTTTGATAAAGCTTGTTCTGGCATTATTTTTGGCCAGAAAATTTGACCCCCAAACCCCAAATATTTTCCTGAAGGACATAAACTGCATGACAAATCTCCAAGGAAAAAATGGTCTTTAGTCTATTCTTTACCTTAAGAGATTTAATGTGAACATTAATACCCAGTTTTCCTTTAGCAGTCATGTTGATTTTAGTTTAATTATTCCTCAGTGATCTCTTTTCAGAATTTTGTATCCAAAACTTGCTGCTTTGTGAGGAACACACGAGAAATGGAAGGTCAGACAGGAGCTATTAGGTATGGAAATTCAATTCCTTTGAGTGTCATCCTCCGGCTTAAATCAGATAATCGCAGACATTGTGAAACTGCAGAAAAGGCAATTTCCAGATATGCTCTTTTCTGCAGGGTGAACTGCCAAATAATTTCAAGAGGGAATTACGGTAGCTGCAAGAATTAACTGCAGAGTCATGCAGGCTGCTAAACGGCGTGCAGTAGGCTAAGATGGAAGCAGACTCTTACATAATTTAAATGCAGCAAAGGAGTGAGAAATAGTAGACGATGAAGCTTTTCCCACATTATCACCACACTGCGGGTGTTTTCTCCTTATCAGAGCTACCAAAGCAACACAATTCAAGAACTCAAATACATTCTTCTGTTAAAAGGATTCTGCTTAATGTATCTCTCTCTTGGCAGCTAAACTATTCACACAAAAGGGGAAGTGGGGGGTGAAACAGAGAGTGAAGCCAAACAACCTACAACAGCTATAAAAGCATCTACAGTAATTGTTAGTAATAAAAAAGCAATGAAAAATAAAATCATTTGGAGGATGTCCACTACATTTTGGGAGAGAGAATAATTTTAAGGGGCTGGTGGCAGGCTCTCTGGTGCATGAGCCTTGTGGCCAGTTGAGGAACATTGGACTAAAGGAAGACAGAGCAACTCTTCCCAGCTGATCAAAGAAGAAGGGCTGTCCTACTTTTGCCACTTCAAATAGACCATGCCAAGCACAACACTCATGTCTTGGAAGAGGGCAAAAGAAAAGACAAACATGGCTGCTGTTTTCCATCCCTGTTCATGAAAAGAAAATAACAGGAATTTATCCAAATCAAGTACCTCAGCCATCCTGAAGCCTGAAGGCTTGCATTTAATGTGATCTGTGGATACTGGCCCTTGTTGGGTCGCAGATTTTGTTTCACCATGTGAAAGTGTCTACACTTTAAATTGAACTCCTGGTCGTCACAACCTTGTCGTATTCCTGAAAGCTCGATGTGATAAGCACATGGGTTACAGTGGGAGGCTCTCACCTGAATATAAGGTCTGATATTTTCCTCAGGCACAGCTGTGGATAATTAGACAACAAGAGCCATCTTCAGATGTCCTGTAACCTAGAAAAATGTCAAATTACTTCAGCTAAATATATACATCAAAATGGCTCCATGCCACAGTCCAAAATATCTCTATTAACTCTTCCTCCACTTTTTGTAGGTTGGTTGTCAGACCATCTGTTTTGAAAACCATCTGTATTTTTGTGAGATTCTGGATCTAGATATAAACAAAGGAAAGAGAGTGATAGTATTCAAAAGTATATGGGTTAAGTTCTGTTTCTTCATATTGTAATGTTTCCCCCGTGATTTCATGTGTATATTGTATGAGATGACATTAAGGACCTCATATACAGGAGTCTGGGGATTGCAACCAACAGTTCAACGTGCTATCTGTAAAACCATGAACTTTATCTGAAGGCAAAAAGAATAAAAATCTCTCAAGAGTCTTTTACTGGAGCCAGTCTTTTCCTGTTTATGAAACAAACTTGCACAAAATATAGCTAGCAGCATTTGTTACAAAGCTGCTGTCATAAAATTTCTGTCCTCTTAATAGTGTGTTTAAGAGATTTACGTTAGCTTTCATTATGTTAAGGTTAGTGTTGTCATGTTCTTAAGGTTAGTCTCACCATGCTCCATATCTTGTAGGGATGCACAGAGCAAATGTCATCAATATGACCTTTTCTTTAAGTGTCCTCTTTAAGGACATTTAGTAACTAGCAATTGCAGTAATAACATTCCCTCTCTTTAGAAAAGGAACATGGCAGCAGTGAATGACAATGACCCACCAGTAAGCTCATCTACTCAAGAGCAGATGAAGGTGACATGACCACTTTTATCACCACCTCTTAGTTCCCATCTTTCTAACACAGTTCCCTGCACAGGCATATGTATGTTGCTGCTGCCTGCTCTTCTCCTACTACTTCCTCAGCAATATGCTGCATGATAATTTTTGGGTGGATGGGAATGAACTGTATCCATCCCACTCTGAATATCAGCATATGTTCAAGCTGCCTTTCACAAGGCACAAGCTGACTTTTGTGTGGTACTGCAGTCTCTCTGCTTCTTGCATTTCTTCATTTTGAGGAGAGCAATTTCATACATAGTACATTAGATAATTCCCTAGGCAGCAGCACAATTTTGTTTTGTTTTTCCTGAATCCTTTATAGAAAGCTCTCTGTGTAGATGAAGGGTTATGTCTTATAGCTGTGTCTGTAAGTAATGCCCTCTCTGCACATTGCAGCTTTTTAGGAGTGAAAGGAAGTAAAGTGGTAGCGAATCCACACAATACATGCTGTTTCCAAACCCTCTAGATTTCAAAGCACAAACTTACATCATTTAATTCTGGTAGAAATCTTGGCTGTGGGCTTTAGATATCATTCAATAGAAGAAAAGAAGAGAGATTTCGTTCCTGCATACAGCAGCATATTCCTGTCTCATAAGGGATAATTCCTGATTATTGGAGGATCTTGAGTGAGAGTGTGGGGCATGGTCTTGTCTATTTTGTCCATTTAAGCAGTGGACTTGTATTTTAGCATCGTATGCATGCTATGGGTATTTTCTGCTAATACTTTCTTCTTTCCACCCCTCACCCCCACCCCCATTAAATTTTCCTTGAGGAGCTTGAAGGTCTCTCCTTTGTTAATTAGGTCTATTCTTTTATCTCTGTCACCACAAGCAGCCCACACAGATATTAGCCAAAAGTTACAATGACAAAAATGTCTGTGCTAATGTCTTTGAAAAATAGCTTTGGAAATTATCCAGCTCCTAGTTAATCGCAATCCATATAAGGAAAATGAAACCCCTAATGAGTATAGTGTCTATCAGTCTCAGCATGTAGAGATATGAGACATGAACACCTCATGAAGGCTGTAAATGGTTTACTGATAGAGGGCAGATGCAATCTGGAGAACCAGCATGGAAGGAAGCTGCAGCTCTGGTCATGGCTCTCAGTCTCAGGAGCCAGCTAAAACTATTTAAAATGCAGTTTGATTTGATTTTCTGCTATTACCAAAATTTCTGTTTCATAAAATTATGTCAGAGATTATTGTTTGTGGTGAAGACAAAAAGGTTGATGTGTATGTTAATTATGGATTGATTTTGTAATCCATTAATATTTTATTACTTAATTGCACATATTCCCAAGTGATAGAAAAGGCATTTAGGAGATTTTGTCAGAAGCATTCTGGAGGTTTTGATAACTTATTAAGGAGGAATTAAATCTATTTTATTTCATAATATAGGCACGTTTTTCATCCTCCAAGTGGGTAGGAGGGAAAATCCTCATCTTTATTTAATTTCCTAAAGGTCAGAAGACAAGGTTGTGCTTCAGAAGATTAATCTTTCAGATGGGAAAAATATGAAAGAAGCATAAGAGGATATGACATATGGTGGCTTTAGCAATTATTTTACAATTTATTGATTTTGTTTTCCTACGAGAGAATGTTGTTCTTTTAAAATACTAGCAACCTTAGAAATTAGCATCAGTTAACCACAAAAAAAAAAAAAAAAGAATGTGGCAGAGTAAGCCTTTCTAGTATATGATGATACATTTCCTATACAACTCCTCAAATGACTGGTTTGTTTATTAATTTCTTGCCATATCTGCTGAATGCATGCAGGCGTAAGGGTGGAAAATAATTCTGTGAAGAGGAGGATGTGGCCAAAGCTTGAATTTTCTGATACGTTTTAAATGCTTTACTTTTGTAACACACCAGTAAGCATGAGTTCCTTAAGACTGTTTTTCCAAAGTTGATATAAGACCACCTTGGCTTCCTCCAAGAAAATTTAGTGTAAGCAACTGATTTGTAAAATCTTTAATTTAATCTCTCATAAATATTAATAAAGCTGGTAGCTACAGTGGTATTTTTGATGGTACTTTGATGGTTTTCCTGAGGGAAAAGTTGTTTGTTTTTACTAATATTTACTAATAGGATCTCTGTAGCCATAATTATTTCATTCATTAAGAAGTGGTTTCAATTGTAGTAACCTGAAAACATTTTAAAATAAAGTGGAAAAAACCTTTAATCTGTCGCACACTATGAGAGGCAGGAAAACCTGTCAATATTTTTCAGAACCATTATTATTTCAGGCCAATATTAATATCATTGTTTAAGCTAGAAAATATATCGCTTCCTACTATTTCATATTGTATTTCCTAATATTATTCCAGGCCAAGAAATTATTATAACTAAAAGTTTCATACTAGGTTGTTCTAAAATTTGAGAGAAGCCAACCATCAAAAGGATTATCATGTGATTTACCTCAATGAGGAAAACTCACAATTTTTTCCCACATGAAAAGAAATCAAGTCAGTCTGCTATAGCCTCCCATGTAACTAACAGCAGCTACAAAACTGTCCAACAGGTTTTTTTCGAACTAAATACTTAGTTGACGCAAGATGGGATTTCTGTGGTATATGGCAATCTGCTACCACTTTGTTCTTAATTAGTATTCTGCTTTTTCAATGTGACAGTCATTATAAGGTGTAGAAAGTCAATTGAATTGCATCTATGAAATTAGACAACATGAGAAGACATATCACTAGTGTCTGGAAAACATTCAAAATTATAATGTTTCAATTCTGCAATGAGGTGGTATACATACTAACAGCAGAAATACTGAGCTGCAGCTGCAACGGAGAGAATTGAGAGAACAAAGTCAGCTATGAAGAACATGAAGAACAAACTATCATACAGGAATTAAAAAAATGATCCCACCATTGCCCAACTCCTTACTGAGTCATTTTAAGAATTCATTAATGAAGGCAGAGTTATAACAAAAATGAAAAGCACTGACTCAAAAGAAGTGGTCAAACTGAGACAGAAGTATGGAGGGATTACATATGAATAGGCACTATTTCTGTAAAAAGAAATATGAATTTTCCCTGACATAATTTTAACCAGTGGAACTAACTGCCCTGAGATACTGTTCAGATAAGATAAAAGCTTATCAGTTTACTAATGAAAAGAAGATGTAGCAACTGATGAAACTTGAAACTTTAGGAATCAAGAAATTAATCACTCCCAGTCACAACTACCAGAAAGAAAAGAAATGAGATATTCCAAAACATTTGCCTAGCCTTCTTGTACTATACATGCCCATGGCATGTGGGGCTGCAATTCTTTGGGTGCCTTAAAGTGATGTGCCTGGGGCAGTGTATGCTCTAAGTATCTAAAGCAGTTGATAAGTCACTGGTAAGGTGTGTCCTGCTCTCCTGTATGATTCTAGGTGAAGACAATGTTGGCATAATAGTTCATGTTTTTTCACCTGGACATCCGATTTTTCCAGGCACTGAAGCTGTTCTACTCTTTTCAGCTTTTCTCTCCTTTTATCAACCATTCTCACTATTCTTCTTGTATCTTGCATCACTCTACCAATAACGAATGAATCAAAAATAAATGGAGCAAGTAAAGGTGATGAATTAGACAGATGTCTCCCACCATCCTGCATTTAGCTCTCTTAATCCAGAGACTCTCTGGGGAATGTAGGCTTCTCTAAGCACCTGATTCGAGGGGATTTTGATCTTGACAGCAGTCTGTGGGATACCCCACAATACAATTGTATTTCAAGAAGTAGCTATCACCTCTGTGAAGAGTTCTGGTATTCTCAAGCACACTTATCTGGGACCACCATCTCATTTTGTAAAAGGATTAATTACAGACAGGTTACATAGCTGTCATTTTTATTAATTCAGTATATTTTATATTAATTCAGTATATTGCTTTACCTTCCTTTACAGGTCCCCAAAGGAGATCTACAAGCAGATAAAATATGCAGTCCTCTGTTAAGGTTTTAATACTGGCAGGCCTTTATGTTATCTAAATTCACCTCAAAAGATGTTTACTCCACTTATTTTATCCTTCTGTACTTAATGTGTCAAATACCAAGTGGTGTTTTGAGCTGAATATGTAAATGTTTACTTCCAGCTAAGTTTCACTTGGTCTGCCAGTTAGACCAAAGAAGATAGCTACTTTCTCTGCTCATTTAAAGTGATAACATGTATAGGTATATAGAAGTTGCAAATTCATACTTAGTTTCAAAAAATTCCCCAAAGTTCCCTCCTTTAATTTGCATACTTAAATTCAGAAATTTAGGTCATGAAAGTTGATGGAGAGATTTTTTAAAGCAGCCCACAGAGTTTATGGTCAATCTCATTGACTTCACTAAGATTTGTGCTTCTTTTCCTTGAATTTTTTTGGATAATCTCTGGCTGAAGACACTTGCTTGGTCTTACAGATATGGTACACTTCGTGTTTCTAATCTTATCACCGTTTAACTTTACATTCATACAAAAAAGGTGTTTATATTTTGTGATGTTATGGCCATGTTCATCTGTGATCTGGAAGAGGGAGAAGGAAGGACATGTCTATGGAATACAGCCTGGAGAATACACTCCTTGTGAACGAGCAGGTGACAGCCCCTGTTAACCTGTCATGGGAAAAATGGACCTGTCAGCCCTGTGGCTGCATTGCTTTGAAACATCCTACACTTCTCACATAGCTTCCTCAGCATCCTGAAGAAATTATCATGCTTCCAGCCCTTTGGACAGGTTTTCTTCACTGTCATAGGAGCAAACCTGTCTGCCAGCTCATGAAGAATTCCTTCCTTGGTAAATAAAAGTCTACCATCAATTAAAGATCCTATCACTGTCCTATCTTGCTGTCTGCAAAAGGACATGACTTGATTGGGATGAACAATCTAGTTTTAGACACGGGATCAGGGGAGAGGCCTTAGCAGTAGGCCCAATGCCTTGGTCTCAGCCCTGCAGCCTTAGCAGCAGGCCTGAGGATGGCATTGTCTTCTCCTTGACTTCACTTATTTTATGGTAAACATGTTTTTCTAGCCTTTGTGTAAGCTTATTAAAAAGGAACTGTGCTTGGGAACTAAGGGAGTAGTGTTGTGTGTGGGCAGCAACCTTGTATCTATTATATGAGAGCTTAAGGCGGGTGAACGAGAGCCAGCAGCCAACTGTGTAACACCTGCTAGCGTGTGTATCTGCTGTTTGCCTATATAAACTCTGCTAAAACTTGGAATAAAGGAGAACGATCATACTCATATTGAG
>JAOQGH010000023.1:103765270-103784093 GCA_025769975.1 Gallinago jamesoni | reverse complement strand
ATGTCTAGCTTTATTCCCTGGCATATTAATTAAAGTATAATTGGAATAATCTTTAGAGACATTTTTTGTTGGATTGATACTGGCACAAGTTCATTTTTTAGTTTTATTAAGACTGGCTTGTGATAATCCTGATATAATTGAGTCACTTATCAGGGCACTTTTTGCCACTGTGTTAAAACTTGTCACTTTGGATGCAGAAACTTTGAATCCATTTCAGTTTTGTATGTCCAGTAAAGGATCTCAACTCTTTGTTCTGGGTTTATATCATTTTATTTCTGCATGTCATTTGGCTCACAAAATTTCAATATCGGTTGTTTTTTTTTTCATAAGAAATGGATTCCTTTTAAGGATGCCAAAATTTTTGATCCAAAACACTCATTAACAACAGCCTAGGCTTCATTTCTAGGTTTCAGTTCAAGAAAGTTAACTTCTGCTCAGTTTAAATTTCCACTGGCACAAACACAGAGGGTAACGTCTGTAAAGCTATGCCTCTTGGGGAACTTAAATTGGCAAATGGTTCACAGAAAGTCAAGTGAATACCTCTTGTGCTCATGGAACTCTGCAAAATTCCAGACTGAGCTCTCCCATTATGTTGGACGCTTTTCTTTCCATGGTTGTGATAACACCCTAAAGAGCTGAGAGAGGTCTGCCTCCATCTTTTCTTTAAAGAGAAAAGAGTAAAAGTGATAAAAACACTTTCTGGCAGCACAGCTAAGTTTTATTATAAGAAGATAATTTTCAAATAGAAAAAGAACATGATTTTCTGTGAGAATACATCCGGTCCTAAAAAGGACCTCATACTTCCCTGCCAGCTGTGTTCCCTAAGATACTTTCCTCTATTGAGTCTTGCTAAGTGGCCAAAAAGTTTGTCTGTTTCTCGATTTAAGTAAAATATTATTCTTTCCACAGATTTGGCTCAGTTTTATCTGGATATCACATCTGTTCATCTCAAGCATCTCCCAGACTCTTGTGCTTCAGATTCCCTGATTGCTCTGATTGTCTCTCTACACTGCAGGAGCCTCTTGCTTTCTCTTTTCCAGGTTTTTCATCTGGAAGATGCAATCTCCACCTCCATCTACAGGTTTGTCCATGGCATCATGAAACAGCCAGAACAAGGTGTTTCTTTCTACCTGGACAAGCCATTGGCAAAACCAAATGCAGAACTGTACTCAACATATGCTCAACAAACAAAACAGATTCCAGGCACAATTGTGAACACCCTGCTTAACAACACAGGATACATTTTGAGGAGGAAACTTCACTAGGGATCATAGCCAGAACTAGGTTCTTTCTTATATTCCACAAACTTTTCCTCACACATGACTTCAGAGTTTGCCATAATATGGAATTGGTTTGAGTGTCCTGGAAAATATTTCTAAAAACTAAGAAAACAAAACCCCCCAAAAGGCCAGCAAGTAAAAAAAACCCCAAACAATAAAAACAAAAAAAAAAAAAACCCAAACCAACCAAACAACAAAAAAAACCCCAAAAACCTATGAAGTTCTGTATCAGAACATCACTGAGAAAAAGGTATAATATAAAAAACCTTCCACCTTAACTAGGTGTCTCAAATATAAGACAAGGATTCCACCTTCAGTCCATCACAATGAGAATTTTCTGATTCCCCCTAAAATACTAAGCTTTGATAATATAGCCATTGGTTTGAACTCTCTACTCATTTCAACAACCAATGTCTTTGCTTTCATATGCCTTATGTTAGTCTCATGAGAGAGCTGCATATTTTCCCAACCAAATGGTGTATTTATTGTTCATATTCAATAAGACAGGTTTTGAGAACTGTAGTGTAGGCCTATGGCTTTCACAGATGCTGTGTGCTTAATGTATGTATAAGACAGAACTCCAGTGCAAACCTTGTGTATTCAGTGTCCTCAAGAAGTATATTTACTTGTGCCTGTTCAGCATTCAAATAATGCAGAGAAAATCTGGTGCACAGAAGTGACAGATTTCCTTCCCACAGCCAGACTGATACATTCTTTTCATGTTTGTGTAGGGTGTGGCAGAGAAAGGCCACCAAGGAGGAAGATGCCATAAAAGAGATGCTGCTGTTCTCAAGGCATCTACTCTGGGCCATATTTCATAGCCATTTCTATGTTGTAACCGGAAAGGTTGTCGGAGCAGGACAAGAGGTAACGTGCTGCTTCTGTGGATTGTGCGCAGGTGTTAGACAGCAGGCCCAGACTCTCTATCCCAAGCTATCAGACAAAAAAAAGTCACCTAGAGCCATTAGAACATCTTTCTTTTCTTCTGCTATTTTTGGGTGAAACTTGATGGAAATGCTTCAGTAGTAATAGTGCCAGATGCAATAACAGAAGCTGTGATAATGGCCCATTTTTTTCTCTTGAGGAAAATTCCAAGTACTCAAAAGAATGTGAAAATGAACCTCATGGCAGTAATAACTGAGATGTGCCACCACACCAACAACAACCCTGACAAGCAATCACTCTACATTACATTCAGTAAAATTCCAATTTGCAGCAGCTTTCTATTCAGATAGAAAAAGAGCCACATAAATAACCACAGAAGTCAGAAAAGAACAGGATATGATGTTAGTTTTCTGGGAGTTCCCCAGTATTCCTTTAAATTGGTATGAAAACCACTAATCAGATTAACCAATCTATTATTTGTCATGTTTAGTTGGGCCAGGATACAGAGCTCTTCTTCACTGTCAAGTTTTTTATCTTAATATACTTCACTGTGGAGAGATTGGATGCTGTATGATGGATAAAATTTTAATTTCAATTTTTCTAATTGCATTTCTCTGTTTTCATTTGCTCAGGCTATCTCATGTCTGTTACTGCCTAGTTTTTTCCTCTATGATGATATATGTAAAAACAAAGTCAGGAGATTTCTCAGACTTTTGGATTCAGAAAATAAACTACAAAACTGCAAAGGAAGTCTAAAAATGATAAGCCAAACTTGTAATTTTGTATCTACATTGACACCTGCAAATACATTGAGAATTATGGGATATGACTAGTTGATGTGATAGAATGTTGGACTGATTTCATCAAAGTACTGATGAAACGATCTTTGAACCTACGTGAAAACAAAACATCCAAAGCATTTTTTAGGATATAAAGCTCAATAATAAATTTTACACAAAAGTCTGGTGTTTGGGGGTTGTTTTATTTTTAAAAATGCAGTGGTGGGTTAATTTTGAAAGCTGAACATTCTGAGTCCTGAAAACTTTTCTTGTTTTTCACAAATGCATAATATTTTATTCACTTCATTGGATTTTTGAAAAATGTTAACAGATCTTTCACTGATTTTTAACAAAATGCTACATTATGTTCATGGAGAGTTTGGGAACAAACAAACAAAAATATTTTGTGCCCTTCTTGAGAAATGAATTGTAGTCACAATTAGTTTTATTATACTAGTGTAAATTACCTATAAATAATAAGTGCCTGTGCTGAACACAATAGGAAAAAAGGAGTACAAGCTGAAAGTTTGTGGTAACAAGAAAGGATCCTTCTCAAAACAAACTATAATACTCTTCTGTATTCGTTATTTGGTTATTGCCAAAAGGGGAGAGAAAGAGGGAGGGAAAGAGGGAGGGAAGGAGAGAAGGAGGGAAGGAAGGAAGGAAGGAAGGAAGGAAGGAAGGAAGGAAGGAAGGAAGGAAGGAAGAAGGTGGACTAATAGGATTTTTAGAGTATTTGATTACATAAACATCACCAGATCACATCACAATGAGTTCCCTTGGAAACTCTATGTGTCTTAGTTCCCATGTTCATTTCTGACCAGCTGAATCGTATTTTTTTACTGAAGTCTGTGGCATCAAGCCTGAGCTGGAGAGAAGACATCAATAAGACCACTCTCTTTGTATACCCATAAATTGGAAATGGACATGTTGTTTCTGTCTTAAAACTATCTAGTTGTTTCAGTATTAAACCTATCTAGTTGGAATTTCCAGCCACTGGATATATCACCCTGGTGAATTATACAGTGGAAACTTCTGCTTTCAAATGACCCATTTATAAACTGCTACTTACAAAGACATTAAGTGATTTCATGTTCTTTCTTCTCTAAATACACTGCATGTGTTTTAGTTGAGATGAAATACTGTTTTGAAGGAAGTCTCCTATCATCCCCACTTATGACTTCTACCTTCTCCTCATGACACAGCCCTGAATTGCACAGACGGGACTCTAGATGAATCCAAATCTGGATGAGTACATGCTTCAGGAGACTTTTTAATATGATCTTGTCACGAACATGTAAACAGCAGAACCAGAATAGAAGTAGTATTAGATAAAACTTTCATTCCTTTGCAGTGGGGAAATTTGGTGCCCAGCAGTAGCTATATTATTCTGCAGATTCACTGCTACAACTTGTGTTACTACTTGCAAATGAGAACTCAGACAGGTCCTAGTCTCTCAATTTAAGACATTGGCACCTCATCCCCATTGGTCTCTTCCAAACTAATTTCTAATTTGTACTGTCGATGAAAACAGCACAACCATTTTTCTCAGTGGCATCCACATCAAGGAAAGTGCCTTGTGCTTAGGATGAAGCTCATTGTCTCTTTCAGTCAAAAATGTTGTCCTGGCTGATCATATGCAAATGCTGGTTCTTTGGACTTTTAAATAATTCTCCAAGATCCTTCTTTCCAGAATAGTTTTCCATCCTTTAAAATAAATGGTTTTACAGATGACCAATTGAACATCCTATTTGCCTGTATTAAACAAAGCATCCACTTTAGTTGCTTATCCCAATGTGCTGCTGCTTCGTAATCCATCATTTTCTTTGCTTATTACAGCCTCAACCTATATGTCATCTCCAGTTCTTTACCAAAAGTGTTTTTCCAAGAGCTTTTTTCCTCTAACCCAAGCCACTGATACAGATATCAAATTGCGCAGAATCAAGAATTGATTGCTGCAAGACACTAATGGAAAGAGATTTTCTCCAAAAAAATAAAAGGGTCCCTCTCCCCTTTATAACACACTACTAATTAACCATTTGGTATTTATTGTGTACTATGTGCAGTTCTGTTCAGGTTGTTAAATTAAATGGCATCTGATACCAATCCAGATGCCTCACACCAGTCTCTGTTAATAGCACTATCACACTTTGCCTACTCTGTTCCTGTTAGGGACTTGCTAAGTGCCTTGTTCAAAGTGTCCTGGCTCCTGAATGAGATGTTTCATGCTAGAAGTTCAGTAAGTTGTGAATTTTCCATCCCATCCTTGTTATCATGGCTGGATCTCCTTAATGAATTGAAAAAGAAATATGTGCTAACTGTAGCTGATGAGCAGAGTAGGAATAAAACCTAGGGATTTATCCTTTGAACACTAGATAATGTTACTTTTCAGTGCTATATGAGCTGTTAACACAAGGGAATTTTTAAAGTCAGTTATAAAGACACACCCTTTTGTCTCAAGCTTGTTATTGAAAATTTACAGCAATCTAACTGGTTTTCCATTAAAAAAAAACAAAAACAAAACCAAACCATCCTTAACTGGCTTGTAAAACCCTACAAGATATTAAAAGGTTAATACATCTTTCTGTTTGAAATTATTTGCCCTGTTTATGGAAGTGGCTCTGTGTGCATGCATTTTCTTTTCCTTTAGGGCTCAATAGCACACCAACCTGCAAAACTATTTGACAGAAGGAATGTGAGCTGTTGTATCGTGACAGTTGGTCCATGATGATATGGGATCATTTCTGCTCCATGGTTGGATATATCTCCCCACCAACAACTCACACTGAAGCTAATACGACGGTGAATCCACTTTTTAATGAGAAGCCATGTCAAAAGCCCTACTTGGGATCAGAAAGAAATGGAAAGGAAAGCAAATCAAGGAATTTTCCACTCCTTTTCTGGATGTAGTAAGATTTATTCAGCTCCAAAATATTTTGTACTAGGTACAGAAATGATTCAATATTTAGGGTTGGGTTTTTTTAAAGCATTGAAAAGCTCAAAAGTGGTCCAAATTATGAAGCACCAGATCTACCCTACACAGTTCTCTATCAGTGGATTGCTGTGAGTAGTTTGGGAATATGATCTCTTGGCATAATAATAATAAAGTTCTATCCATATAGAACAGGTAATTGCTGCTTGGTTTCCATGAGCATTCAGGAAGCTACAACAAATATTGGTGGAGGCTGAACACAAAAAGCCCAGATGTCATGAAATTCAAGCAAAGAGTTTTATATGACTCATTTCACTGGCTTTAGTTTTCCTCCATGCCTATTCTTCAAACGTAACAAATCTTAACTGCAGAGACTGAAGGAAGGGGTTGAGGTTTCAAAACATAATCACAGAAAAATTCACTTGACTTTGTGCCATGTTGAGTGAAAGTGAAACTCATTTCACCTAATTTCTGTGATCTAAAAGACATACTGTGCAAGTAAGTGATCTAGCAGATCAAAGCACATTCAAAGACAATTCATCCCACTCTTAAGATAAGTCACCAAGATAGATAGGATGAATCATCCTCTGGTATACCTTTTTTTCTGCACTGACTTTAGTGGTAGTCTCAATGGCTAATTGGACATTCATCTTGGCTTAAATTAGGTGAGGTGAATTCTACCCTAAGTTACCAAACAATTATGATGTGGAATTATAATTTCAAGCTGTGTATGTAAAAATAAGTTAAATTTATAATATTGTGATATGAAAAGCTTTCAGTTCTGGAAAGCTGTGCCCATAGGGCTGCAGAAGATAGAGTTGACAGCCTAAAATGTGGGAAATAAGACTTTCTTCTCAGTTCCTATAATTTTCCCTAGGGAAATACAGTTTATCATAAAAGCTTTCCCAGAGATATGACTAAGAAATATAGGTGTTAGAAATTTTTACATTTAAGCTTCTTCACTTACTTATTAAGACGAGAAGGATTTTAAAGTGGATTTACCAACAGCAAATAGGATGTGTCTATTTTTTCATTGAAAAGGCCATATTTGACTCCTGATATTAGGTAGGAGCACACTATCTCTAACAACGTGGATACAAGAATAAGTAAATAATATTAAATTTTAGTTCCAGCATAACTGTATTAATACCAGGAGATTATCTAAATTGAAATCAGAGAAGGGAAATAAATAGTAATACTAGTATATTCAATGAAAGGATGAAATAAATTAGGATTAAGCACACATCCATATAGGAACAATGGTGGAATTTTACCACAGGGAAAATAACACAGTCATAATCCATTTATACTTGTACTTTGTTTTCAAGTCTGTTACTCTGAAGATATTATACAAGTAGAACTGAGTAACAACTAGAAGCAATTTTCTCATAGAACCAGAATAAAACACCTTCAGAAAACTTGAAGAAAGATCTTTAGGCAGAGTGATGGATGTTCCCAGTTTAGCTGAGTAATTTTTCACTGTTGCTACTTCTGCTATGTTGGTTCTGTTGATGAATAAAACAGCCTCATCTTCATCTCACTTATTCAGTGACTACTAAAATCTCTCATAAAGACATATTTTACAAAATAGTATGTACATATTTTTCCTTCAGGTTATAAAACCAATCCTATTGAATGAAATAAAGGTAATGTTCCAGAATGATAATGGTGAAACTAGAGAAAAGATGTCAGGGCCTTACAAGGACTGGCATTTTGGCTAAACAATTTGAGAGAAGAGACTGGCAGGAGAATAGATGAAGACTATGGCATTTCCAAGTACTGAAACATGCAAAATCTCTTCTGCTCAGTTAATCAATCATATTCTGCTAGTGAACCTATTACCCTTCCAAGGAAAGAACAACAGATGCCAAGGAGAAGGCTGAAATGCTTAAGAAGATATTTTTTGTGATCTTCTCTCTCACTCGCTCTCTGTCTATTTATATATAGAGACACATATCAAAATAGTGGCAGAACACTTTGTGTAACAATTCCTTAGAAAGCTAAAAAGAGAAGGGAGTGGTCATGATAAAGGAAAATGAATGCAAAGCATAGGCATAAGTGCATTGCTATGAACAATATCATATGAAGTGCATTGTGCAGTTATGAGAAATGACCTTATTTCTCCTATAATTCTGTGGGAAGTTGCTGTAATGCAGGAAGGAACTGTCTAAAGTAGTTCATTAATTGTCAGACATTTTCAGAAATACATGGGGAAAGATATATAGTAGAATATTAAGCAGTTATTTTTAAGAAAATACGATAGAGAAATAGTGGTAATGTTGGAGTCCCATTGGTTCACTAGGAATAACAGAGTTCATATAATTAGGCCCAAGATAATTATAAGACAGTACATTTAAATTGCAATACTCTTCAACAGAGCACAGAGGTTTTGTGTCTATCAAGGAAAATGAGGAATTAGTAATATAGAGCCAATGACTGAAATTACTATGACTCATTCAAAGCCAACTTTGTTTTGATAAATATATTGCTCTTTCCATTTTTATGTATGAAAAATTCCTCAGAAAAGATTAGGAAATGTGAATACACAAAGAACGTATGGACTGATCTTTGTCCATTGTTTCCACGTACAAGCTAATGAGGATTGGATGCTAAAATAGATAAAAATCTTGAGTATGAAATTGTCTTGGTTCATAATTGGCATGGCAAATTCTTTCAAGTCTAGTCTTTTAAAAATCAATATTAAAGATTTCCTCCCATTATTCAATGACAATATTGATAACAATTATGTGAGTTGATATGAAGTCAAAAGAGACAATATGTACTCATCAGATTACAGTCTCATAACCCTCAATGCACAATAGAAATAGTAACAAGTGAGATGCAATGAAGACAAAGTGTTTTACACAAAGAACAGCTCTACTCAGCTGTTTTTCACATCAGCCTAATTTCTATATATGTACACTCAGATTTTGTTCTTATTCATAATTTTGGGCTGATACATTTTTCTAATGCTGAGCAATTTTGAAAAAACTTACAAGCATTTTGGAAGATAAACTTTACTGCATAGGTGTGAAAAATGCACAAGAGTGAATCATAAAACTGTGCTTCCACAGACAATTACGTTTTCTTCAAAAAATTAGTGATGGTTTTAACATTAACCAATAATCAGTGTCCTGAAAAAAAACTACAATTTCCCACATTTTCCTGAGCTTTTACTTTTAGATATAGAATATAAAATCAGACATGTTTCTCACAGTGAAACCAGATAATTGTGCATCTCTGAGGACATTTATATTTTCTCAGATTATAATTTGAATTATTCAACTGTTTACTGATGCTGCCTCCCACCTCATTTGCTATTGAACAGTGTACATACTTAAGTATCAGCACAGCAGAGTAGATATCCTCCAGAACCATTGTTAGTTTGGGAACCTGGGAGTGCTATGACAATGTAAGCAAGGGTACTTGTCCAGCCTACCATATTAGCTTGTAGGAGGATTGTGGCAGAAGTTTGGTGTGCGTGATTTTGGAAACTGCTGAGTTATCTGGTCCTGATCTCCCACTTGCTTGTGACAGCTCTGCCTAGGGCATCCAAAAAGTTTTGCTTCTCCCACTCATCACCATTAATCAGTCACTAATGCGTATATACAAACAAAATCAGAAAGGACAGGCAGCTCCCAAGAATAGCTTCTTGGGAAACCATATATCTCCATGGATCCCTTGAATAGCCCAACAAAATGACTGCTCTAATTATGCAGTGTTCATTGCTAGTGCTGAAATTTAGTTCCACAACATGTAAACAAGTGAAGAGTAATGTACATCTGTGGCTGATATGTGATGAACCTATAGATAGAGTTGGGTTTATAGGCTTTCTATGTGTTTACATTTTCCAGTTGAGCACTTTTCTCTAGCGGAGTTTTTTATGAGTTCTTATTACCACTGGTTAATCTTGCTTTTAATGAAAATGTTGAAATTTTAGTTCAATCCCACATATTGAGCCTTCCTCATGACATTTTTGCATGTTATAGTATCAAATGCATGACAAACTACCAAGAAGAAATGTAGCCAAAATTCCTCCATAGTGATGTAATCATTAGTGTTTATTATCCTTGTAAAGGAGAAATTTTAAAAAGTCAGTGATTGCTGTTACTCCATC
This sequence comes from Gallinago jamesoni, assembly GCA_025769975.1. Taxonomy (NCBI): domain Eukaryota; kingdom Metazoa; phylum Chordata; class Aves; order Charadriiformes; family Scolopacidae; genus Gallinago; species Gallinago jamesoni. Next base: position 103,774,100 of record JAOQGH010000023.1, on the reverse strand, counting down.
ACCTCCATTGAGGGGGATAGATCCCATACCAAGCTTTTTGTTGCTGGCTGTGGACAACTTATCATTAGCAGAGTCCCTTTGGTAAATTTCCTGCATTTTTGCCTACTCAAGCACAACAATTAAGAAAGCAGAAACTAAAAGTTGTGACAAGCCAAGCACAAATGCACACCATTTCTCAGATGAAGCATGAATGGTTAAGTATCCCCATCATTTTGGCAGTCATTTCCCTGCTGAGTACCATGATGTAGATTGTTACTCTCGGGCTTAATGGTTTAGTGCCAGAAAAGTGCATAAAAATGTAGTTTAACCATGAAAAAGATGACAGTGTGTAATACAGAGGAGGAATAATTTACCAACTCTGCATTTCTCAGAAAAATGGCAACACTCACATAAGTAAAATTCACTTCTACAAAACAAGAAATAATTACGTTTAACTCTAGCTTGCTGGGTTGAGTTCCAACAAAAATAAAAAGAGTTTCTTTGACATCCCTAGTGGAATATCTTTTACTGTTGTGACTTGCCAACAAATGTTCATGAAATCAGAATGTGACAGCTTCACTCATTCTGCTGTATAGATCAGGAATAGTCAAGATTCCCTTGATCAGGGGTTCAGAAACCTTCAAAGGATAATAAATGTTCAGATATTTTGCAGACTTCCTTTCAGATGAGGCTAACTTGCAGGAAGAAATGGTCTTCCACAACTGCAGCCCTAGCCATTAGGAAGAACTGCATGGGCGCCCTATAATTTCTTCCCATGTGACAGATGCACAGCCTTCCTAAAAGCCAGCTCTAGAGCAAACTCTCTGTAAAAACTGTCATCTGTATTTATGTTCCATATCATAGTCATGTTTGGTATAAAACTGATTCATAACAACAGTGATACTATCCTAATTGGATCTTTCCAGTATACCCCTAGCCCCAAATTTTTTGTAAACACAGTGCATATGTATAGTACTTTGAAAACAAGAGTGAAGACTAAAATGCCCTACATGTGTAGGAGCTGTGAAAGTGTTGTGAATCACAGTAGGTTTCCAGTGTTAACTTCAGTTGTTGCAGATCTTCTGAAAAATAAGGGAAAGAGGTAAAAACTGCCATAGTTTCGCTTCACATATTTTCTCAGACCGTAATGTTACAGCAACAATGCAATTTTATAAGAAATTAGATTGCTTTCTTAAATTTTCCTGGGAGGGTGAACAAAGAACTTATGTTTTCGTCTGGTATCTGACCTTTCCTTGAGAGCAGGTCAGGTCAGATTATACTTCCCCTCCGCTACAGCTGAATTTTTGCTTAGGGTTTCTGTCTTATCAAACTCTTTTCTGTATTTATCTCTTACAGACTTGGCCTCTATGCAGCTGTACCAGCCAAAAATGATTGGTTACAAAATTACAACTTCTGCAAATGTCTGAAGTAAGGGTATTATTCTATGCAACAAATATCTTATGTCTTCCCTTTAATATTTTTTTTTTAACCTATTAAAATGAAGGTTGGTTTTTCAGATCTGTTACTGAGTTATTGGTCTGCAATGTCTTCAATGACCATAGTGATAATTTATCACTTGATTCCTTCCCTTTACAGATAATTCTTTCAGATGGGTTATTATGCTGTGCTGCCTCAAGAATAGTTTCTGCTGACGGATCATAGTAATGTACATTGGTGGACAAAGGGATTTAAACTGGTTAATCTGTCGATCTATATTGCAGAACAGAACTAATTGCCTTCAGTTTTGATATTCAAAATGCTTTTATTGCCTATGAAAACCACTGAAGCCAAAATATAGCTTTTGGGGAGGGAAAGTGTGAGGGCGTGCAGTCAGCAAATTTTGGAAGTGAAATGGTAATTGAAGCTGCTCTGGAGCTTAATATTGGAGGAAAGTGGTTCTGTTTTGTAAATTGTGTTGATTGACTGAACAGTAATGCAACCTTCCTCCCGAAGGTGAAATCTACAGTCTATTTTCAGGCTGAGTGAAATGTGAAAGAGGAAATAAAATGCTACCTCATAAATATCACATCTGATAATATTTCCAGTCAGAATAACTAGGGCAATTGTAGTAAAAGAAATACGAGAATTTACATTTAACACGGAAATAGAATGTTATTTTCTATTCAATTGGAAGGCACATATCTTGAGCCTTGAGATATAAATACTCAATAAATACTGGAGTTGCATCAGCTACTGAATGTCTTCCTGTGACTTTTTTATGAATGACATAATTACTGCCTTTTTCAAAATACCAAGATTTTCTGTATGTGTTTGAAGAGGAAAACATTCAACAAGAATTAAATGCATGGAGTATATGTGCTATGTTTGCCAGAAAATATAAGGCAGTAGTAAATTCTAGTAGTTATGACCTTAGAGTATTTTAAGGAAGAATTTAAAATGTTTACATCTGTCAACAACATCTGTATTTACACTGCTCAAAAATCTCTAAACATTTTTTAAAAAATGTTTATAACAGGGGACAAAAACATGGGAACAAGTCAGGTAAATGTGTCCTGATTTGGTCTGATTTGGACTGATTTGGTTTCAAATGAATGAGAATGATCCTTTTTTTGAGCCTTTTACACCATCCTTTGCTCTGTTTCTGTGAAGCAGTTAGTTGTTACTATCAGTGTCAGGCTTCTGCCAAACTCTATCAAACTCCTTTTCCAGATTCGCTTTTCCAAAGTCTCACACTCGTAATTGCATCATGCTGATTAAAGAATAATTGTCGTCATTAGGTAATCAGCCTGGTGAGCCATTTGGAACTCAATCCTGTTATGGCAAATGAATTTTTAACAATTCACCAAGCAACTGGGAATACAGAAACAACTGGAGCAAACCGGAGCAGTGACAGAGATATTAGTCTGTCATATAAAGGCACTAGTATAAACTTCTTCAAAGTGCAAGGAATCTTGCAGGAGGCTGGCATGAAGACACAAACTTTCAGACTGTCACCTTACCCTTAGATAGAGACGTGGTACATCAACAGTTATATCCTTTCAGCCATCCTCTTCTAATCTCTTGATCCTTTCCAATTGAAATGTGGACATTCTCATCATACATGCGAATCCTTAAGTTTCCTTATAAACATGCTTTAGTCTTAGTCTCATTAGCCTTCATAGCAATTAGTTCTACATGTTGATAGGAAAGTATATTTTTCTTATTGTTTTAAATATTCATGTCATTGCCATTAAATCTGTACTTTGTTGGTTTTTTGCTGATGTTGGATTTTTTGTTCTGTTTTGGTTTTAATTATGAAAATAGACAAATATAAAATTAAATAATTTAATCTTCCTGTAGTTCCTTTTTCCTCATCTTTATCCCAAATTATGTGAAACGAGCACCCTGCACATTTTCAGTCTGTCTTTATACTAATTACATGTTTCAGTGTTGAGTTTAACAGTCACACTCCCACCCAGCTTCTCACTCATTCCCCCTTCTTGGAGAACAGGGGGAGACAATAAGAAAAAATAGGATGGAGAAAGCCCATAGGTTAAAATAAACACAGGGAGTGAGCTTAGCAATTACTGTCACTTGCAAACCAGACTCGGGGAAAATTAACTTAGCTTACTTGCAATTAAAATAGATCCAGGTAGTGACAAACAAAAAGACAAACATTAAAGCAATACCTTTTCTCGCTGGTGTGCCAGGCTGTTTCATTCGTTGTCCATTCCCACCCTAGGTGGCGTGAAGGAGAGATTATGGTCACTGCATAGTGATTTCTCTTGTTTCCACTGCTCTGGCATGGGCTCTCCATGGACTGCAGTCCTACAGGAAATTTTGAGATTGATTTCCTAGAGCAAGAAAGTTTATATGATCACGCTGACCGTGTGTATGTTTGTGCCCTGGATAATTTTTAAATCTCTTAGCCAGTGTCAAAAAAATCTAACACAGACCTCAGAATAGTTCATTTTCTATAATATCTGAGAAACAGGTAGCTGGGAAAAGATAGAGATGTCTGTAATGAAAAGGCTCCAGCATGAGCTGGGAAGATTACTGAGAGAGTAAGTTATAAAATCAGTAACTAAACTGCTGTGATTCTTCCTCTGTGCTGCAAACTAGCTCTGGGTCTGTGGTTGTCATGCATGGCAGCATGAGGTAAAGGAATAAAAATTCGTCCGTGTCTAGTGACACAAATCCCTTTTACAGCCTTGTAAATGTATTTTGGTGAAGATTAGTGCAGCAGCTATTTATAACTTGATTAGGACATACCTCTGCACAGCCAGCCCCATGCCTTTCATTGGAAGATATAGATCATTTCTCATGTACAGGCTCCTGATGGCCTCATATCTTACTGGGATACTTAATGGATTATCTGCTATACTACAGAGGAGAGCAGTGATTTCCTGCTATTCAGTCTAAAATAAATTAGACAGTAATTAGCTTTATAAGGCACTTGCTGAATGAGTGATGTGAGAAAATACCATACATTTTAAAGCATTTCTCCATTGTTCTTAGCTTTCATGACTTTATATTGATATAATTTTTCTCAGATATCTTATTAAAAAATTATGTCATTTTAACTTTAATTTTTGTCAATGAAGTTCCAGGAAGTGTCCTGTTTCCTATTTTCAGTGAGAAAAAATATTCAATAATTTAAAAGTTAAAGCAAGGAGAGATGACAAAAAAATAATCACCTTATTAAACTTGAAGACAGGGCTTTATTTTTTCTGCATTATGTTATATTGCTGCTTGTTCTGGTCTTTGAAGTATCAGCTATAAAGATAAGATTAAAATGTCATTCATATCAATTACTGAGGTACTCTGTTACCTTGACAATTATAATGCAAATTATTTTAGAAGAAAACATGACATGATTTGCGGCCTTCAGGATGCAATACTGCAAGTGAAATGTAAATAGAAATCTCCAGATAATTCTGAAGGTGTTTAAGATGTTAAATGAATGTTCACAGACTGTAATCATTAAAATTATAGAACATATTAATACTATAAAACATAGCTGAAAGGAGAAAGAATGACCTTAAGAGGAAAGAAAGCAGATCTTGAAGCAATGGAGAAACTATTTATGAGGCACTACTGCTTTTGTAACAAGGTGATTATACTAATTAATTTCTTAGCACATCCATTAGTACTTCTTTTCTGCATTATCAGTTAGATAAAGGATATACAGTATGTTACAGACAATGCTTACAATGTGCAACAGTGCTATGAAACAAGGTAATATTTTACATGGAGAAACAGTACACAGATTAAACTACTTATCTTAATATAACAGAGTCAGTCATACAGATGAGAACAAACAAACAGATAATTCCTGACTCCAGCTCCTAGGCAGTAATTACTAGGCAAGATGAATTCCCAGCTTTATAAAACTGTGATGAAATTATGTGGCACCTTTGTAACCAAATTATTTCATTATCCATATTTCCCTAATGAAATCTCAAACCCAGGGAAGCTCCCAGTTTCTGAGCATGTCCTATCTCATCTTTTGTCATCTCTAGTTATGGATACTATATTTTCATATCAATTCCATGAGAAATACAGGAAGGGCCTTTAGATATGAAAGTGCGAAATTCCTGTCAAAAGAGCTGCCATAGCAACAAAAAAGATGTGAAATACATTAAAAGAAGGAAAAGTGATTGCATGAAAATATAAACAAAACTACATAGGTTGTGTGTATTTCTGTATTCATGAGTTATGACTTCAGAATGTGCCATGGCGGGAATCACCAATGCATTCTGTAATGGTTTTAATTCAAATTTAGCATACACATAGTGAGCACAATACAGCACAATACAGCATTTTTCTGTCCTGCAAGGTGTAAAAAATCAGACAGGGGCTCAAAGTACAAATGAACAACTGAAAAGAATCAGTCATCTTGGGGATTCTTGGTGGTTCCTTTTTAGTTTCTAAATACTCTGGATTACCATACATAGTTGACTGCTTTGGGAACAGCAGAAAGAAACCATGTTTCTAACAATGTGGTTATGCTGCAACTCCTCTACATTTGTGATGGGCATATTCTTACTCCACCGTCTTTTTTCACATTCTCAGTTACAAGACTTTTTTTTTAATTTTTTATTTTTTTTCTCCTGGGAAAAATGTTTTAACTCTTCACATTGTTCACAGAAAGAAAAAGAAAAAATGATTCAAGCAAGTTCTATTCCCTCCATCAAGATGTAATATTGCCATCTCTACTTCTTCACAAGAGGATAAGATAACCTTAATGCAAAACTATACTGATTTACAACTTCCTTTCTTTCATGTTTTGGGTCTGCTTGCATGGCACAATGCAATGAAGTGTAGATAAGTAAAACAGCTCTAACCAGATGTCTCATGTTCTCATCGAGCTATTCAGCTAAGGTGGATGGACATGCTAATACTGCTAATAAGGCTCAATCCAATTCTGAACATCAGGACATGTACCAGAAATAACCTGTATGAAGCTCCACGTTATTACCTTGCTACAACAGAACCATATTCTTCCTCCAGCTCCTTAAATATTGCCTCTAACTGGATGCATTTTCTCCCATAGCTATACTTATAACAGCAAAAAAGTAAAGGCAGAGCATGAAAGTCCCCATTGGACTCTGTTTACTTGCATGTTGTCAAACATCTTTGCTAAGATGAGGTACTACTGTCATGTACCTATCATATTCATTTCATAACGTAGCAGTATTTCCCTTTTTCTGTGGTTATAATTAAGACAGAACTTTTCATAAATTTAATATAACCACACCAATGACAATTTTTATTAATTCTGCTCCTTCAAGTTTTTCAAAGTAATTTCTTTCAAGTGTCCAATCGCTTTGGATAGATTAAAAATAAATGGGAAGTGACAACAGAACTCATTTCTCAACCATGCCAGATACTTTAATTATTTAGACAGCTTCTCTCTGAAGATTTCCCTTCATTAGTGTACTGTGTTTTGTAGCCAGATCTCTCTATTCTAGGATTTATGAAATGTAGAATTCTGTATATTGTATTTTTCACAGAAAGTTCATGCTGGCACAGTCAGAAAAAAGAAAAAAAAACAAACAAAAAAAACAAAACCAGACAAAAAAGCCTAATAAAAACTGCTCCAGATATTTCTATTGCTGAATCTTTTTCCTTTCCTCAGCATTATGGCAACATCACCACTTTTAATGCAAATACTATTTTCGTTTCTTTTTGTGCTTCCTTTGTTTCTGCTTGTTTTATGGTGGCTTGTGAAGAAAGGATAGAATTTCTCTGAATATGGCTAGGGACAGAAAGTAATTTTTTCCTCTCTATTCCCCTGGTCTCAATTAATAACAAATCCTGGATTGAAAATTCATAGAAACAAGACTGGCCCATGAGGGAGTCCTACATGACCACCTTTCCCCACTGCCTCTATAGTCATGCACAAGCAACATCTTGCAGTCCAGGGTTAAAGAAGAGCCTTTTGCACAACTTCCCTTTCCATGAATAAAACCATAGACGGATAAAATCTTCAGGGGGAAGAAATTTTTAGAAATAACTTTTGAAAGGTTTCCTCTTTTGACATAGCCTGTGGTGCATAACGAAAAGATTACTTTTTCTGAACCTTGTAGTTTTATTAGCCTTCTTTGCCCTTTACTCTGGGGAGTAAAGAGAGCTAATTTTCAGGCTAGAGTCCATCTGAAAATCTTTAGCAGAGACTTTAGGTCAATAGAAAAATCTACAGGATCCACATTCAGAAATTATGACCTCAATGAAGGCACTGAATTTCTGAAATGAAATAATTCCAAAAAAGTAGGTGAATAAGGATAAAGGTTATGGGAAACTCTCTTGTAGCATTTTTCAAGGGAATCCTTGTAATTCAGCATACGTCAAACTTGGGTGGAAAACTTGTCACTAATGACCCTGAATGTAGAGAAATTGATGGATCCAATTGCAGTCTTTCCAACTACTTGGTACAAGGCACAGTTGTGCCTTGTTGCCCATGACACACTGGGTACTCACTCATCTGTCATCATTTTTTTTCAGAAATAAGCCAAAGCAAAATCTGCAGATAGGAGTGCTTCTCAGCTGAGGCCATGTGCTGCAACTTTGCCTTCTGTTTCACAGAACATGAAAGAAAGTAAAGGAGAAGGGAAAAGTGGACTTCCAACTCATGTAGAGGTTGCATGCATCCCCTTTAGATGATTTTATACCAATACTTGAAAGCCTATGCATGTGTTTATTTGGAATTCATTGACTTGAACACCAACAGGAATTGATTCATCCTTGGAGCTGAAAATAAAAGTATTTCAGGCCACATGGAGAGAATGTAGTCAAATGGGGGGTTGGAGGTGGGAGTGGTTAATTTATTTTGCATCCAAGATATTCTGAAACTTTCCATATAGATCATGGGAAGTTAGCATTAAAAATGTTCTCCTGATTTTCAGCTTTCAGGTATATATATAGTCCAGCAGTATATCAGTTCTGGGACAGAAAATAAAAAGATCAGAGAATGTAAAATATAATTCACTCATTTATATTTCTCTTGAAAAGCAGAAAATCATTGTGAGTTATTGTGAATATACATAGTCAACGTCAAGCATGATTTGCTTACTTTTTGTACATGATAAATGATGTGTATTTTTAAATTGTGTAATATTTTCTAAAGATCTCAGTGACTTTTGCACATTAACTGACATTTGAGTAAAGCTTTTTTTTGACATAGATGTCATTACACTTGAATAAGTGGAGATGAACAAATTCATCTATCAGTCTGGTAACAAACACAGGAACCTGGGAGCCTGGACTCTTGTTCTCCTTTCAAGGATATTCTAAGCATAATTAAAAATAAAATACATTCTTACAAGTGATCTATGATTTGCTTATGCAACTGGACATGCATAAGTCTATGGGGCCAGATGGGATTCACCCAAAAGTTCTCAGGGAGCTG
>JAOQGH010000023.1:103740821-103755998 GCA_025769975.1 Gallinago jamesoni | reverse complement strand
TATTGGACCTGTGAGTGAAGTCCAAATAAATTAATTTGAACCTCGCAGTGAAGTCCTTTCTCCCCGTTTCATCACACAACATTTCTATGACAAAATTTACGTGGTCTTCTGTGATCTTCCCAGGTGTTGCTTAAAATAAAAATATTGAATGTAGGCAGGAGTCTACATTCATTTGATCAGTCTCTGGAAAATATTTCCTGTATTAATTAGTTGAAAATGTAAGAAGTTGAATTAGAAAAAGTCCTATACTTGTCCTAGATCCTCCCCCAAGGGGATCTGGCAGTATCTCTTGATCAAATCTAAGGTGTGAGATAACATATGCAACACAGCAACTAGAGCACAATATCTATCCTAGCCATTGGATGTGGATCAGTGATGGTGAATGGTTAAACTTCCTGGTGTCTCTGCAGACTATAGGGTTCAGCTCCCATTTATACACTTATTATATTTATTTAAGGAACGTAATAGCAGAAAGGGAAATCCAGGTGTTTTCAGACTGCAGAAATACTTTATTCTAACTTACTCCACCTGTCCAAGGATCTACACTCACATTTTAGCAGTGATCTGATAAAGCAGAACAGCTACCAGTCAGGGTTAGGGAAAAGAATTTTTTGAACAATTTTTTTTACACGGGGTAGGCTTACTTAACAATACAGAAGCATAAGCTCTGGCTTGTCAGTAGAATCAGGCTTTTCCTGCACATTTGTGTTTTCAAGGAGGACAAGAAGAAAGGTGCGAAGGAGGAGAAGAAATTCCCACCCTTCTTCCTGGCTTTCAAAGCAAAAGGAGATTTGATGATTTCTTTCTCATAGGTAAATCCATTATGAATTTGTATGCATGCCTTAGTTTGTAGCAATAGCATTGTTGCATGGTGTTTGTATATTGCAAGTATTCATTTTAGAAATGCCTTTGTGTGACCTTGCAGAATTTTCCAGGCATCTTGTATTCAGTTCTGGGCTGAGGGCCAACACCTAAGCACAGATAAAGTTGGGTGAGTTAAATCTCACTTTTAGCTGTCACAAGCAAACAGTATCCCTCTATGCAGTATTTACTCACACTAGGATGCTTAGAAGATGTGATGCATCACAGAGCTCCACAGTATTGCAAAAAGCTCTATCTACACAACCTTGATAGTTTCAATATCAAAGATTTGTGGCTATTTTTCTGTAAAACACCAGGTACTATGCATATCAATACAAACTCAATGATTAGGAAAACACAGGTTTCTCCTCTTGCCTGTTATTACAGTTTCCTCCCACAGTCTTTGAACCTACTGAGCACTGTCCTGTATCATTTGATCACTTAGACACTTGTGTCTTTTAATTAGTTTTGTGGTCTCCTGCTTTCTTGATCTGCTGCTCCTCTTAACCTTTTCTAGCTTAAAGGCAGGCTAAAAGATTCAAGGATGGTTAATGTAGGTCCTAATTAAGTCTAGCTTCCTTCGATTCCTGTGGAGTACTGATCCCTCATTAATCTCTATTTCATCTCGACCTTTACACCTCCCTTAGGTGTTGACCCAGAAAAGGGATCTTTGGGCTGAGATGCTTAGGCCTGTGTGAATTCTGCAGTGAGAGGTATTGCATATTGTTCCACGGGAGCTATAATGCTAGAATATGACACCCTCAAGTACTTGCAAAAAAGGCTGAGACACTAAATTAATAATATTTTCTTAAGGAACAGAAATAGTGGGAAGAAAGTTCATCAGGCATAATTATGTCTGAAATCAGACATAATTTCAAAAGGCTATTTAGTTGATTTAAAAAAAAACAAAAAACAAAACAACTGTTTTGAATGTAAATCTAACTGCCTTAAAAGTTCTAAACAGATTGAAGGCTATCTTAAGAACACTTTATTGTGAGAATTTTGATAGTCTTCAGAGACTCAGGAGACCTTCTTGAGAGAGTCAGACTGTTCTGAAACAAGTAACACTAATTCTCTGTATTATCTTACTACCTGAAAATTAAACCTCGTGTTTGACAAATTAAAAATAGAAGGGAGTTGATAAAACTGCCTTTTGTAGAGTCATACAAGAATAAACGTCTGTAGTATGAACAACTCAGCCACTTTCATTAGTTACTAGGTGCCTTTGTTAACCAAAAATCATTTGGTTTCAGTGTCTAATGAGATCCAAAGTTATTATGGACAATACTAGAGAAATACTGGGGAATAAAAAAGTAAATTAATTACTGATGTAGCTATAATAAAGTTTAAATATACCAAAGATATATTTTAATGATTAATTCTGAAATGCTTTAGGTCAGGATACACCTTTTCCCTCTACCAGCAGTTTTCCACCTGTCATTCACTAACTCTTCAATTTCCCTTTGTTTGTTCATGCTAAAAATTCTGATTATCTGAGCCTGTTGAGTAACTTCTTTCTGCAATACCCCATGTGTCTGGCATAACCTTCACTAGCTCGACTGAGTATTTTTGGTTCACATTATTACCAAGCTGTTAATTTGCAGTTTACTCAAAGCCTTCTATACTTAAGTTGCACCACTGCAACACTGACTTCTGTGTCCTTGGGATTTGCAGGGCTTTGCTTGAACATCCAGGTGGAGTCGTCAAGATTTATTGCACTCATTGATGTTGAAAGACTCCTAGCTCAGTGACATAGTGAGTTAGGGGTTTTCTTTGGTGGTCTGATATACCACAAATATTCCTACAACACTCCATAGGTTCCTGAGATTTTTTCTGTGAGCAGCTGATTGCAAGAAAAACTTAAATGTCTGATATAACTTGTCTAGATCTATTGTTCTTGTCTACAATACAAAGAATTTAGCTGTTTAAGTGTTGGTCTATTGGCAAATTTTCTATATTTCTTTCATGAAGACTCATAAGAGGATTCCCTTTCTTACAAAGAGTGGACATTGTTTCTTTTAATGGCAGAAATACATTGATTCAGTAGTAATTTGGATACTCAATAGTCTGGAATTTCTAGGTTACTTTCAATTTCAGTATTTGCTTGTCGTGATAGTCTCAGACAGATGGCTTTATCTTCACAGAAGGATTTCAGCTTACTGAAGTTAGTCACAGGTCTGAGACTATTTTAATACTTTTATTTCATCTGTCTCCTGATTCTATTTCTCATCTCACTAATATAACACGACCTCTAAGACACCGAAAAAGTAAACAATATTGTTTTCATTAGGCACTCAAAAGAACTACTGCAGTTCTCCTGGCCTTTGTGTCTTGATTAAAGACTTCCTGAAGGTGCTAACTGAGCAGATTGCAGATAAGTTCCCAAATGTAGGTTGCCCTGGTCATTCTCACAGCCCCTGTGTTCTTACCCAAAGATAAGGTGACAGCTTGACTGGACTTACTTACATAAACTTGAGGGCTATCATTGGTGGACAATTATGGTTTTGAGTGTACAGTCAAGACATTTACCATGGTCTTCCAGTTGAAAACAGCAATGATTCAGAAAACACTGAACTCTGTAAAACCGGCTGTTCATTGGGCTTAAATATAGGTGTGATCACTACACATTACACAGGTTTTGTCACCTAGGCAACTACTCATATTTTGCACCTTTATTTGCAGCATAAGAAAATAACAATGACAACATCAAAACAAGAGCTTGTTACCTTCTTCTGCAGCTGCAACAGGCAAGAAGAAAAGTAAAGGAAGCAGATTAATGATTGCTGTTGAAGTGCATACAGGATAAAGAAAACATAAAAGCATTCTGAGGAGTAACAATGTGGCTTTCAGGAAGACATTTGAATTAATTCCTTTTGGCAGAAAACTCTTAAACCCTCAGCAAAGTGTAAACTTTTCAGAGTATATGAAAAAAAAAAATTAAAATCACAGAACTGATTTCAAAAGCTCCATAAATAGCTACCTTGAGAATAAGGACATATCCTATCAAAACCAAAAAGCTTGTAAGAAAAAAATACAACTATATGACTGACTGTCATCAGAAGGCAAGGGAAAAAGCTGAGGAGAGATAAACAAGAAATTATCGTTCCCTTTTGCTTTACTAGCTATCAGCCACTACTAGAGCTCATTTCTTATGGTCCCTACAATTGTTTTTATGTTTCTGTTTACCAGTTTTGAAAAAAAAAATGTTTTGAAATCTACTAAATCAACTGAAGTAAAAATGGAAATACTTTTAATTAAATTGGAAAACGTAATTAGTTGATTTAGTGTTTTTCACCTGAAGAACACTAACTTTGCATGCCTACCAACAACAGGCACAATAAGACGTCAAAGAAAAGGCATAAACAGTCCCTTGCTTATACTGACACAAATTTCTTGCTTGTCTTTATACTTACTGAAGAGATTATGAGAAGACAGGAGATACGCATTCATGACATGGTTTAAATACTTGGTTTCATTAAGCTAAGCAATCAGTAAGATTAGTGCTGTTGTAGTGCAGAATACACAGAGAAATGTATGTATGTGTTAAGGAAAATGCATATGCATATAAATACACTATTTGTGAACTGTGATAATTGTAATTTGATGTATAACAAAATCAGCAAAATGTTGTAACAGCCTCCATTTTAATAGTGATAACACATACATCCTTTGATTATACAGATCACTGGGGCATTTGGTTGCAAGGATAAGTCTGGAAATAACTTGCATGAAGGAGAGAGTGTGGTCTGTCTTACCTTTCAGGAAGCATTAATTGGTTTATCATTGCTAGTAGCTATTTGCAGCTTGATTCACATGCATGGCCTCAAAGACAGGGAGGAACGTAGTCTGTCCTCATCAGGAGATGATGCACTTCACTGTGTCTGACTTGGAGTCCAGTGTTAAACCCTTTGCCTAGAGAGATCATCTAGATAAAATTTTGAAAATAAATCAAGTCAAAATTTTGAAAATGACCCAAGTCATAGAATACCACAAACATGATTAATTCACATTTCTGTGAAGATTCATTTATATACCTAAAATCAAATAATTGGGTTTTTATGTGTTGTGGCTACCATATTGTACAAAGCACCATTCAGTGTGTGAGACAGATCCACTTTAAAAAGCACGACTGCAGTATTTGGATTACTTTAGTTCAGAGAGTTAGTGGCTCTGTAGCTGTGCTCTCCTGGAGCCTCTGATCACAGAGACTGTACTCAGAGAGTCTTTGTAAGAAGTGTTGTCTCCATGCCGGTGGTTAATCCAGGGAATAATAATGATAAAAAATCAACCCAAATGTAATCGATAGATTTATGCCACAGATGAACCTAACATCGTGAGATTTCTTTTGCAGTTTGTAAGCGCGGTGGGTAGATTTCTTTCTGGAATGACATGGCCTCTTCACAATTCACGTCAAATATAAGTGAAGCTCCTTGGGTTTGATTCACTCTCACTAATCTTCTCTGCAAGGCTTTCATTATTAATTACCACACATAATCATTCAGATTTTTGTATCTGCTTCCAACACCATATTTTTTTTGGTCAGAAATCCATGTGTGCAATGTGTGCATTTATTTTAGCTACAGGCAGAAAATATAACATTTGGGTATATAAAAATACTGAATTATGGGATGTTAGTTGATCTGCCTATCCAGTCTTCCATCCTCTATACATCTTAATTCAGGATTTTACAAAATCATGTAGTTACACACTCTCCCTCTTATCTCACTGCTGGGGTCCTGCTATCTCACTGTCGGGGGCCCATGTATCCTCATATCTAATGGACCAAAGTGATTTACAATGGTATTCCTTTAACTGGCAGCCTGAGAAGTGGCACAGCTGCTCTGCTGGAGAGCTGCCAGTAAACAGATGTGTGCCTTTCAGTGACACCAAACACGGTCAGAGAGGCACTTATAGACTGTCCTCACAAGTAAAACAGGTGTTGTCTGCAAGTTTAACCATCATCATTAGCAGATGTGAACTGGTGTTTTACTGGCATAAATGTCATGACTTTTATTACCATTGATCAAAACAAGCCCTGTTCTTGATTTTTTAGGATGGTTGAGGGCTCACCCAATGATTGCTGGAAGCCAGCCCACCTCTGCAATTCTGAGAGAGAGATGTGGGTGTGCAAGAAATACAATATTAGTCTAGAAGTAACTAAGTTAATTACAGGGCTGAACTCTACAGTAGTGATTTTAAGCACAGCTCCCATTGGATCAGAAGATACTTAACTGAAATAAATTATCATTTTACAACCCAAACAAAGACATAAGAGGACAAGACATGGGAATCCTGGTGGACAACAGGATGACCATGAGCTAGCAATGTGCCCTTGTGGTCAAGAAGGCCAACAGCATCCTGGGGTGCATCAAGAAGAGTGTGGCCTGCAGGTCTTGAGAAGTTATCTTCCCCCTCTACTCTGTCCTGGTGAGGCACCATCTGGAGTACTGTGTCCAGTTCTGGGCTCCCCAGTTCAAGGACAGGGAACTGCTGGAGATGGTACAGCAAGGGGCTACAAAGATGATTAGGGGCCTAGAACATCTCTCTTATGAGGAAAGGCTGAGGAACTTGGGTCTTTTTTGTCTGGAGAAGAGAAGACTGAGGGCAGATCTGATTAATGCCTATAAATTCTTAAGGGTGGGTGTCAAGAGAATGGGGCTGGTCTTTTTTCACTGGTGCCCAGTGACAGGACAAGAAGAAATAGGAACAAACTTGAACACAGGAAGTTCCATCTAAATGTGAGGAAGAACTTTTTTACTTTGAGAATGGCTGAGCACTGGAACAGGCTGCACAGAGAGGTGGTGGAGTCTCCTTTCTCTGGAGACGTTCAAAACCTGCCTGGACACGTTCCTGTGCAATGTGCTCTAGGTAGACCCACTCTGACAGGGGGGTTGGACCTCTGGATCACCAGAGGTCCCTTCCAACCCCATATGATTCTGTGATTCTGTGAAGACCTGGGCCCTGGAACTAAGCTTTCAGAGCGTTGTTTGCATAACCCACCAGATGAGATCAGAATAGGTACTGTGCTTTATATGACATCTATATCCAAGAGAGACAGGAGTGACTCAAACTGCTTGTTCTCCTGGGCTCCCAGGCTCTGTGTCACAGAACTGCAGATACTGGGAAAGAAAAGAGGGGAAGTCCGATCCCTGCTGTCCAGTCAGGTGGCTGACCATATGGGTGATGTGATATATGCACACCACAGTGTGGTACACATCTCTCCGGCAGCAGAAGAGACAGCTACTGCACTCCAGACACAGCACTAAATTTGTGATGGGTTGCATTGACTGTCATGAAGGACAGACCCCATGAGATGAACTTTGCTCAATAAATACATCCTTTACGGTGTTACGTTCTGAAGGCCCTCTGTGAAGGTGTCTGTGTGTGTCTCATGGGCAAAGTCTCCTCCATCATTCCCTTGCACCTCAGTTACCAGCAGCTGATCTGTGCCATGCTTAGAGACACAACAAATGGACCTTCAACAGACCATGCATGGTGCAGACATGTAGACTATGGCACTGGCTGCTAGAAGGAATGGTTACTGGGACATGGGAATTTGGAAAGGGGACAAATCTGGTTTGGAGTTGAGTGGAATTAGGGACCCTTAGTGATGCCTTTGATGCCAGCACTAGAAGTGCAGAAAGCGTGCTCCAGTATGGATAGTCCTCCCCAACAGAGCAGAATAGGGACAGTCGTGATACCTTGTTCAGAGCAATTTGAGCTATGCAAATGAGACTGAAGAAGTATTCATTTTAATGTCTTTTCAGTTTTTAACTGTAGTGCAGACCACTTATTTATCAGACAGGAAAACTGTGATAGTGGAAAATGGCATCGGAGCCTAGATTCAGAATACAAAAGATGCACTATATTATCCTGATTAATCATAAAGGGAAAAAAAAATAAATATGGATTCTACCTGTCTTTTAAAAAGAAAAAGCACATTTAACAAGTGTATTAAATGCTCTCATTTACAATTCTTCAGACCTAAGAGCTTCTCTAGCAACTTCGAGTGCTCAGAAGTTACCACCTTACTGATGAAACAGTGTGCAGTAAAAATATTCAGAGCTAACTATAGATTCATTTTGAACATACAGTTTTAAAGTTTCTGACCTGTGTGATAAGTGATTAGCAAGGCTTTTTAATTTTTTTAATCAAATTTGAAAAGGGATATCCAACTCAAAGCCATGAAATTTCACTCAGTGTAGAAGGCTGAAAACTCTCTAACTTAAGGAAACATGATTTAACACTAATTATAGCAAATTCAAGAGGGATACAAAGAACTTCTCAACAGATAGAAGGAAAAATACTGTTTGAGAAAGAATAATGTAACAGTCAGAAAGGAATTAATGAATAGGACAGGTACATACTTGCCTAGAAATAGCTACTAATACCACAGAATTATGCACTACTCAGTCATTAACATCACATTGCACCTGGCAGTTTAACAGGCAGATTTTAGTTCTGTAAGAAAAGAAATTAAGGGCTCAATTATGGACCCAAGCCATGCTGAGAAGGGAGAAAGATAAATACTGCTTCATGGTTTGCTGGGAAGACATATGCCTTTGGAAGGTACAAAAAGTGTGGTCTGTGACTACACCTGCAATAAACAAACTATGCTGATGGACCAGCCCATTCACAGAAAACTGTGTTTTCCAGAGAAACTCATTAAACATCATTGTGAGTGTAAGGAAACAACATTACATGTTAGACAAGTTGTTCTTGCCCCTCTTCTGATGACTGCTCATGGACAATCCTGCTCTATGAGAAGCAATGGTAGTTGCAAATGAAGTTTCAGTATAAATTATGTGAGATTAGGAACTAAAGATTCAGGTGGGCATCCTTGGAGCCCTATAGGAGGCAGATCTATGTCTGATTGTAGTCCACTGGTGTCTGAGCTGGTCATTTGGAGGCATTGGTTTGCCTGAAAGGAGTGTTTTCACAACAGGCAGCTCTGGTGATTTTATTAGACCACAGGATTCTGTTATCTTCAGCTACATCCTCCTAGCCTGGTCACACTGAAAATATGTCCCTGATTCCAGTGATCAAGACCACACTGTACGTTCTGTATCTGAGCTTTGCACTGATGCTTCTAGATATGATGTGCATTGCAAGAAGTTCCTGGTACACCTTTAACTTACTTCCTTTTTGTAGTACAGAATGTATTTGCCTGATCCGATGATAATTCACACTGATCTTATCCTTGGTACAGGCAAAATATTCCCTCTTATGGGCCCTTTCTCTTCTCAGAAAATTTTTCATGAGTACATTTTTACTTCTGTATCACTTATTCACATATCTTAACTTCTGTGTTATCAAATTCACAGAATCACAGAATCACCTAGGTTGGAAGGGACCTTTTAAGATCATCTAGTCCAACCAATAAAAAAACCAACCAAAACCAAAACCAACCAACCAACCAAACAAAAAAAACCCACCCACCCACCCAACCAACCAACAAACAAACAAACAAAACCAAAAAAAACCCCACCACCACCTACACCACACAAAACACCACCCAACACTAATGCATATCCCTGAGCACCATGTCAACTCGTCTCTTGAATACTTCCAGGGATGGTGCCTCAACCACCTCTCTGGGCAGTCCATTCCAATGCCTGATAACCCTTTCAGTAAAGAAATATTTCCTAATATCTAACCTGAACCTTCCCTGGCGCAACTTGAAGCCATTGCCCCTTGTCCTATCATCTGTTACTTTTCTGCTTGTGGTCAGAAAAAATTGTGTTACAAAATTATTTTTCTGTTTACTTCTTATAAATACTCAATTCTTAATCATTAGAATGTTTTTCTCTTTATTAAATAATTACCCATATTATGTATGCAATGAAGCATTATTTAAGCAACTTGTTATTATCTTTGTCATTTAATTTTTTCCTCCTACTCTCTTTTACTCATATTTCCAGCTTTGTAAAATTTGCCTTTCTGAAGTACTGAGAACACACATATTGATTCACAAACCATATTTTTGCACATAATAAATGCAATTTTATCATGATCATATACAATCACAAATTTATTAATATTTGAATGACCTGTTGGCTTTATCTCTTGGAAATGCGTCTTTAATAAGTAAAATACTTTTCAGATATCAAATCTTTCCATTTGAATCCTACTATCTGTTTTCTGCTTTTTATTCTTTCTTTTTAGGGGATGTTTTCGTAGTGACACAGGACTTCAGAATAAATTTTTCATTTTATGTTTTGGAAAGGGTTGCTCATGTTGTTCTTTCTTTGTGGCTGATCCATATTAGTCACCTGTGCTGTAACTCATCAGTGAGGAAACGAATCCCTAGACATTCCAAGATCTAGATTTCTGAAATGTCAATAACTCAAAAAACAAGCTATGATATTTTTTCAGGCATAGAGACTCCTCATTGCCAAAGTAGGGAACATCCATAACATAATAGTATTGTGAGAGAGCTTGTCAAATTACAGCTGATATCTAAACCTAATTATTGTATTTCCCGATGAATAAATGGGGTAATCTCTGGGGTAAGTCAAAACAGTGGCTTTCATATTTACTCTAGAACTATAAATGTGCTACCATTGCTCTTCCTCTTACGTCAGAAATCAAATTTCCTGGAGTTCAGATCCTTTCCACTAACAAGCCCTCTATAGTCTTAATTCTAGCATCACACTGATTTTCAGTTCTACTTCAAAGTATAATTTCTGAATGAGTGTCTTTTCCCCAGTAGAAAATAGGATGTACAAGCTTTATCCTCACAAACCTTCAGACTTTCCCATGAGTTTGTCATCCTCTCCCCATAGGTGTGAAAGTCCATATCCTCAACCCCCTAATTCCCCTAAGTAGTCATATAACTATATTCCCCCCCAAATATTAACAAAGATGTATATACTTCCAATGTTTCCTTTTCGGCGTGCTGAGAACCTCTCAGATCTGGCCATTATGGAGCAGCAAGATATGCCAAGCATTCACCTGCTCAGGTTCTTACCTGACTGCAGTCCTGGGCCACAAACAGCAGATCAGCCCCTGTGCACAGGAGACTTGCATCCACATACTTCTAATCCAGAAACTCCAAGTTTGAACACTCATCTGGGATATAAAGACCACATTTTTTTCCTGCTTTTGGAAAAGGACAGGCTTCACCTCACTTTTCTCACGTGGATGTTACTTAACATAGGGACAACTATTTTGGGGTTTTCTAGATATGGCATTAAATAACTTGGTTTTAACACTGCTCCCCTTTATGAAAAACATTTGTACATTCTTGAGCCAGGGGAAGAGGGAGCTGATTCTACAATCTATCTGGTTTTACACTTGGAATATTCACATTTAGTTTCTGTTGCCAAGAAAGATCTGTATCATCTGGAGTGCCTAAATGGTGGATATGCTCTGCTATGGATTAAGAGAAAGATGTTATTCTTGTTTCTTCTGAGTTTTGTGAAAAAATGATTTGGACATTTTGCTGCAGAGGAAGATTCAGTGACGAATACAGATTGGAAATAAGGTACTACTTTTTTTTTATATTTTGTTCCAGAGACGGACACTGAAGTCACAGCAATGGGCATATTTTATGCAGTTTTTCTTTAGCATTTTCTATCAACTACCTTATATAGCCCTCTAGTTGTTCCAATGACTTTTTGCCTACAAGCACTGCCTATCAAACTAAAAGCAGCATGTTTTTAAGACTATTCAGGTACCTCCATATGAGAAGGTGTGTCTCTGCACAAGATCGAAGAGAGGTACAAGCTCAGGCTGCCCAATAGTAGTGTAACTATTCCATATGGTGTTGCATTCAGGCAAAATACCAGGCAAAAAAGGTACAATGCCTTTAGTTTTGGAGCTTGAACAGCATCACATTGCAAGGGAAAAACTACCTTAATTCACCCTATATATCATTCACAGAATGTAGGCACCTAATGAGGCCTAAAGCTTTCATTGGGCAAAAAACTATCTAAAAATTCTGCACAGAAAATTTGAGAGATTAAGGTAGCTTCATTCTTCCATGGAGCTTGCCTCAAGCTCTCTTGAGAGTGGCAGATGAAAGCGCTTGAAACATAATTGAGGTGGGTGAGAAGCTGGAGAAAATGGCTTGGTTTTCCCTCAAAGAGTTCAAAACACAGCCTTAGACATCAGACTACACTGCAAGGATCACGATTTGCAAATTCTTAATGGAGAAAAAATGTAAAAAAAAATGAGAATTTGAGTAGTAAGTATTCAATAGATAAATAATTTAAAAGCTTCAGAGAGCTTGGAAATTCTAACAAAAAAAATTGAATCTTGCAAAAAGATTTTTGTTACTGAGCATTTTAGACCCAAGTAGCAATGATTTTGGTAGTAGTGATTATTTGGGGTTATTTCAAGTTTATTTTTAATAAATTACTAATAATATGATGCAAAAACTTTTGTAGGAGTCAGTTAAATGAAATAAGTGAATTCATAGTCTACGGAAGATGAATACTGTTTTTAAATTCAAGTATTAGATGTCTAAAAGGATTAGAGACAGTGATTTCAATGGCTGCATGCCATTAACAATTAAAAATTGCCATTAATGCAATTAACTTGTTGAGAAGATATTGTGTTTCTCAATGGTAAAAGAATATTTTATATTAGACTCCCATCCTCAAACTTTTGTTATACAAAAATTTCTCATTTAAGCTAATCTAATGGTCTGTTTTACTTTACTAGGGAATGGAGAGAGAAAGTTCACCCCATGGGATGGTTTATCTTTTCCTAAAATAATGTTCCAGGAAGGTGCATCCTACCCTATGGGCAGTGAATTTTCTCTGACTGTAACATGTGGAGAGGTGAGGTCTAAGAGTAAGATTTCAGCCATAAATTTGTCTTTAGTGGTTAAACCAGCTGCATACAGAACATCCTCATGGGTTCTCAAGTAATTTCTCTGATCTGTTATTTTGCTTCCTTTTCTAGTCCTTCTTGCACACTATGTAGGGAGCTGAGGTCCTATCATAAACTTCTGCTGTGTTGTGGACTGCACCATCTGCCTTTTGATGTTTAAGTTATTCAGTGGTAAACATGATGCTCAAAACCCAGTACTTTACTAGGTCTGCCTGCACATTTTTCTGTGAACAGGATCTACGATATGTCACCTTTACTACTTGCTAAAAGTTAACCTAATCCCTTCCATGAAAGCATAAGGCAAATATTCATAGTTACAGTATCCCTAAGCTACTGAAGCATAAAGTTAATTACAAACACATGATTTGGTCAATCCAATCCTAGTTCATGTCACGAATGGGAAAATTGGTAACTGTGAATAAATCTTCCACTGACATGATCAGCAAACCTATGACTGAGATGGCAAAGGACCTTTAAAGACCACTTTTGACTAGAGCAACTTTATTTCCTCAGTTTTGTTTAAGCCAAAATTAAGTGGACCTATATGCACTATCTTCAACTGTCAAATGCACTAATTCATTTATTTGGCAAGTGATGTCATTCCCTGGTTAAAAATGTTGCCCTCATGAGTGAATTAAAGAAGTGTAATGTACTGAAATGAGCACTGAGTGCAGAGGAGGCAGGCAATTTTTAAGTTAATTTTTTTTCTGGTCTGGGCAACTTCTACAAAAAGCATAACTCAACCGGGATGCATCTATATGAAGAAATTTCCAATATTAGCTGAATTGAGAGTTCGTTTGTGAGGTTGATCTGAGAAAAAAATACCAATTAATTTCAAATGTTCTTTTCATAGGAACCCTTACTTTTTTTTTCCAATGGCACCATCCATCTCTTTCTGATTGTCATTTGAAGAGATTACATGCAGTTGGGGAAATGATTGCCCACAGCTATTCTGTAGTATCTGTTACAGTCTACCAAATCAGTCTTACATTAAAGAAACAGCATTGGATGAGCATGTCCCAAGGCTGATTTTACTATTTATTTCTAGCCATGATCTAGTGTCAAACCCAGAACATGGAAGAATGCAAGTCTTCCTACCCAAACAGATCCCCTATCTCTTATATTAACCTCTGCTTGGGAACAAGCTTGTGAACAAGTTACTACAAGTTACTGTAAGGTAAGTGTGGATGAAGATCAGATCCTCTCTGTTACCCACCTATGAATGTATTCAAGCCCTTCACTAGGTGCACTCATTCCTGACTGAAAAGAGACAAGTTATTTCAGAGTTGCTGAGGAATAAGTATTTGAACACTGGAAGTTACCAGGGGAATCTACTTACTGGAAGCTTTTAGCTTAGTTGATAGTACATTAACTTCCTTACTATATCTTGAACAATAATGAAAATAATAGCACTCTTCAGCTCCTCTCTTGCTTTTGGCAAGTTTTCCTTCATGTGTCTGCTCTGACTTCTGCCTTCTTGTAGGATCAGTACTGTCTTGCTCTATTCACCTCTGATCGTATTGACACTTCAGCAGTGTACAATTCTAACTGTTCATGCCCAGAAAAAGGAATTTTAGATTCAAACAGATGTAAAGATGGTTTGTGGGTTTTTTTATCTTTTTCCCCTTATAATCTGTTTAAACAGGAACATCAAATAGAGGCTTTTTGCTTTTATCTGTCCACTTTCTCCATGGTTGGGCCATTCAGCCAGCAGATGGGAGCCCCTGATTTCAATCCCAGAGGCAACTTTAGGTAGTATACCATGAACCAAGCACGCCTCACAAAACTAAAGTAAGGTGCATTTTTCCCAATAGTCCTCTTTACTGGAGATTTTGTTAACAAAATGACTATTTTTCTCCAGTCTCCAACTCACTTTCCCTGACTTGAACCTGCCTTCAGTTGATCTAGCCTAACTGAAAATTAGCAAAGTAAGTAGAAATCAGACCAGTTCTTCCCCAATTGCTGTCAGCATGATGTTCCTTCCTTCTCTAGGAAAGGGACATGAGACAAAAGGCTGTGCCACTTCTCCATAAAAAAATATCCTGTTCAAGTAAACCAATGTCTTTTTACTTAATCTATTTCCTAATGTCTCATTGTTAGTATTGAAAATAGCCATATTGAAAATAGCCATCCTAGGATTTTATTCATTATCCATTCCTTTACAGACTATTTTCCACATTATTTAATTGTTTCTTGAGTTTTTATGTCTCCAAATCATAATGAGTCACTATGTCAATGGAAGAAAATACAAAGTCACTCTGAAATCTGTGTTTTCTTTTATGTTTTGTTAGACTTCACTATTCAAATATTTTTTCTATTCAAACATACTTCAGCTATGAAAAAAACACGATAGCGCTTCTGCTATGGAATATGTGGTTATATATGTTCTATAAATATATTGATAGCAAGAGGAGGACTCAGGAGAACCTCCACTCTCTCCTGGATATGGGAGGTAACATAGTGACAAAGGATGAGGAG
>JAOQGH010000023.1:103726644-103740721 GCA_025769975.1 Gallinago jamesoni | reverse complement strand
GTTGACATGGTGCTCGGGGATATAGATTAGTGTTGGGTGGTGTTTTGTGTGGTGTGAATGTGGTGGTGTGTGTGGTGCTTTTTTTTCTTTGTTTTTTTTTTATTTATTTATTGGTTGGAGTAGATGATCTTAAAAGGTCCCTTCCAACCTAGGTGATTCTGTGATTCTGTTATTGCCATAACCCACCTGGTATTCTATTCAAATTCTTCAGCTATGAGAATTTGCTACCGCAAATATACTTCACTCAAATCTGCTATGTAAAAGCATTTAACATTCTCATTTGATGCTCTTGACTCTTTGTACTTCAGCATGTTTACTGTAAGGCTGCTGGCTTTTTTGCCCATCTCTGCTTCATCTCTTTTGTTATTCACATCTGCTTTCCTCTTCAGCTTTCATCCTAGGCACCGCAGTGAATTGGAAAAAGCACCCTGCAAAATAGCTCCACCCCCGTAGCCAGGAATAAATAGTGCTAAGAAGACTAGCTAAACAGCTGACAGGTCTTAACCATTGCTTTTTGTGCTATTTATGACTATCTCTCATGTTCTGTTCCTCTTCTGATATCCATTTACTGCTATTGTATGCTGAGTGTCAGGCCTCTGGGTCAGGGACCACTTTCATGATGTGTGACTACTTAGCAGCACAGGGTAGAAGCGAGATTGTGTGCTGCAAGTAAACAGCACCTTGACGGGAGTGCGGATAGCAGAGCATTAGCTCCTCCTGTCATGAAAGCTGCTGCTGTGGTCCTCATTTGCATGCAGTCAGATCCCACGCTGCTGCCTTTGGAAGCTGTCCACTCCCGAGTGTTTGTTTTGTTTAAAGACAGAGATCTAGAGCTGAACTCAGTGCAGCAAAGAACCATTTTATTACCTCATTTATTGTCTTTAAAAGACCCGTACAGAAGCATAAGTACCATTTCTGTGGTTTGTTTTTCTTCACATGGAAAAGGAGCTCATTTCTTGAAAATAGGGCCCCGATGTTTTGGTTTTGTTTCTGGCAAGCAGAGAACTTTCATCCTACCAGATGTAGGATGCTCTCTGGCAGGAGCTGCCAGTTCACTGGTGCTGGTAGGGCTTCTCTCCTGGATTTATTGGCTGGGAGAACTACATGCAGCATTTTCTGTAAAAAAAAGAACATGAATCCTAATCTACTTTCAACTCTTGTTAGTCTTAAGACCTTGTACAGCTGTTCTGTTAGTAGACGTACTTAACATTGTATAGAATCATAGAATCATCCAGGCCAGAGGGGAACTCCAAAGGTCATCTAGTCTGACCTCCCTGCAGTCAGCAGGGACACCCCCAACTAGTCCAGTGGCTAAAGTTTTTCTAGCAGTAGTTATAAATGAGCAAATATAAGGCTCATCTACATGGTGCAGACTGATAAATACACACATTATGGTGGAAAACTTAATCACTTTTAGGTTATGAGGTTAATCAAAAAGGAACTAGTCTTTTTTTTTAATAAGTTCGAAAGATCAAAGAGGTCTAAGTATATAATAATATATGAAGTCTGTTATGACCTGCTGTGTCAAGGCTCCTAAATATGACAACGGATGTCAAGAAAAGTTAACAGATTCAAATAAAGAATTATGGCTGTAGACAACAGAACAATAAAAAAAAATACCTTTATCCCTTTTATCTAAGTTTTAGAACATGTCCTACCTCAGTAGGGTTATCGGTATTTCACCTAGTGTTTCCTTTCATGAATACACGGTTTAGCTATACATCATAATCTCTATTTTGATTTTTCTCCTCAGAAAGATGAAGAGACCACATAAATGAGAAAAGAAAGAAACAGTCAAAGGGATAATTTGGGAGCATTTAGCATTCATTGTAATCTATGTGTAATGTAATCAACATTCATATATTAGCTCCTCTGAAAGGAAGAATTCTGTGAGAGCAAGGAGTGGTTCTGGAGGAAGCCCTACTTCATGGGTGGTTTGTAATCTGCAACCAACCATAACTGAATGGAGAATGTCTTAACAGTAGCGGTCACCTTCTGGTGTTCATATGTGCCTGACAGGAAGAACTCCAGGTTTTGATCTGAGAAAGACACTTTTTTCAGGTTGTGTTTGGAAGTGACTGCCATTTTAGGGGTTCGTCCCCACTGCGCTTCTGGTAGGAAGATTGTAGAGAACTGAGCCAGGTTAAACTCCTTTCTTCATTTGGTTCAGACTAGGGCTTTAAACCTGGGTTTCCCATTCTAGGAACAGCCAAGACAGAAGGAATCATTTTTCTTAAAATCAGTCCTTACTCTCCCACAAAGATACTAATGTTAAAATTGCACTGAATGTTCAGAATTAAAATACTGTCCTCTATCACAAGTTTCACCGGCATGGCATCTGCCTTTCAGAGTGCCCTGTGATCAGCAATATTTACAGTTTAATTTCTAACCCCTTCTTTCCACAGCTTTTCTTTTCAGTGTTTTTTCTTAGATCCATGTTCCAAATGCCAATATTTTTTTTTTCTTTTCCACTCTTTTTTTCTCCATTTTTCTACTAATTTTCTTACTGTATTTAATACAGTTTTAAATATCCCCTGTCTTGATAGTACTGCTCTGCTGCTCTGCAGGGTCCTGCTGTGCAAATTGGCACTCTAAGTGGAGGCACTTCATGTGCCTAACTAACAGCCACCCCTGGTGAGATACTTAAAGAAACAATTGCACTAAACTGTTCCTCTTGCTTTGAAGAAAAATTAGATAGAAGGGAAAAAACTCCAGCTAAGAGGAGATTATAATTCAAGTTTCATAGAAAGTACAAAACTATGTAAAGCCTTCAAGACCTGTAAAACTGCAAGAGGTTTTTCATAGTTAAAGGGAAAGATTAAATCTTTGCTTGGGAACTAAGGCTCAAAGTCAGTGAAACCCTACAGTGTTATTAAAACTTTACAGCTCCTAAGACATCTGCCTTGTCATCTTTAAAGATATTCTGTACTCGCTAAATTATTATCCTGTTCTATTTTGCTTGGACTAGCCCTTAAAATTAATTTTATTTTGATATTTTTATGTCTTTGTCCCCCGGGATAGACAACAGAATTGTTATGTTTCTTGTTCTGGATTATTTATGGTTGCCTTTTTGAAAAAAAAACATTTTTCACTGGCAAAGATCAGTGTGACACATTTCAGACTGATTTTTTCTCAGAAATATTTTTAATTTAATTTCCATTAAGACCAGGTTCTTGGGGACACTATTTTTGCAGGTCAAAATGAGAAGTATCCTGTAGGTCAGCGAGTGGGATCATTAGCCACAATGTTCAGTGGTTGATAGTCAAATCCATTATCTAAAACCAACAACGAATTAAAGGTTACTCTGCGATGGCCCAACGCCTGGTTTTGTTCTTATGGGGTTTGGTGTTGGGTTTTTTTTAGTTTTTTTTTGTTTTTAATTTTCCCTGCTGTGCAATTAGATTCTTTGTATATAGCCCAGAAATTACTTTGCTAACCTAATTCCATTTCCCATTTTATCTGGTGGTTTTTAAATGGAAAATGAAGAAATTATCCCTACAGCAGAATCACAGGTATGCACCAGCTCCCAGAGAAGACAATCAGTTATTGCTGTGATAAACGAATATCCCCTTTTGTCTTGGATAATTTTAAAAGTGTCCCATCCCTTATTTTCCTTCTTCTTACTTGGTATTCTGGATCTCTAGAATATGGAAGTGCAGACTTTGCAGCTTGAAATATATCCTTAAGGTAGGCAGAGTATGGCCATTTTTTTCTTTAGTCTTTATAGATTCAAAGACAGCTATTTCTTTTCAAGCATTTGCATTTGTATACATTAAAAGTCCAAGTGTAATGCTATTGAACTGTCAAGTTCTTATCCTTGAGGTTAACTCACTTATCTAATTAAAGTCATTCAGTCAGAATGAAAATGAGGTTTACCTCCTCTGGGGTAAAATCTTGGGTCCATTGAATTCTGTGGAAAAAGCTTTTACAGACTCAAGCAGAGCTATGAATTCACATTAGAAAATGCTGTCTTAAAACTACATATTAGGGTGGGTTGGGAGGGGGGCAGAAGAAGTGTATAAACTTTTTCTGAACAACATTACTATCCAGAAGCTAAATCAGAAAGCTGGAGAAATAGTTACTTTTTTTTCTTGATGATATTGTACTTTAATATAATATTATATATAATGTACAATATAAAAATAATTTTTGTTTTTTCCCCTAGATATTTCAAAGCAATGGAATAAATATTTTTCTCTACAGCTTTGTATGTCAACTAATCATCAATTGACAATCTGTTTACAATGTTTTCTGCCAATATGAATATTTAATTCATATCATTTTTCCATTTCATTCCTAGCATAAAAAAAAATAAGAAAAAAAGACAGCAATAAAAAAGCATATTAAGGGAAAGAAGAGATTATAAAAGAGAGGTTCATACTAATTATGAAAAACTTGCTGGCGCTATAGCAAATAGTCTGATTTATGTGGCTGAAGGTAAGGTACACTTCCAATATTTCTCATACTATTATGAGGATGATGGATGACCTGTTTTGCTGTTGCAGTTTTAGTAATTGCACAGAGCTAGGGTAAAATCCATTCCTCTGACTCACTCTGGAGATAAAGGCACGAATAACTGTGACCATTTTGACATTGCAGAAGTCCTTTTTTATCCTTTCTTTATAAACAGGAATCCAAAATAATTTTTGTTCAGAGCTACTCATTTTCTGTCTAAACTAACCCAAGATTCTACACAACTTCCAAAATTAACACCTGAGTAGCACATAGTAGGCAGACCACAATCCATGAAGAAAGTAGCTAGTTTGCATATTTTCATTTTATTTATCTGACAAGAATAGTAATATTTAATTATAAGGTTGGAGGTGGCCTTTCAAAGAAAGCAGGATTTATTTAAACCATATTGTTTTATGCTGAACTGTTTGCTTATTTTTAAAGTTTTTTGATCTAAAGTTGAAAAATAGAATAAAAATATACAGTCCATTCTTTAGAATAAAAATACACTTATTAGAATGTCAATATGGGGAAACGCCCAACAATGACATCAAAAGTGAAGTCATATTAAAATTTGCAAGCTATTTTCTCTGACATAAATGAAGCTCAGAGGAAAAAAATTGTGACTAGAGAAAACCAAGGAAAATGAGCATTCCACAATGATTTGTGATAGTGACATTTAAAAAGTGATAAGGAAGAAACTTAGTTGATACTTCAAATTTTGCTGCATATTATGTTACAGTTTGAAATATTTGATTCCATAAGAATGATAAAAATATGTTTTAAAGATGATGGAAGTACCAATATTCACTAAAAAATTTATTCTTAAATTACATCTCAAAAAATGATTTGGCAAAAGTGAATAAAATTCCAGTCAAACTAGGATGTTACTCCAGCTAAAGTAATGAAATATTTATCTCAGATTGTTTTAACATTGTTAGTCATCAAAAAGATTAAAAAATGAGAGTATCCAAAGACAGGTGACTTGTTGAAAGTAGATTGGAGGAGCAACTAAAACCAACTTAACCAGATGGGATATGTTGCCAGTGAGCACCATTAGTTGGCCTCTGTATTGTTAATGTATGTGCAGTGTATGCAGCTTTTAAATATTTATTGCATTTAGAAGATAGTGGGCAAGTTGCTTGTAGTCCATAGTCTGTGTAGATATGTACACGTGATTTTCCTCTGAGGTGGGTGTCTGTAAAGTGTCATTTCTAATTATAGTTATTTTTAAAGTTTTCCGCCTCCCTAGCATGTTATTCTGTAACTTAGAAGCAGTCGATGTAAGACAATTTGTTAGAATCAGTTCATCTTTAACAGAGAATTAAGACAGTCATAGGTATCCTTGCCTGGTGTAAAGGTTCATTGACTAATGCCAAGCAAAGAGGAATTATTATGCATTAATCATGTCAAATAATTTCCTGAAAACTCTTGCAAGTGTCAGGAGCCATTAGTATACTGTTAATTCACAAAGTTGTCTGTCATTATGTTGAACTCCTGGAGATGTGAATGACATAGTGGGGTAGTCCAAAGAGCAGGAGCTCAGCTCTTTGCTGTACAGAGATATGACTAACAAAGCACTGGAGTCACCTTGATGATACTCACCAGGGCTCTCCAGCAGGGCCAAACATCCAGACCTGTCAACTTCTGACTGCCTCTGAAATCAGTGAAACTCCTTCTGAAATGGTGGGTGATGGTGAATGGGAGAGGAAGAGGCAAAATCAACACAGAGTTTAGGCTGTGTGAGCATGACTTGCACTGACAAAAGCTTTGTGAGTCTGTGTTTTGGAGGGTGTGAATATTGTGGCACAGAAATACAATGGGCCCTGATATTAATTTTTTGTTGCAGTACGATTCTGGGCAGCAACGTTAGCCCAAGAACTGGTTACACAGATGTAGAGCTGTGCTCACTTCTGGTGCAGGAAAGGGGCTGCCAGCCTGTGCCCTGAGCTCCAGAGCCTTGTCACCGAAATAGGCTCCTGTCGTCTTATTGTTGTCTCTTCTAAAGTCTTCTAGGGAGGTTGAAAGTGTTTGTACGGTCCTGAGATTAAGCTCTAAACTTGAGGTAATGTGAAAGCACTGATTTAACAAGTTGTTGACATTTAAAACAGATTTTTTTTTGCAATACAAATATGTCATAACTCTCTTGGCATTGTTGTTGCAATGAGTTTGGATGACTACATGTTTCAGACACTTTCAAAATCAAGTAACTCAAAAAGAGTTCAAGCTGTGTACTCTGATTTCTACTTCTTTTCATCCTAAATTTCAGTTTCTTAAAAAAAAAAAAAAGAAGCTTCTGAACAGTTCCATTAGCCTAAATGATACAGATGCTTACCAGATAAATTGCAGATGAAGACAGAATGAAAAGCAGTGAATATTAACAGGAGAAAGAATCAGCAAAGAAATACAATGATGGAACTTCCGAGTCAGATCAGATACAAAAGAAAGAATGGGTGTCATTTTCTTCTGTAGCCAGGAAACAAATGTAATTGAGCTAAATTGATCCTGCAGATTTACTTTTTTCTATTTTTAAATCAGAACTGTGTACTTACTCATTTACTCATATTATCTGTTTTCTATTGAAGACAGTGCATGGCAGGTGCTGCAAGAGAAAATGTGTTAACGGCAGTCCCTACATTAGGACTGCCTGATGTGCCCTCTTCTTCTCGTCAGGTGGTGGGGAAACCTCCATTCTTCTTGCAGGTATGCAGGAGCTGGATCTAGCCCTGGTGGAAAAAAAAAAAAAAAAAGTAAAAATAGTAGATAGTAGGTAGATACGTACCATATGCATGTGTGCATATCTATTCGTATATATATATGTAAATAAATTCAGATAGCTGAAGAGTTAACTATAGAATGATTTCTTTTAGCTGTGGAATTTTTTTTCTATTTAAGCTCTAAAATTCCCTAAAAATTGAGCTTCCTTGTTGGCTATTTAATTGCAAGAAAAATATACTTTCTCTAAAGAATATAGAACATGTACTACTGAGAAAAAATCTCTCTGAAGTAAATATGATTTCTTTTTTGTAGTTCATTTGCAAACAGAAATGATCAAGTCCCAGTCAAGTGAAATGCAGATCAGTAAATTATAGCAGGACATAACTAATATTTTTTTCAGATGGAAATCAGTCGTTGGATAATAATAATAATTATGAATAGATTTGTGTTTGACAGCTCTATTAAGGCACTATCAGTCCTCTCAATTCCTCTCCCATGTAGTATGTAAGTACTGGTGGTAGATTACGGTTCAGAAAAAGAAACAGACAGCAGTGGGTAAATAAGCCATGACAGTACAACAATTCAGCATGAGGATTAAAACTGAAAATGTCTCAGCTTTTGGTTCTTGGCCAATTCTCATTTTTTATTCACCAAGTATGGAATTTGCAAACAGCAGGTGTCAGCTAAAATACAACAGGATGTAAACATCTTCAATAGCGACCTGAATGTGGGCCGAAACTCTCTAGAATGTGTATGGGAGGAGACATTGACCTAAAAATGTCATAAATGACAGACAACACAAGTGGTTAGTGTGAGACGTCTCCTAAGAGGCAGAAACAGTGGTAAAAAGTCATTAGCCATTTTCAAATCTACTTTTTTCCCCTCTCTTTTTGGTTCTGTGGCCCTGTCTTTCAAACCCCTATATATCCAGCTTGTGGAAACAGGGTGTAATGATGATTGTCACTTTGTCTAGTGGCTCAGGAATTAAAAGGAGCACAGGGTTAAAGTACATTTTCATGTAAGAATATAAAGTTAATACCACAATACCCAGTGGTGAAAGCTCAGAAATTTCACTGTAGATTATACAGGCATTTTAGGCATTTGCTTTAAGGACATTTATACATTTGGTGTCTAAAATTTAAGAAATTTTACCTTCTCCAGAAAAGGCAACAGCTGATCAGATTTTAAAAGAGAAACAATGTGAGGGGAAAAAAAAAAAAAGGCAGTTTTTCACTCTCTTGTATAAATGGATGGAGCTGTCATTTTTAGCACTTAATTCAAAGACCTGTCTGAAGCTCTGCACTCCACGCCAGTTGCAGACAAAACTGAGAGGAACTAACAGAGCTGGAAGTGATTTCAGTGATGACAATTGCCTTACAATCACAGCAGTTTTCCTTCAGTCACTTAAATGCCTGTTCCAATATTTAATTTCCATGGGAATTAGAGAAAAGCTTAGGTTCATGATGTGATTTTAACCCAGAACCTTCCATTTTGATTATTTCTTTTCCATAGTAAGTAATACTTTCTGCTTTTTGCCTTTGTGCTGTTTCTTTCTCCCAGTCTGTTCGTCAGAAGCCTATAGCCATTTTCTGAGAGGCTGACCTTGAATTACAGATCACCAGAACTGACTTTATCAGTGGGCTTATTCCTGCACAAAGCCCACAGATAAACCATGGACAAAAGGTTCCCCAACCCATTAATTCTGCAGCATTCAATATGAGAAAGTAACATGGAACTGAACCGACGGATAAGAATAATACTGGGTTTTCTCTTTCTAAAACTTTCCAAAGTAAATGGTTTCAAAAAGAAAATACTTCAAAAATATCTTGGAATAAGATCTCAGAAGAAAGTTTTTACTTTTACAGTCATGTGTTCCACACACTGTATCACTCTGAAATGACTCGCACAGCATCTGCTGTCCTGGCACAGGCTGTGAATCAAATGCTTTCAGTCAGCCATATGCTGTTAGAAAAACCCACACCTGCAAGAAGACACTCATGATTATGTTAGGTTAGCCACAGGGACACTGAAAGAGGTGTGGAACTCTAGGCAGGTATTAACAAAATCTTCCTAACTATCACCTAGAGATTGAGTAATAATCTTTATTCCTAAAAATGCAGCTTGACAAGTTTTCCATTATTTTAGCTAATTTCAGGACTGCAATGGGAGCATCTTGTGTTCAGCTAAGAAAACAAAATAATTTAAAAAACCCATGTTGAATAACAAAGTACTTTTTAATAACGAAAACAAGTTACCAATTTTGCCTGAAGACCTAATCTAACTGGATTCATAGTGTAAGAGAATGACAGATATTGAAGAGCTCCAAAAGAAGTTTTGTGGACTGTGAAACAAATTACAGGAAATTGAAACAAAAAGAATTTTCCTGATGGAAAACAAACAAACAAACAAACAAACAAACAAAATCACAGCTATATTCAAACAGATTTGATGTTCATCAATATGAGTATTTTGAAGAATTCTGTGATTTCTATCAACATGTCCTAGAGAGATTCAGGTTTCTGGCTTTGATATATTTTGGGTATTTCACAGGTTCACTGTGGCAGACATTCATTTTTCTGCATGTATAATTTACACAGACACTTTTATGGTATATACATTTTAATGAAATTTTTTGGAGAGAATCACTGAGGGTCATAACTTCTATTCTTGTTAGAGTTTTAAATGCTTGCTTATATACTTGTCTGAATGATATATTTTGTAGGATTAGCAAGGCTTGAGGGCACGCCAAAATTTTCAAAATTTTTTCTTATTCTGGCAATAAATTTAGGTCCAAATTCTGAAGCTTTAGCTCATTTTACTTCTCTCATGACCCTTTTTGACTACTTTCAGCACCTTTGAAGCCACAAAGATTCATGGATAAATACAGATTTTTTTTCTGCATTTGTCAAAACACTGTGAAAGGTAAAGCAGAGTCTGATTTCCACCAGTAATATAGCTTTACAGTGTATTTTTGTCTTAAATTTAGAGCTTAAATGTAGGGCTTAAATTGTGCTAGGGCCTCAATTTTCATGAGATTGACCAAGCAGCTCCCTCCTACGTATGACGTGGCAACTTGTGCTAAGATGGTGGTTTTAGCCCATGGTGTGGCAACTGAGAACACACAGCTGCTCACTCACTTCTCCCTCTCCTCCCCAGAAGGGGAGGGAGAAAAGGAAGGGAAAAGGTAAAAAACAAACTTGTGGGTTGAGATAAAGACAATTTAACAGATCAATAATGGAAAAGCAAAATAACAACAATAATAACAATAATGGTAAAAGGATATATAAAATAAAATAATACAACACAAGTCACTCTCACCACTCCAATGGTCAGGTGCCCAGCCCATCCCAAGCAGTGACCGTGCATCCCTGCCCCACTGGCCATCCCCCATTTTTATACAGAGCTTGATGTCTATGGTATGGAATATTGCTTTGACCAGCTTGTTCTGTATATGTTCCCTCTCATCTTCTATGGGAAGCTGAAAAAGTCCTTGACTAATGTAAA
This sequence comes from Gallinago jamesoni, assembly GCA_025769975.1. Classification (NCBI taxonomy): domain Eukaryota; kingdom Metazoa; phylum Chordata; class Aves; order Charadriiformes; family Scolopacidae; genus Gallinago; species Gallinago jamesoni. The sequence goes on along the minus strand of JAOQGH010000023.1, from coordinate 103,730,047 downwards.
ACACCACCTGGCAATAACTAAAACAATATGTGTTATCAGCATCATTCTCATGTCAAAACACAACAGCTACTAGAAAGAAAATTAACTCTAACCCAGCTGAAATCAGGACAGCCCAATAATTTAAATTAATTTTCCATTCTTTTTGTGTTACACCTCAAAATCAGGATTTTGCAGTTAAAGTCTTAGCTTTTTTTTAACTTAGAATATCATTCTAGTATTAAAAAATACTTTGGCTTCTACCTGTGCCTCTCAAAGAACTTCTATTTCTTTAATGGCAGCCCAGTAAAGGGCAGAGTTGCACTGCAATTCAGAGCAGCAGCCCATGGGCTTACTGACAACAGAGTTAAATCTAGAACACATCAACCAAGGTGGAGTTTTCACAATCCAAACAGCTAAGCAAGATGTAGCATATTGTGCTGCAAACACATGGTTTATATCCATTCTGCTGTCATCTCCTACTGAAAATGAACTAGTAATAAGCTTGCCATAACTCTTCAGCTCAGTGTCCTTGCGATGGAGAGCGAGGAATTTTACCCAGGAACTCTTCAACCTAAGAAAAACACGGGCTTCTGGCAGGACCCTCTTCATAAAGTTTACCATGCTTTATCATTTGTTTCAAACTTTTCTCTGAAATAGCTCCAGTTTTCATGCTAATTGCAGCTCATTATTTTCAGGAGTGTTTAAAATAAGCTGCTGTTATATAAAAGGGTCATTTTGAAGGATATCTTCTACGCTCTCTGTCTCACTACTCACAATTATTTTGTTGTCATTCTAATTGGTTATTACGCCGAGATAGAAAATTTGCTGCTGTTTGATCTTTTCGTTGTTTGAGTTTGTTCTAGTGTTTCAGGTGCTCTAAAAATGGTTTAAAGCATCTAGAGATCAAAAAAGACATCCTGTTTTTTCTGTTATTGCTTGCAGCTGTGCAAAGCTCAGGCAATCACCTCCCAGGTTCAGAGACCACTTGTGCTTCTCCACCATGGCAATAGCTGTCGTTTCTCTCCAGTTCACTAAATCTGCTTGGGACTGGACTTTGACTTTCTCCAGCTGCCCAGATGAGGTGGAGAAAATTCTTTTTTAGTTTATTCAGTCACCACCTAAACTTTGTGTGCAGGATTATAGGTGCTGTTTGCTCTTTAGTTCTCTGCCTTCCATGAGTGGCAGAACAGTGAAAATGGATGGGCATATAGCGCCAACACAGAGTCAGAATAACGTTTCCAGGACAGGACTATGACCATGAGACAGGCTCTTTTAAGACAATCTGCTTTCCCAGTTTTAGAGGAAGGCTGAGTTTCTTATTGCTGCTCTTTTCCACCCCCTCATCTGCCTTACATTTGGTTTAAACTTCAGTGGTGTGGACACAATGAAAAGCCTTCCCATCCCAGCCACTCATTCCCAGCAATAACAGTGTACTATTGTCCTGGTTTGAGAAACATAATGGCAGAGGTAAAACTGCTTAAAACAAGACGTAAAATTTCAAAGCTGACTTAGCTGAGAAATGGTTTACACTCAGAGACAATTTTTTATGTCATCAGAGTATGCATGGGCAGCAGGAATACAAGAGTGGTGAGCAGTATGAAACAGAAATGGGAGGAACTGTAGAACTGGGTAGAAAGGCTGCTGCAAAATGGTGCCTATTGACAAAGAATTACAGGACTAATTCTTGCAGCCCTCCCACAGACATAAATGGACCTGGTTGACAGTAGCCAGTAATAAATGTGCCTGTTAAGACAGAGTGGGAGTGGACCACCTGCATGTCTTTTGTGGTGACACAGCGGTGACAGCAAAGTTAAGACTTCAAATACAAATTGTTAACTCTTTCCTTAAAATTAGCTATATTATTCTCCATTAAGAAAGGAAATGGGGTCTTGTGAGGAAGGTAAGACAGCTTTTTAAAGAGGAAAATGTTCTGGGTAAGTTGTAACAGAATCAGAGGAGCCCTGGATCAGGCAAATGGATGGAGAAATCTGTGGTGGTTCCTATTCTCTTCAAAGGAGAGAAACATTGCAGAAGGAAGGAGGGAATAGGAGTATCCAAAGCATTTTCTGAACAAAAACATCCAACCAACCCTCCTTTCTGAGTGAGGTGACAAGGAACTAGGAAGTGCATATATAGTCTTGGTCTTTTTACCATAAAGGCACTTTGGGATTTTTGGCCACTTTATGAAAACAAAATTTTCAAACATATCTGGTCACCAAATATTTAACTTGAGTTCATGATGACAAATGATGCAGAATACAATGTTAAATAAGCCAAACTGGGACCCCTTCCTACCCTTACGCTATATGTGAAACACATTCATATTCTCTATTGAAATGCCTGACAGCTACCAAAGTCACCATATGCTTCCAAATACATTTTACAAATGATTCCTCAGTAATATGTTGTAAAAAATATGTTGTAAATTAGAATGAAGAGCTGCAAAAATAAAGAAACTCCTAATTTCAGGATTGCAAATAAACTAAGTTGTCTGGGGAGGGTCATTTCAGACAGACCTTTTGGCACAATGCATCTTAATCCTGGATCTTTCAGGGTCTCTTCATGTTTTTGTCACAGACAGCATGCTCTCTCCCTTGGGAAGTGATATCATAAGGGTGCCAAAGATTTTCTTTTGCCTGACCCAAATATCAGTACAGAACAATACCCTTAGAAGTGGCAAGTTACTCTTTAAAAAGAATTAGACTTACTGTTCCTAAAAAGCTAATCTGTGCTGCTTATTGTTACACAAAATATACATTATATATATACACATAAATTATAAAGTAAATCTATTGAGGAAAAAAGACATTTAATTCTTTAGCAATGAAATAGAAAACAAAAGCTTACGAGATAACAGTATATTTAAGAAGCAGTGCATACTCTTCTAAAATGGGAACTACAAACAAAACTTGTAGACAGGGATATGCTTTCATATGTATTAAAAAAGTCATACTGTTCACTTTCTTGAGGAAGAATAGAAAACTTTAGAAGAGGCAGTTTAACTTCTAACTATCACTTACATTCAGGAAATAACTACTGAGATTCACCTTCAACCCAGGACTGTAAGAATCTTGCCGAATCCAGTCCCATGCTCATCACTGAGCATCTCCTTCACATATGCCCACTTCTAATCTCCCTCCACACTGGTAATAAACCATGGTTAATTACTGGGAGCAATCCATTGTTTATTACTGACAGTACTGGATGGATAGGATCCATAGTGGATAGGACAGGATAGGATAGGATAGGATAGGATAGGACAAATGGATAGGATCCATAGTGGTCTACAAGTACAAGGTTTTCCCAAGATGCACTAGCAGCCCTGTAACTAGGGACAGTGAGTCCTGGTGTGGTTTTAGAATCATAGAATCATAGAATCATCTGGGCCAGAAGGGACCTTCAAAGGTCATCTAGTCCGACCCCC
>JAOQGH010000023.1:103694978-103725491 GCA_025769975.1 Gallinago jamesoni | reverse complement strand
GTCCTTGTAGCAGAGGTGCTCCAACCCCCTAATCATTTTTGTGGCCCTTCTCTGGACCCGTTCCATCATGTCTATGTCCTTCTTATATTGAGGGCTCCACACCTGCACACAGTACTCCAGGTGAGGTCTCACCAGAGCAAAGTAAAGTTTTGCTGTCTTGTTGTATGTGTCTCGTGATGCCCAATAGATCCCCCCCGCCCAGGTTTAACTGCTGGTCATTAAGAACCCTGAGGGTAAGGGGCCAGTCATCTGTATGGAGACTTCTGGCTCAGTTTCCAGTGGGTGTCCCCAGATGCAGCAGCGAGAGTTGTCTGGTGGGAGAGTCTGGGGCCCAACAGGGGCAGGGACGTTTGTTGCCATGGGGAGCCTGTGTCATTGGGGGAATGGAGGGGGAACATGGCAGAGCAGAGACTCAGCAAGAGACATGACACCATCCCACATGACACCATGACACCATCCTCTGGCACACTCTCCCTCTGCCCCCACACCCTCCTTTATTTTTCTAGGAGATACCCCCTTTTGGGTAATGGTGGGAGCATGTACATATGCAAATGGAATTATTAAAGTAATGAGCTGCCATGCAGGACCATTTCCAGAATGTTTTGTGGGGTTTTTTTTCTACTGATCTGTGAGCCTCACCTCTGTGCCTGGGAAAATGATGTAACAGAACCTCCTAGAAGCTATGCTAAGGCCATGGAGAACAGGGAGGTGATTCAAGATGGCGAGCATGGATTCACCAAGGGGAAAGCCTGCCTGACCAAGCTTGTGGCCTCCTATGGTGGAGTGACTACATCAGTGGACCCTTTTATATAACAGCAGCTTATTTTAAACACTCCTGAAAATAGTGAGCTGCAATCTGCAATTAGCATGAAAAGTGAAGTTATTTCAGAGAAAAGTTTGAAACAAATGATAAAGCAAGGGGAACTTTGTCTTTATGTAAAGAAAATAAGAACATAAAAACCCCAATTAATCATCCTCAGTTTAATGTGAGAAAGGTTTTCTAAATTTGATTAATGTTATTTGGTTCTCATAAAATCAAACTTCTTCACTTTTATGATACAAACCTCAATTTCTTTGGGAAAAAATTCTATTTGTATTACTGTATTTCCAGTCTCATAGCCATACTGAGAGTCTTTAAGTCAGTGCTACTCATTCTGTGTCTTCATTTTCTCTGACCTGAGCAGTTTTGGTCAAATGTCTTAAAATCTGTTGGAATTAGGTTTGTAAGAGGACCGTTGATCTAGCAGTCAATCCTGTAAAACTGATTTAGGACTGGTAGAATTGATCAAGCTTTCAGAAGACTTAGTGAGATTATTTCAAACAATGTGACTGGGCACATACAACAGCTGTTTGTGACAAACCCAATACAAAAGAAAAAGTGTTACAAAGATTTGACTGCCATGTTAAACTGCAGCAATTCAATAAGCATTTTCTTATTACCTTAGGCCATAGTTCTAGTTTGCAAAATTTCATGAAAATACTGCATCTTTACTAATGTCTCTAACTGCTAACAAGTTTCTAGGTAGCCAAGAACATTTTGACATTTATCACGTATCTGAAAAGTTATTTGACTTAGAACTGGGTACTTCATATGAAAATGTAATAATAGCAATAACATGAAAAACAGTATCAGCTGCCCTGAAATGGATAGTGGGTTTATGTCAAGCTGCTTTTGTGACTGTATTCATGGAAGAAAACAAGAGTCTGCTTTTTGAATACCATTGCTTTTGAACACCTTCACTGCGTCCTGCTTTGCTCCATCTGAAGAGACGTGAATTTGATTCTGAGACTTTCCACAGTTATTCTGTGTTCTTTCCAAAGGCCTTGAGAGGAGTATTTCCCCCTTGTTTCATGCTGGTTTTCCCACACTTGTATTTCTCACTGGTTTGCACCTGAAAGTCCAGATATCTTTGCTCCAACAGGCTTTCATAAGAAGAAATTAACACCAGCATGAGACTGGCCCCTTCTCTACACCCAACCCATCTTGTAGCTTTTAGTTTGTTAAAAAAAGCTTAAAACTTAGTGAATAACAAAATAAGCAGTATAATTTAAATAATTATTAAATATTACCCAATAGTATACATACACAAAATCTTAGCAACCAGACAGCATGCAATGCCTGTGCATGATTAAACATACTTCAATCAGCATCAATAACATTGTAAATAGGGACAACTAATAGAGAATTTGATCAGATCAAATGGAAAGTATGTATTGATAAGGGAAAAGCACGGCAAAAATAATAATTGTAGTCATCTTCATCTCCTTCACTGGCTGTAATGGAAGCGCCTCACTCAGAGGAGAATGCTTGTCTGCAAACCCCACCAATGCTCTGTCTGCCTGGGCTTTCCTTCAATCTCCCACCCCACAACTTTCTTTTTATCTCCTAGGGTAACTTGGAAGTCAATGTCATCCTTTACATATAGACCTTGCAAATAAACATTGTGCAAATAAACATTGTGCATATAAACCTTTCACAAGATTCTTTGTGCAGTAGTCCTACGTAAAATTCTTAATTTCCCCATCAGCTATGGGGAATTGCTTGTTGTAATATGCTGTAACTGAGGCTTTGTGCTTGTCCCATCCTTGTTTATGCCGAGTCCCACAAGATGGAGTTTAAGCTGGAGGTGAGAATATATTAAAACAAATTCTCTCTCCAAAGGAAGGGTGGTGGGAAAGAAAAGAAGATAGAAAATGGTTTTGTTCTTCAACTATCTCACTGACTTAATTACTTGTGATACTCAATTTATGTTTTGGCATCAATCTCATGTTTTACACCATATGAGTGCCAGATACTCTAGCGTGTCTTGGGCGACACTGTACACATGCATTTAGGCACTTTATCTTGAGTAGCTTTTTGCTTTGTACTTTGTACTTCAGCTGGGAACACGGATTGCTCCACAAACCCCACCAGCTGTACTAACTGCACTGTGAATGCAAACTCTCTACATGTTTGTAAACACCTTCATACAGAAACTCTTAGGAGTTTTAAGCATGAACTGAATCCCACCTGTAGTACAGAATTTGGCCACCTAAACATAGACATCTAGTGCCTCTGAGGCACAACAAGGTATCTGAAAATCCTGCCAGGAGTGACAGTTATGACACAGTGTGGAAGGGGTGGCTGGAGGCCATGCAGAAGCCTTGCACAGTTCTCACGAGATGCCTAAAATTAAGCAACCAAATAGAATTTATGTTGTGTATGCTTTAGACCAGAATTCAGCTTCATCTTCTATCATGTGCTGGGCACTTTCTACCTGGTCGATTTACCTGTCTCTGGTTTCCATTAACCTATCACTTCCCCACAACCCTGTATATTTCCATTATCTTTTTATTAATATGTACCATAAACAATCCTTCTCATGCCCCTACCAGTTCTCTAAATTGTTCTGCAGTACTTAGCCAATGGGGATTTTTTCCTCCAACTCTTATTCTGTTACTATCTCATTTATAAATAAACATCACTTGCTACCATTTACATGAACAACTCGTGGTTTTCTCTCAGAACTATATAACTGTTTCTCTGCTCAAATTAAAATTGTAATGTCTTTGACATTTTCTCATCATGTAGCTAGGAGCTCAAATTCAACAAAAATTTGTTTCTTATTCCAAACTTTCTCCTACCTTGTTGTCTTAAAATTGTACCAGTTACTGTACCAAATGTAATTTCAGCCCAGTATTTTCAGCATCCTTTCCAGTTCTATTCTAATATTTTTAGATGCAAACTGTGCTTGAATTTTGCATGTTTTCTGTACAAAACATCTATTTGATACAGTTTTTCATCTCCATCTATACATACATTATGTGTATTCGCACATTTTATTACAACAGTCTTTTCTCTGAACTTAGCAGATGTTATACTGTGGCTACTGGTGTTCTCCTCATATCCAGCTCATTTGAGCTTGTTATCTCTTTCTTTAAATGACTACTCTATATATCTCTCACACTTCACATGCAAATTCAGAAACTGTCACACTTATCATCTCCTAATCCCAAACGGAAAGTGGACTCTTGCCTCTGGTAGGTCTGTGGTGTCAGGCTCCCCTGCCAATGCTTTACATTTTCAGACAAGTGTCATCAGACTTTTTATCACTTCCACAACTGGCAGGATATCTTTGCATCAACAGAGCTATCTGCCTTCAGATATGTGGTTGAAAATCCATCCGTTACTGTGATGCCTACAAAAATATACTACAGTGAGAGGTTTCTGTGTTGCCACTGCCAGTCTGGCTATGGCTACCAATACTCCATGGTTTCTTTGTGCTCCTTATCTGTGCCTGTGCTTGCTTAGAATGTAAGCTCTTTGCAGCAGGCACCATCCCTTTGCTTTCTGCAACAAATCAAGTCCCATTCCACAGTAACCCTCTGCTTAGACAAATAATAATCCATGAGTCTGCGTATCTTAGAGACATTCCAAAGCTTCCTCTGTCCTCATGTTGAACTGTAGCAGATTGCAGTGTGTTTCCCGACAGCCAGGTAATGGTGGTTTTGCTGGCATATGAGTAAAATGCTATTTAGAAGATCTCTGTTTCACCCAGGGATCTAGCAATGGAATGCTATCCAGGCAATTATTTTAATTGGAGATAATCACTTGGGAAATGGATGGATGAATTAATCAATTCCAGTTAATTGGGATAATGACGTTATTTTTTCTGGTCACCATTTTTTACCACCATCTGTAGGAAGCTTTCCAACTGCAAGGCCAAGTTCTTCTATGAAACAGATCCGCTGAGGCTACTGCAATGAAAACAGGAATGAATCTGGTGCATTGTAAGTATAGAGTAAATTGCCTCACTTACTTATTTTTGGAGAAACCATGTGTGCAGATGACCTGGGAATACTACAAATTATTCTCTTTGTTCCACTGTTGCTATCCTGTCATTAATAGTGTTGCAACAGGAGGTGTTCTTGGCACTGGTTGTAACAGAAATATATAACTTTTGTTTTGTTTGCATACTTATGCAGCTCATTACTATGTGAAAAACAATCTGCAGCTTAGCATTTGTTAATGGGATATGGAACAAGGAAACAGCAGATGGAGTATTGGGATACTGAATGCATAATAAGCTTGATCCTGAAAGTCCTTGTGTGATTTATCAGCTCAAGATGGTTGTTAAATTCCACTGCAAAGCTGAGCAGAAAACATGCTGGGGTTCAGGCAGTGAAGGCACAGTCCTCCACAGTAAACAGACCTAAGGGTCAAGCATTCCCTGCACCTGATCACCTCCTAAAGGGAAACAAAAGACAAGACTTTGCTTTACAATTAATATCTTGGTTTCTTCTACTGTTCAGAGAGGAGCTCTGAAAATAGGATGGCTCATTCTCCTTCAACTGATTGAAGATAACTTTTGCTGTGATATTGTCCTACTGATTTCTGTCTTCAGATGAAGAGTTCTGAATGTCTCACCAGTCTAATGCTGACTGGTGCCCACAAGATTCTCCGATCTGAGGACAAGTAAGCAGGTTTTTTAGAATATAGGTCTCAGAGCAAAATGATTTCTCTATAATCTGTTTTCCATCCTCATCTCCATGTCAGACTGAGTTGTTCTTCAAGTCTGATTGAATAGACCCAAATCTTTTGTCTTGCAAAGATAAAGACCAAATCATTCTGTGACAATTGTTGGATCAGGACACACTAAGCCTGGGTACATCTGTGACCACAGCATGGATTAGACATATCTGCCAGGCTGCAGTAAACCAGCTCAGATTTTAAGAGCCTCTTCTGAAGCAGAACGACTTTCCTCTAATCTAACTTGTTTAATAAATCATAACCTTTCAAACTTCTGGAAAATAGCAAACTATTTAACAGTCTGAGGATCATTAGAACTGAATCTGAAGTAGATGTAATACAGTTTACTGCAAATACTATGTGAGATGAGAACATGACAGATGAGATATTTTCATGTTTTCAAGAGCAAGTGAAAGAACTTCTCCAGCAGTTTGTGGGGTGTTTTTTTTTGGGGGGGGGGAGAGGGAGAAGGGAGGTGGGTCAGTGTGAGGTTAGGAAATGTTAGGGCAAGCATTAAACCTGGAATTTCTCACAGGCTTTTGGTTCTTTCATTGCAGAAGCTCCCTGAAGTCAAGCATGGTGTCTTGTGTTACCACAAAGGGGAAAGGAACATTTGTGAAAAGCCTTGTGGTTGGTTTATTTTTACACCAGGCTGAATTCAATTGTCCTGCCTCCCTCAGAGATTTTCCAGCAAAGACAACGTCAGTGACCCATGGCATGAGCAGCTCTGATGGGAGATAATGTTTTCAGTTAAACGGGACCCAACAGAATCCTGTGCATGTGACTTGTTTTCATATTCATATTGATCCTCCATCCAGCAGGGCATAGGGTCAGGACACTGCAAGAGGCCACCTGAGTCACTGCATGCAGGCCCTAACCTCTGTGCTAACAAACAAATAACATTATCCCACATATGTGCAAACACCATGGGACAGGGAATGCTACCTAAAAACACCTACCAAAATGCTATGGTGTACCACAGGAAGAAAACAAGAGGAAGCGCGAGCATCATCTGCATATCAGCTTCCTGGGCCTTTGTCAAATATCAAATTCCCAGATGCTGATGTTTAAGCCTACAAAGAAAAAAAAAAAAAGGGAAATTCTGCTTCTGCGGAAATTATTCCTAATTTGGAGAAAAACATTCCTCTGGACCCTGTATCTGATGATTGCTTTAACACAATTGACACATGCTGAGCTGTGTGAGCAACTAACACATATAAGTATATAATGTTACTAAGAACCAAGTCCTACAAATGCTTATTATAATTTTGAAGTTATTAATTTTTTTATAAGGAATCAGTATATCTCACCTTAGCGTTTGCTTGATCAAACTAAACAAATCTAACTCAATGTTTCATAATAATCTTAGCACTCCATTAACACCTTTTTCCAGTTTCATTGTTGGTGACTAGAGGAGTATGAACTATTTGAAATGAAGTTTTATCAGTATTTTCTATAGCACTACTAATAATTGCCTAGTTTTCCCCAAAAAAAATGCGTTAAAGAAGCCAACATATTGTTTTAACACTGAGTTTAGTGTTAATGATACAAACCAGGATTTCACTCTCACATTCATTAAAATAACCTTTTTAACCTACCTGTGGTATGTGAAGCATGTCCTAGAGTTCAATGCCAAAGCCTTTCTCCTAGGAGCATCTCATTCCAACAAGTGTTGAGGAATGAGGCGTGGCATGGATACCACAATCAAACACAGAATTGAATAACTGCATCTTAAAATAAAATAAATTTCCATTAGCTTTTCCTCCTCTCAGCTCATTAACTTTGATGAAACAAATGTGTACATTCTAGTGAAAAAATAATTACTGAAAAATTGAGTCCATATAAAACATACAAAATTTTTCAGTCATAATTGTACATTTCAAACACCACTCAGCAATTGAGAAACTAATTCAGAAGTAAAAGTGTTTATGTAAACCACTCACATCTTGATATTCCATGAATCCTCATTTTTATCTGAATGTGAAGGAGTTAAAGTCATCTCATGTTAAAGAAGACACTATTTGTTTGATTTTAGATCTATAAATAAATAAATCTGAAACAGAAACAAAGCCCAAACTCAGAAACACAATGTCAACTATACAGGGCTTTCCAGTTTCTTCAAGCATCACTAGAATATTGTGAAATTCATTTGAAATTCTTGCACATTTGTTTGTCTCTTTCCCCCTTGTTTGTTTAAAGTTTTCTTTAGGAAATGAGCATTTAATTTCTAGCAAAATTAGATTCCTAAAGAAGAGAGATGCCTGCCTTGTGTGCTTCATCAGCGGCACAAGTAAACACAGTAGCCATGGAAGGGCTGTAACAGGCATCTTGGCTGCAGCTGCTGCACTCAGCAATGCCCTGTCTCCATGGAAACATTTCAGCAGACGCGGTCCCTACTGGCGACCAAACAAAGATTTTCCTGTTGCTTTGCAGAAGAAGCAAAATCTAAGCTGTGGTGAATACAGCGTCTTTCCTTGACCCCATAACTGTAAGTGTTGGCAGGACAGAGGCATCAGGTCATTCTTTTCTTTTTTTTTTCCCCCTGAAAAGCAAGCAACAATTGGAGAGGAAAGGATATTGGTAGTTTTTTTAAAATATATATATATATATTTACAGCATGATACAAAATCTCAAAGTCAAATTCGGAGTAACAGCTCTTCTTCCAGAGAAACAAAGAGAGAAGCCCTCAAATCAGCTACTCAGAGAGTTCAGAGAAAAGTGTTTTAAATTGAAACAGTGTACTTGCTGAAATTAAGATTGTAAGAGAAAGAAATAAGAACCGTGAATGCACCATTATATGAAAGAACAATAACCTCCACTTCCATTTCAGCTACTTTGAGCTGAATTGTATAGACAAGGAAAAGTCTTTTTCCATTAAAGTGACAGGAGTGGTTACTGCTTTTGAATAGTGTTCAGTTTGAGAGACCATAGAGCTGCTTAGCGAAGTAAGAAAAAAGTATATATAGATACTTAGCAAAGTAGGAAAAGCTTAGGAAGAAAGAGGCCAGCCAGACAAAACTTGTCTTTCCAAGTTACAAACCAAAGATATCAGACTTTAAGTATACGTAGTTTAGCCTTTGGGACAACTCCTTTAGAGACTTGCAAGTTTGAATGAGATGAAACAAATTAATAAAGTGGGATTTTCTTCACATTCCTCTCAAAGCCCTGTGCTGGTCACATGGGATGGAGCATTAATTCTCTCTTTTCCTGTAGCTTCTACTCAAATATGAAAAGCATATGCAATCACAAGAAGAATTCAAAATTTACACTGGTAAGACAGGCGCAAACATCTCTGCCTTTTCAGTTTCTGAATGCCATTTCAATAGGCAAATGATGACAGAATAAAAATTTCCAAAGTGCTCACATCCTTCGTATAGGAAGGATATCAGTGTCTTATGTATCCTGATATAGACGCCAGTAGCATGCCTACTGTGCTACCTTTATGTTTTCACTAAGACAAAATAAACCTTGTTAAGTAACAAGGACAAATCATTAGTTTGATTACCACTAACAGTCTGCAATCTCTGCACAGAAGAAACATCCTGCAATTAAATTTGTCAAGCATGACAGAACATATTTTATTTATTTTTTTAAAATAATTATAATTTTCAGCTTTGTTTACCACAACGTCGGTATTTTAGCAAATTATGATGATTATAGTTTTTTCTATTTATAATAGAGGTTTTATTTTTATCTAAATCAAATGATTTAGAGCAAAAGGTGATGTAGATTGTAGCTGATGTTCAATAGTTCCCATCAGCAAATGTAAAAGTATAATACTGATACTCTTTCTGGAGAACTTGTGTTTCTTCTGCCACCAGAAAAATTTCAGACTTCCAGAATGAAATTATTATAACAGATATGTCATAATAAAAGCTGGATATGCCAGTGCTACCTCCTGGGCAGACAGGAGTCGTTTCAGAGCTGCACTGGTGGTGATGGTGGTACAAATTGAACTGTCAAGTCCTGCTGAAGGCTTCTTAGATGTAGCTTAATGCAACAGATGCTGGGACTTTGCATCAAACCTGTGCTCTACATCTGGCCGTTTCAGACAGCACAGATTTGTGAGCATCTGCTTACAGGAAAGCATGTTGAAGGAGCTGGGTACAAGAGCAGCATCAGCTGCTTCACAGACAAAAGCAGGAAAAGGAAAGCCTTTAAAATTCAAACTCAAAGCATGTTTTCTTAGTATGACTCGCCTTACCTGAGATCCTGAAGAAAATGAGATTTGTCTAAGGTCAGAACAGAGTAAGGATGCTCACATTTGACTTCTAAGAAGAATTAGTGATTGTGTCCAGCTTTTAAATGTAAAAAGATGCAATTCTTTCATAAAAAGCATCCAGCTGTGTTCAACTATATCTCTTTTGGAAAGGCATTTCCTTCAAGAATGACTTTGTTGTGCTTCCTGACCTCATGGTAGCTTTGTTGCTGCCTTCATGACCTGGAAAATGCATTGCATTCATGGCCTTGACCAAAAGGAATTGTCCCTGGTTTCTACCTTCTACAGACCATGAAAGGGAGGAATGAATGTGAAAACCTGCTGCTTAAAGCAATCTTGCAAACAATGACTGTGGAGTATTCATTTTTTTAAGAGTACGATAATCATTTTCACTAATATTGCATTAATTTTTGGTTTTGTGCCTACACAATATTTACCAATTATTTATTCTTTTGTTATCTTTCCCCAAATTCTGGATTTAATCCCAAAAAATGCTATGCCTGTTTTTACCACTATATTTTGCTACAATTCAATGGAGAGAAAGTGAGGAAACAAGGCTTCTCTTACTCCGACTTTTGGAACTCTCAAAGCAAACCAAAATATTTGCATTTATTTCTGAATAGGAAACTTATCTTTGAGGTATTTAAAACACTGTCAAAAGGAGAATATACCCACAAAATATGTATCCAAAGGAAAAACAAAAAACAAAATTTATTTTCTTTACTATTCCATGGCTAGTACCGTAAATTGAAATTGAATTTCTTACTAATATCCAGATATCTCATCACAGACAGGCGAAGACTTTTCTTTTGAAAACTGTGCATATGCCAAATATTGAGTCTCCATTTCAATCAGCAGTAATAAAAAATCAGACATAATTTTTCTTTTGTTTTTGAAAAAAGAAAAGTTCCTCCTCCATAAAACTAGCAAGGCACAGAGTGAAAAATTGAAAGCAAAGTGGCATTGTAATTCAAAATGACAGAAAATTTAAGTATGTTCATTTGAAAAGGATTAGGTTTTCATTTGAAACCTGAAGGTGCTCATTAATTAGAATTTATGTGAAGGTAGATAATTCATTGCCCTTTGCTGACCCTTTGCTAATTTTTTGTAATTGTCATTGTTTATTTAAACTTAAAAGTATGCAGTCTGCTTGATAGTCACATAGTCATTTAGAGAGCAGGAGAGATTTTAAATGCTGTTCTTCTAAGCTAAGACAGTCACCAAAACCTATTAAGCTACTTAAATATTTTTCTGTTTGTTCTTATTATATATTTAAAAAAAAAAACCAAACAAACCAAACACACCAAAAATACCACTTTAAAAATTTAATAACAATTGACCTGAACACACCTATAAAAAGCTTCAGGTCAAACACTAAGACGCACAGCCTTGAACTTCCACTGCAATGATTTTTTTAAGGTTTGTATTTTAATTTCCCAACAGAAGAAAGAAAAACCGTCCTCAGGTTCAGGCTGTTTCACAAAATTAACATCTGTCGTTTTTCAAGTCTTCCTAAATCCATACAGAGGCAAGAGTTATGGAACATCAATTTTCCAAGATTTCTTAAAAATAAACCACCAAAAAAAAGTTGGTTTCTCATTGTGTTACAGAAAGGCTACTCCTTTGTTATTGTTTCCCTCATTTCTTATCTTGCTTTGCCAACAGCTAGAACTAGTATTTCTATAGTTATGCAATGTAATTTCCAGTCTCCATCTACGTACTCCTTTCTTCACCACACCTGTGTCATTTCCTTCCTGACTGAATTCTTCGAGGCTTTTCTGAGTTCAGGATAAGATTCTTAAATTTGGGAGCCTATTTCCAAGTTATTGAAAAACTAGAAACCAAAAATTTCTTCTTCCTCTATCAAATCCATTCTTACTTAACTTAGATAAATACTCAAAAGTCTGTAGCATTCATACTCTATTTCAACTCAAGACAGAAAAAGGCAGAATTAGGGAAATACTGTGATATTTTCCTAAGAATTATATGCGGTATTGATCAGAAAGCAAAAAAAAAATCTACTACATGTACAATGCAGTAAAGATTTACTGAATTCCAATATATATAATAAATCAAAATCTTATATTTATCTGAGAGGAGTAGACATCAAAGATTTAAAAGTCCTCAGCACAGCAGAGAAATCTCTTTTCTGTCCCCTTGCTGTAGATGAAGCTATGATATTGTTGTCCTGTAAATCTGTTCATCCACCCACTTAAAACACCGCTATAATTTTGGATTTGCTTTAACTCTTAATGACAAACACTTTTTCTTATGCTAGCATTCTGCACACACAGATTTAAGGGGCTGATTATACTGTCATCATCAATTTATGGGGGATTATAACAGAATTGTGAGAAAGATGATTTGGAGAAGATATAGAAGGTATTACTGGCTGATGGGAAGCTAGAATATGTATAAATATTGCATATGATGTTATGAACAATGTTGAAGTACATAAAGTAGGTTTACAGCCTTTCTCTAAAAATGTGTCAAACAAATGATTAATTAATACAATATGTTTCAAAGATGTTGTACCTGAGTTTGGAAACAAAGGCTAGTCTAGATTCAAGTAACCTGGTAGAACTCTATTGACTTCCAGAACAACCTGACTACATATCTCAGGATTCTGTAAGATTTTAAATGTTTATCTTCTACAGTGAAAAAATACCATCTTTTCCTTATGCATTCACTGACACTGACCCATTAGAACAAACTTGACTGTTCAAAAAATATTTGCTAACAAAGATGGAAGCTTTTATCTGTATAGTAACCTGGAATTTAACTAAAAATATTTCACCACTATATTTTTGTTTATTTATTATTATTATTATTATTATTATTTTGAAATCAACAGATCAAATATTCTCCAGTTTTCAAAGTTTTTGAACCTATATTTCTTCGCTTCTGAATTACACTGAAATTCAATTTCCTCTTTCATTTCTTATTTTAGAATTTCTTTTGAACTGAAGCTTGGTACATTTTATCTTTTCATCTACATCCTGAGCTGCAGTAATTTGAGGCAAAATTGAGCACTATCCTAAAATAAACAAGTGTTCTTCTTATGGTCTCTTTTGCTCTCTGTCTCTTTATTTCACTGAACCTGAAAACAATCTTGTGCGAATGAGATACAATTTGATGAACCTGTACATTTTAGTACTCAGAATTAAAAAGACAGGAAAAGAATATTAGTTAAAACAGTTTTTAGTTCAGAATTGAAATTGAGACATACACTGTAAGTAAACCAAGGCTGTTCTGTTGGTTTTTGTAGAGGCTTTGCTCTGATTATTAATTTTAAGAATACATTGATTAAATCCTAGAACTATTTTATGGAAATTCTTTCATAACATTATCCATACCTGTAATCTGAGCACTTACTGCCGGTTTTTCCTCTTCTGACCAATCTCTTTGATAAAATTTGCAGTTGAGCTGATCCTGGATTTTCTAACTTAACCTTTATCAAATGGAGCCACCTTCAGGAAGGCCTGAAGATCTGTGAATATTTGTCATTCTACATGTCCAGAGATGCACTCTGGCATCTTCAGTTCTGAGAAACATTCAGGAACTTAAGACAAAACAAAACAATGACACACAGTTGCTAATCTAGCCCTATTTCAGCATTTCATAAATATCGTGTCTCTTTGTTTATATACATTGTGTGAATTTTAAATTAAAATTCCACACACTTTGTTATTCCTTGTTATCAAGGCTTTGCTTGTACAAGCATAAATAGAAATTCTTGAAGGAAATGGTTATAATACTAGACTTACACCAAAGGACATTAAAAATGTAACTTTTTAGAGTCTTTAAACGCCGGAGTTGTTTTTAAAGTAAGCTTTTATGTTTTTACAGGCAGAAATAGTGAAATAGCATTCCACCTCTGCATAAATAACATACAGAAAATATTATGTTGGTTGAGACACAGGTATTAATTATTTAATAGATTGTTTTTTTCATACAGTCCAACTGCTCTTACGTTTCAGAGAAAAATCTCAATATTTAGGTAGATATTACTTAAAAGAATAACTGTTGTTAGCTCTTCCTTAACAATAAGCTGTGAATGGCTTGTTGTGCAATCGAGTATTGTCATTGGATAGTGACTAAGGGCTATTTATCGTGTAAAAAATTTTGCTGTTCAGTTGATTTCCTTGGAAGAAATTATTGCTGCATGAAAAACTTTCATGTTTGTCTTTCCAAGTAAACATAAAAAACTAAGAAAAAGATTGTTCCACCAAGAAGGACCTTAGACGTGCTGATGAGATAATACATGGTACCCTTCCTTAGCTACAAGAATTTCATTCTTTTACTGTAGTTAAAATTAAAGAAAAAAAACTCTTTCTCTATTTTTACCCCCAAAGAACTGTGACTGACTTTCTGTAGCTCTGAATTTTAAAAGAAAAATATGTGTCTTCCATCTAGTTGATATTCTCTGCTGTTCTTTGTATTTCTGTTGTTTTATAGGGCTGCTACAACAGATAAGACCTCATTGTATTAATCCACGTAGAAAGAGAACAAAGAGGTGTTCCATACCTCTGAGTGCTTACAAACCAAATATAGCTGAAAAACAAAGAGTAAGAATAAGCAGAAAGATGAATGAGTCTGGTGAAATACGGAGACAATGTTAATCAGACATAAACAACAAAAAGGACAGCGACCTATGCAGGGTATAGATTGCCTATTGCTGTATGGCCTGGGAACACATTCTCTGCTGAGCTGGGCTCCATGACATCTCATACTAGGACCTTTAGCTGTCATTTCCAGTGGAGGTGGGCAAACTCAAAGGAAGGGCCATTAATGTCATCACTGACTGGCTTCCATATCAATTAAAAGTAATTAACAATTTCTCAAATTCTTTTTTTAATTGAACAAAGAACAATAGATAAGTCTAAAAGCAACAATTCTTTGTAGAGGCAAGAGGATACAAAAAACAGAATAAAAGTGAACAGATGGGAACAATGCCATCAGTACCAGAATGACAGAATTATAACCAAAACACTTCATGAGTACTTTGCTATTAGACTGAAAGGCTCAAGCAGTGCTGATTCAGGAGATAGATATCATGACTGAAAGAGCTACAAATATAAATGGAGATTTAATACTTCAGAAAGTTATTATCTGTCTGTAAAAAAAAAAAATATCAGAAATTTGATGTCATTTCTTTGTCATGCAGTACAAAAAATATTCCAAAGGATTGCAGAATAAGAACCAAAATGTCAACTTTCTTTAAAATGTTACTGTTCTTACATTTCCTTCCATGTCAAATATTTCCATTTCATTATTATTGTATGTTATATACAGATAGATCTTTTGAAATGGTTATGAGCTGTATTACAGGTTTTAATGACTCATTTCCATACCTGTTTCCATTATCTGAGAATAAAAGTAATATCAAGTGTTCCACAACAGTTCCATCAAATGCTGCAAAGCTTTCAGCAGAGGTCATGATGATAAAGTGAACATTGATGTAATTCAATCCAGAAAGTAAGAAAAAAAAAGTAATGACAATAAGTGTCCTAAATAGCGGTCTGAAATGGACACTGAATTAGTTCAACTTGTGTCTGTCGTGCCTTGTTAAGTATTTAATTTTGTCTTACATTGATTTTTACCTTTCTTCCTGATACACTTCTGATCAGCTTCTTTCTGATACACTATCAAATTATTTTATTCTGTTGGCAGAACATGATTTTCTCCTGTTATTTGCAATTGAACTATATGAATACCTTAATTAATCTCTTGCTAAGAAAAGATGCTGATCTTTCCTAATCAAGATTTCATTTATATTTTATCCAATAGAAAAAGGAAAATTCTGACTTAAAAATTTGATGATTTGATTATAGCTAACAAAAAAAATAACATTGAATAATAGATTTTTTTCAGTTCAGACTATTTTGTGTGCTTTCTTTTTTACATCTTTCAACATACCATTGAAGGATGCTCTTTCATCTTGTGATACAATTAACCAGAAGTAATTTCATATAGCACGTTGTTTCATAACACATATAAACATATATTGTTTCACAACACTATAATTATTCTGATGTGTCTTTTTGAGCAAGTTTTTTTTGCCAATGGATGGTGACTCAAAGAAAAGAAAACACAGCTAAATGAAAGCACAGCAGCATCTAATGTATAAATGAACAATGAATTGAACAGAATTCATTCAAAAAATACCTTCAGAAAAAAATAGCACATATAATGCTATCACTGATGTCACACATTATGTTCCACACATCACTAGAGTCTGAATTATTACACAAAAAGAATTAACTCCCACCAAGTCTTTTCTCCAGTGGAAAGTAAATCTGTGCATGCATCACACTGACTAGAGATTTAATCCTGGTTTATTAGCAGGCCTCACCTCGTACAGCACAATGAATTTAGCTCTTCTGCACTATGTTCTCTAGATTTCTTTTTTATTCTACCAGGCTGAGATCACAGGGTTGGGTCCATTCATTACACATAAGTTAAAGACCTCTGAAGATTCATAGGTTCTTTAAAATATTACAGTTCTTCACTATCACCCTCACAGAAAATTTTGCAGATAGCTAAGTTCAAAGAGGTTGCAAACAAGAGCAAACTGACTCATTTAGTACATCTTGTACTGTGCCCTAGTGAAAGTAAATATATATGCCAACGTTTCTGCTGTCAAAATGGGTGGAAGCATTCCATGTAAAGGCACTTTGTACTTTTCAGCCTCCAGCTTTCTGCGGGTGAGATCAAGATATACAAAGAGGACTGATTTGGTGAATTTCCACCTGCCTCTTTCCCTCCATATCCCTTCTCCAAGCTCCAGAGCATTACCATTCAAGAGCAAGTGAACCTCAGTTGGCTTAGGTAATTACTTTAAATCTGAGTCACAAAAATGTGCATAAAGTCTAGAAGAAGGTTCTCCCGGCCTCCTGACTTTGGCCTAGATACCCACATTCTGGACAGGATACAGTTGAGCACCAAACCTTTTTTGTGCATCTGGCCTATGTGTGCTTTTTGATAGGGATGTCAGTGTTTCATCTGGAAGGCAACTGGAATTTTGAGATGGCTGGCGATATGATAAAAAGAGTTCTGCAGTTTAGCATCTCAGAAATTCATCAATTTCCTGCAAAAAACCAAAACCATACAATTTTCCATGCATTACTTGCAGTTAAATGGGAAATATAGATATCATGGAAAAGTGGCCATCAAAAAATTGTATAAACAATATGAAATATTAGCCTTACAAAACAAAGGTAACTACTTACCTTGACTGAGTAGTCTGTAACTGATAAAGAGCTGGTTAGGCAAAACACAATGAGCTCAAGACAAAAAGTAAAGCAACATCCTCCTTCATGGATGATGGAAATTGCCTTTCCAGAGAATACACAGTACCTACTGCCTACATTAGTGCTTTTCTGCCTTTGCATTTTCTGAGGGATTCCAGAAATGGAAGGGTATACAGAAAACTCATTTATCAGGTGTCTAATCTGGAAACACTTGATCCCTTCCTTGTTCACACCTGAAACTTTGCGCTAAATCCTGAGGGTTAATTGAATAGTAAGACTAAATAACTGATTTTTTCTGTACTTAAATTCTTTGGGGCGATGTCATGAGAATTTCAAAGATTTGATCTTTTAGTTATAAAAGCTTAAAAATAATATGGCATATAGTTCTCACGGAATCATGATTTCAAATGAGGTACCTGCCTTATTTTCTTCAAGATATTGTTCATATTCCCTAAGTTTTTTCAATTCAGTCCTTCATAAAATGAGATGGTCTTTTCTGCACTCCTACATTTGCTGTTACCCACTCTCAGGCACATTATGTCCTTCATCTCTCTCTCTGCATGTATATTTACACTGCAACAATCAATCAAAGAGTCAAGTAATAACATCTTTCATAAAAACTCAGAATATCAGTACCAAAAACTCTCACTAGAAAAAATCAGTAGGTGTAATTTCTCTGCCTGACAAGCTCTTTATCTGGCCTGACCTTTATTAGAAATAAATTATAATAACAGCTATACGAAGACTGAAAAAATGTAATTAAAAAAATGACAGAGAGTATGTAAGAAAGCAGCAGGTGAACGCCATCTCTGCTGAAGTCATCAGCACTTCCGAATACTTTTTTTTTTTCCTTTGTAAACAATCTGAAATGAAGATGTACAGGAAAAGGTACTATTCAGCAGGTAACAAATGCTTAAAGCAGTCCTTAAAGGTCAGTATTTTATAGTTCTGCATGTTGCAGGTTCTGGCAAGAAGGTCTGTTTTAAATAGTATTGATAATACTTATCACCCATAACCCTGAGTACTAAAGCAATAATGTTTCTTTACTGTAAACCTCATGCAGTTCTGGGGCAGGGGAGGATGCTGGTGTTGATCCTGAATCAGGCATTACATGAATCTGAATATTTTTCTTTTACTGTTCAGTTAAAAATACATGTGAAAGAAAATTAAGAACTAAACACCAGTTTTCTAATTGTCCTCTTCCACACAAAATGAAGTGGTTACCCATAGGCTTGTCATTATTGACTTTTCTGATTGGCATACAGAGAAGTTTCATTACTAGATGATCTTAAAAGGTCCCTTCCAACCTAGGTGATTCTGTGATTCTGTGATTCTGTGATTACATTAGCTTTATTTTCCATACTACTACAGTTTGAGTTATTTTGGGCTAGAAGAAACTGATAAAAGGGAGCTATGTAAACTTGCAAATCAAAGTGTGACAATGCTCTATGGCTAAAGACTGAAGGAAAATCTCCAATGAGAAAACTCATTAACAATCCATAAACTTTGCAAAAGTGGGAGTTTTTCTGAAAAGTTAATCTTCAATTTAACTACTGAGTTAAGTGCAGATGCACTTAATGATGTCTAATGAATGAATGGATCTTTTCATATAAGTGGCTACATTAAACTATCATTGCCTGTCTCTTCTAGATGCTATGCTACAAATATACAATTTCTCTTACAAAATGGATCAAAGTTTTTATTTAAGTCAAAGACACTCTTCCTTTCTATGGATCATTTCTCTGAGTAGTTATGAAGAATAAATGAAAGATATGAGATATGAGAAAGATATGTCAAATGACACATTTATCAAAATAGGTATCTCATTACAAGGTGACAAATAACAGCGAAAACAGCTAAATTGCATACTTCAAAAAGAATTCACACAATCACAGAATCACAGAATTCTAGGGGTTGGAAGAGACCTCTGGAGATCATCTAGTCCAACACCCCTGCCAAAGCAGGGTCACCCAGAGCAGGTTGGACAGGAACACATCCAGGCAGGTTCCGAATATCTCTGAAGAAGGAAACTCCACAACCTTTCTGGGAACCCCGTTCCAGTGCACTGTCATCCTCAAAGTAAAGAAGTTTTCCTTCGTTTTGAGATGGAATTTCTGTGTTCTAACTTGTGTCCATTGCCCTTTGTCCTGTCACCAGGCACCACCAAGAACAGTTTGACCCCACTGTCTTGACTCCCGCCCTTTAGATATTTTCATTCACTGAAGTTATCTGGTCAGAATGTAGGTGGATTCCGTCAAAAAAAGATTTTCTCATCTGTATTTCCACCTTCTCCTTTCTTTAGAGGATAGAAAGTCTAGTAAAAATGATTATTTTCTAACTGCCAAAGACCATAGTTCTGTTAATTTTGAAAAGAACAATTAGAAATAGTTCAAGCATATTTTGCTGTAGTAGTTAATTTCATCCCCATGAAGAAAAAAGTTTTCAAGTTCACAAGAAACCTTTTTTTTTTTTTTTTTTTTTTAAATAGAGGAACAAGAAAATGAATTTCAAATTTAACAAAGTTCTATGAGGTTACCTGGTGAAACAGTTTTTCTGGGTAATGTATATGAAAGCAAGTCAAAACCTGCACAACCAAGCAGAATCACATACCATTATGTGCAAGAGTCCAAGCCAATATGTAGGTGATGGAAAAGAAAGGACAGCAAAAGTCAAGAGAGGTGATATTTGCCCGTGAAAAAGTGAAAGGGCTCACATTGTCAGAGTAGTGTCTTCCAGGCTTCTACTCCTTAGACAGAAATGACAAGTAAGACAATATGACCATGCTGCCTACGACATATTCATAATATTCTAGTTTTTTATTCATTTCCTTGGCCAAAATATGTATTCCTGCCTGAAATTTGAACATAGTTTATAATTGTTCAATATTTAAGTATCTGCATGTTAGAGTACAAATAGACCTCAAACAGCTTTATACAATTTCCATCTTTACATTACAGTTCCCCTAGCAACTACTATCTAGTCTAAAATGTGAATGGGGGAAATGGATAAAGTTTATATATATATATATGGAATAATGAATATAACATGTATATATGTATGTACATGTATAAATCTAAGATATAGATATATCTGGGATAGAAGCTTTTTCTTTTTACTTTCACTTACATACATATTTATTTATGTTAATCATGTGTGTGCATACATACACACATGTACACACAAATATATATTCACTTCTATATACTTACTATATAATCACAAAATAGTTGATGTTGGAAAGTCAATCCTTCTTCCTTCCTCCCAGAGCCAGTTGATCAGGACTGTATCTAGAAGATTTTTGAATGCCTCCAATGATGGAGACTACACTGCCTCCCTGGGCAACCTGTGCAAGCACTCAGTCACCTTCACAGCAACAAAGTGTTTCCTGAGAGAACCTCCTGTGTTTCAGTTTGTGCCCGTGGCCACTGGTCCTGTCACTGGGCACCACTGAAAAGAGACTGGTTCCATCTTCTTTGTTCTCTCCCTTCTGGTATATATATACGTTGATGAGATCCTCCCAAGCCACCTGTTCTCCAGGCTGAACAGTCCCAGCTCTCTCACTCAGCTCTCTCCCTCATAGGAGAGATGCTCCATCTCTTAATCATCTTTGTGGTCCTTCATTGGAGTGCCTCCAGTATATCCATGTCTCTTCTTGTACTGAAGAGCCCAGAACTGGGCATAATACTCCAGGCATGGCCTCACCACTGCTGAGTTGAGGGGAAGGATCACCTACTTCAATCTGCTGGCAATACTTGGCCTAATGCAGCCCAGAATAACCTTCACCTTCTTTAATGCAAGGGCATGTTGCTAGCTCATGTAAATATATACATATATTTGTATGTCCTGATTTATCCTGTTCTTGATAGAAAGAAAAAAAAAAAGGAAAAGGAAAAAAAATAAATCTTAGAGGGAATAATGTGTAGTGTTTTTCTCTTCTTGAAATTACTCTTACTGTTTTCAAGTGGCAGTTCCTCTATAGAGATATAAAAACCTGATTTTATTTCACCAATTTTTTACTTACTGACAGTATAAAGTTTAATAGCAGTTTTAATATTCAGTTTCAATAAGATAGGCTAAAATATCCTTTGGGGAATGGAAATCTAAAGGGAATAGTATGTAACAATCAAATTTTCAAGCTTACTGGTACTTGGAACTGAGCCCAGATTTATAGTGATTAATTCTCTAAATCTAAAGGTGCCTAAGTTTCACTTTAACTGACGTTAAGGATTCAGATTCTCAATGGCACTTAGGAGCTTGCACCCAGTTTAAATTAAACTTAAATGGGAGGTAAGAGTCTAAATGGCTTTGTGAACCTGTCTGTAGGTACATAACATGAAGACTCAGCAAGTGAAATCCTTGTCTGCCTGTTTAAATGCCCCAGCACCAAAGATACGTTATTTATGCTAGAAGACTTAGGAGGCTGAATTTCTACTACATCTTACATTCTGAAAAATGCCAGCACCTCAGTTTAATCAAGGTTTAAAATCCTTTAACATTTGTATCAAAATCCCCCAGACTACTTCGGTGGATGCTGTCAATGCAGAGCCCCTCAGTTTTGTGAGTGAAACGTGAACAAAGGAGCAAAAGGCTTAAATTTTAGACTCTCAGCAGCATGAGGAACTTTGAACCCTGATCTTCTGGTCCATGGGAAAGTTGACCAGGACTACAACTAGAGAGAGGTTAATAAGACGACAAAAAATCCTGATTTTAAGATGGTGCCAAAAGAGATGGTTCCTGGTTTTTTAGGTCATGATTGAGTAGAGGAGCCTGCAGAGCAGGATTTTAAACTTCTGGATTTTAAACTCCTTGGACACATGGGCTTTTCACCTCCACTGCCCCTGTGAGCCAGGGTACTGTCCAAACTCATCTATTAGTCTTGTATTGGACCTCTGCAGCCCCATCGGGATACCCATGCAGAAAGGAATGGAAGACACTCGCAAACAGGGAGAGACTAGGTAAGAGTTATCTTAGAGCTACAAACGATGGTGGTAGTACATCTCATCTTGCAACCCTGGGTTACAATCTCCTGTTAAGGAAGAGAATCTAAAACTTTCTCGTAACCAACAACCCCTTAGTAACTGCATCTGAACTTAAAATCAGACTTTTTCCTTTCCCTCAGGGAGAATAATCTCAGAGTTTGTGCTAAGTGGTAACCTCTCAATATCTGACAGGAAATGTTCTAATCCTAGCTTTTCTGAAACGCTGATAGTTGATTCTATGATGAACTCCACCCCTATATGCTAAAGCTGTACATTCACAAAATTCCAGGCAAAGGTGAGTCTAGATCTCACTTCTGCTTTTTGCAAGGATATTCTAACCAGAGGAATTTTACGTAAACGATAGGATTTGCTGCTGAAATTGCATACACAACTAAGTTATAAGGTGATTTCAAACTGACATTTCACAAATGTGCTTCACTGCATCTCAGGTAAATACCTAAATCTAAGTAAGGTATGGATTTCCAGATGTAATCCTCCCAACTATTCTTATTCCACAGCTACCTGTTTAGTATATAGACCTAATTTATCCTCTTCAGTAAGTGTTGAACTTTCCCCACTGACTAGGGAAGACTTGAAAATCTGACAAAAATTTTATTATCAGTCCAAAAGCCAGATGTTTCATTTTCAGCTGTAGTAATACTCAATGGGTGAAAACCTAAACTGAGTAACTTTTACTATATGTGGAAACTTTCACATATGTGATATGAGATGATGATCTTAGCTCAGCTCCTGGAAATTGCACCTTTTCAAAAGTAACATAACATTAGTTTCCTCTTTCCTCATAACTCTGTAAGAAAGGCCTATTTATTTTGCAAGTCTCACAGAAAGATCAAGGGTGGATTGTATTTATGGGCTGTTTTTCAACTGAGGAGATAAGACATGGAAAACAAATAAAAAATTCTCAGAAGCTAGTGTTTTCAGATTGAAAATATTCACAAACAGTAAGCTTCTTTATTAACTCCTTTTGTATTTCAGGCTTGTGTTAAATTCAGTTGAGAGCAAGATGAATGCTTTTGTTTGGTTGTTTTTTGGTGTGTTTTTTTTTCTTTTGACCTTTATGGTTGGTGAATGCTTTTGTTTGTTGTGGTTTTTTTTTGCTTCTGACCTTTATGGTTTTAACAAATGAAGATGTGTCATCTATTCTTCTAGCCAAATACAGTGCCTGCAGTGTCGAGATGTGAAAGTTAATTAGTTTCCATGGTTTGCAGTCAGCTGAACTTAAACATCTGCTTTGTTTCCATTTGCCATACTACAAAGTATTCACAAAGCGACCAGCCCTCACTCATGCCAACCATTGCTTTTAAGTGGCCCTATGGATTTTGCCTCACACAGAGTACATGATGAAAGAAGGACACAGAATCTGGGTTATGGTAGATGTGGAAACAATGTCCATGGGTGTCCAAATAAAATTGACTGAACTATGTAGATGAAACAAATTTACAAATTTTTGTCCTACTTCTGACTGAAAACTCTGTCATATAGAGATTTCCCACAGGATGGATATGCTGATTTTTATCCATTCCAAGGTACAGCTCCAATAAGGATTCATGGCAGCAACCCAAGATGAAGTAAATTGAGTAATCAGAGAAAGCATCAGTATAAAATCCCACTAGGCTGCACACAGCACATTGCAACACACAAGTGTGGAAGATAAATGAATTCCAGCATCACAGACTGTTGCTCATTCTTGGCCAAAGCCTTGTATCCCCTAGTGACCTTGTGTACAATATGTATTCCACAGGACAGACAGCATGCCAGATCTATGGCTGTCATCATTAACTTTGTGCAGTTATGGGCTGGGGAAAAAAAAGCCTCTTCAATAATGTTACCTTTTCAGGATACAAGGCAGGGATAACATCTACAGCTCAGTGGGACATCCCAGCCTAGTTACATACTCCTCAGTAAGTACGGGAATGGTTCAAAACTGCACCAGGGAGGTTTAGACTGGATATTAGGAAGCATTTCTTTACTGAGATTGTGCCCAAGCACTGGAACAGGCTTCCTAGAAAAGTGGTTGATGCCCCAAGCATCATGTCAGTGTTTAAGTGGGATTTGGACAAGGCCTTTCATAACATGCTTTAACTTGAGCACTCCTGAGTTGGTCAGGCAGTTGGACTAGATGATTGTTGTAGGTCCCTTCCAACTGAAACTATTCTATTCTATTTTCTATTCTGTTGTATTCTATAGCATCTGAGTGTACAGATTCTTGCAGGTAGAAACTGGAAATGAATGCAGCAACCTCAAAAATAATCTCTTAAATGGGTTATTAAATAAGGTGTAGCTGTTAAAATATCCGAAGTACCCTTAGTGAGTCATAGGGGTAAACCCACTCACAGGTAATTGAGTAGACACCAGAATCAAAGAAGCAGCAGTGAAATAGCAGCAGATTGCCAGGGATTCAGTGTAACCCATTTCCCAGAATTTCTTCTGCCAATTCTTGCATCCTGGAAAGTAGGGTTTCAGCTACTGTCAAGGGACAATATAGACCTGTGGCTACCTCTGAGCTTTGATCAGTCTGTAAACAGAATTTAGTTTCCATTTCTCTTGTCTGTAATGACATGAAGCCTTGTTCATTCCTTTAGCTTTTGTCCTTTCCTCCACTCAGACATTTCATTGCAGTCTATGCTCTTGTTCTTGATCTTTAGAATTGCAAAATTCATCTTGGTCTGCAGTGCTGAGCTGCTGGTGATCCCCCTCCCCCCCGCCCCATTCAACTGAATCCAATAGTTCTTTTATTCACTGCACAACATTTTCACTTTTTTTTTTCCTTTTTTTACTTCTTCTCTCTTTCTTTTTTTTTTTTTTTTTTGGTCATAAAGCATAACAGCTTTGAAAACTAGATAATATCCCTAATTGTTTAAAAGTGCTCATTATACACTTCCTTTGGGAATAGCCAAGTTTTATTCTTACTAGTCACTTACTGCCTTTAAACATTCAGTATCTTTTGATGAAAAGGGAGTCTTTGAGGTAATGGGGGGAGGGGGGGAATTCGCTCCAGCTTTTTCTGAAGCTTTCTTCAATTCATCAAGACACCATTACAACTTTGCACTTCAAATGTTTGAAATTAGTTCTTTCTGCCATCAGAAATTAAAAAAAAAAAAAACCCACAAGGATTCTTATTACTAAACTTTACTAATAGGATCAAGAGTTCCACAATCTTTATTGTTAAACCAAGCTCAAGAGACTTAGAAGAACGAGCTTCTCATAGGTCCTGTCCTTCTCCCTCCAGTCATTTTAACGGCTATACTCTGCAGCTTCTCAGCATCTCTTTTGTACTCAGAGAGGAGAGAACCAAGCTAGACACTGCCTGGTGCAACACCAGATGAGTGTAAAGGGGAAAAATCACATCCTTTGACTGTCTGTCTGCTTATGCATTTGCTAGATCATCTCACTACATTTTTAGTATTTACTGCTGTGAGGACACAACACTAACCCACATCTACCAGGTCCCCAGGTCCTTTTCTGTAGATTTGCCACTGAGCCACTGTATCAGAACATGGGGTGGTCCCAGACCAGGTCCCAGCACCAGTGCAACAGTGGTGCTGTTGAACTTTCTGCTTTATGTGGTTCTTACTGGCCAGTCCTTCAACTTGCTGAGGTTCCTTGGGATGGCATTCATGTCCTGCAGTGTGTCATCTGCTCCCCCAGGAAACAATGTAGCACTATTGACTTTGTTCAAAGGAATGTGATGGTATTTTGACACTGTGATGAGCATGTCTCAATATAGCATATATAAAGGAGTTGTGATGATACTAGTCATGATCAATTAAGTCACTGTGACCTAAAAGGTTTTCATAAAATATTTTGAAAGTCATTGTGACCCTTGTGATATTTTAAATACATGAAAACATAAGGCAATTGATGTTTAAGCAGACAAAAAGGTAGACAAATTGTACTGCATAACATGTAAACATGCACAAACTGCATAAATGCATTCATTAGAGGTCTTGTAATATCAAAAGGAATTATTGATAAATGGTTCTTCGATATTTTTAACAGATACTTTTGAAAATACTTACATTTAACACCTGCTAGTCATTTTATTTTCCCATCTTAAAGAAGTTATAAGTGTAAAACAGGAAACAGACAGTTAAGGCTTTGCTTTTCAGGAGCAACAAAACTAATTATCTTTGCCACTGACTCAGTGAAATTCATCTTGCAGCTTGGATTCACGAATACTCTTCCCAATAACCAAAGAGAAATGGGACTCATGAGGCTTAGTAAAACTTAGAAAATGCTTTTGTTTCATTAGGTTGTTGCTGTTCATACTGATTAATTACCAAAATTTTGCTAATGGAGTTTACTTGGGCTGAGTAAACCCCCTAATTCTTTAGCAAAATACTTCAAAAAAGAACAAACCAGGGAACTGGTTAATTAAAATCATTAACAACTCAACAGTATTCAAATAAATAGCAAAGTGGTTTCCACATGTGAAAATAATATTTAGCACATCTCTTAACAGTAATGCACACATTGTTGCCTCATTCTAGTTCTTCAGGGACCATGCAGCAACAATCTAAGTACTCTGACAGGGAGCAGCCTTCACAGAGTTATTTTTTTAGGAATTATACAGGGTGAAGTGCAATCAACTGTTTTACCTTTAGTGCCACTTAATAAAACACAGGTTTATTTCAAGCTCCATTTTCTGCAGTACAGCTTGTCAGTCATGTTAGATTACGGTACTCTTGAAAATGTCAAACAGAAATTTGAATATGCCTGAGGCATGTCACATGATAAAAGGTTTCCATCATAAACCTTTCATAATAGCTGGGTTTTCTTTCTTAGAATAAAATTTGACTGTTACTTTAGGACTTGAGAATGTCCTTTTTAATCCTAAATTAATTGTATTCAGCTGTGCCATAGCTGCACATTCCTTCCCCCATTTTGAGAATTAAAACATACATATTGTATAAGCAGTTACTTATTTATATGAAAATACTGTGCATTTCTTAATGTGAAATGGAATGCAAGCATGAGTTTGTATTGTCACTTCAGATATTCTCCCATTCATTGGCTCATTATAATCTGATGAATTGTGGTATACTACATCCACCATCTGTGAAACTATTGCACTTATTTAAAATGCTGCCTTGCTCATCTCTTTCACCTAGGAAATATATTCCTTCTATTGTCAGTACATCTTGACAATTGTACAAATAAGTCAGATGAGCTTTGGGAACTTTTTGTTCAACTACTTCGCTTTTGGAGAATCTTTGAAAGCTCTTGGGTATCCAGATTTTAGGAGCCAAACCTCTTGGCTGGATTTAGAAGAAGAAAGCTCAGCTATTACCACAACCTGCTGGAATTTCCGTGCTCTCACAGGCTTGGGACTAGACTGCAGGTGCTTAGATCCAGCTTATTAGATCTAAAAAACAGCTCCCAAAGCATCTGGAAAAAAAAAAAACAAACAAACATCTGGCAATGTGCACTTCATGACAATGGTGCCACTCCTAGGAGAGCCACTAGAAGTGGCATGTGCTCCTCCAGGATCATTGGTGGCCTCTCTGCACCTACTCTTTCAGCTGTGGTTGGTTGTTTTGCAGAACAGTTCGACAGCAACTCAGCCAACTGGGTCAGCAAGGTCTTTCTTGCTGAGTAAATCACAAATTAAAAGACAGAATTTCCATGTTATAATTTAACAGAATAATTAAGTACTCATATAACTGTAAGTACATGATGGATCCTGGGGGTTTCAATGTACCTTCCTAAATGAGAATACTATCAGTTCTTTGGAGCTCTTTCTTGTTTAATTTTTCATGTTTACTTGTTGTTTTCTAGTAGTTGACAAATCTATTAGTGAATTGCAGTAAGTATATAAGCATCATCTGTTGATCTGTCATTGTGATGAGCAGATGTTACCACTATCAGTAGTGTCCTCCACCTGAATTTTAAAGCAAAATCCTTTGTCCAGTTCCTAGTCAGTATCCACTAGTCTATTCATTGCAATTAAATTATTTCTCAGTTTTTTCCACCCTTTTGCCTTGCCTCGTTGCCTTGATACAACTTGTGTGTCTCAGCTCCGGCTGATCTTTGGCTTTTGTTGGGGAATTCACCCTTGAGGTGAATTAAACACACATTTGTGCTTAAATGTAATATTTAAAAAAAAATAAATAATGAGCAATTCATTGGACAGAGCCCTATTGCCATAAGTACTTCTAAGAAGAGTTTACAAAGCTGTATCATGAGCCAACCCCTTATATGCACTTACACCTACACCAATCATGTGAACATCAGCATCAGATACCTCATCCCTGAATGGGATCCAACCCCAGCACCATTTCTGCAGCTCAAAAATGGCCCCTCAGTGCTTGAATTCCAGAATTGCTGCAAGGCTATCCTGCCCTGCTACAAGACAGTACCTTGGTTATTTCTTATATTATCACTAAGGGAAACCTCACTCTTTTACATGAAGTCGTTCTGTCTCTGGCACTCCTGCTTGCAACCAGTTTAACCTGTTCTGTGGTTGCGCCTTCTTGCCCTGCATGCCAGATCATTTCTTGTTCACAAATTACTTCTGCTGACCAGTTAGGATTTGAATTTCCCCTTCACTTTCCTAACAACTCCACCCCAGCCTTCTTCAACGTGGAGAAGAGACATCTGGCAGGTGGCGTCTTAGTGGCAGCCTTCCAATACCTATAAGGATGTTAACAGGAAGACAGAGCCAAGCTATTCACAGCAGTGCATCCTGGAAGGATAAGTGACAGTGGGCATAAATTGAAACAAGAGAGGTTCAAAGTGGACAGGAGGAAAAGCCCATGAGGTCAGTCAAGCAGTGAAACAGATTGCCCAAAAAGATGGTTCAGTCTCTATCCTTTGAGGTTTTCCAGGTCTGTCAGGATAAAAACTTTAGTAACCTGGTCTGATCTCATAGCTGACAGTGCTGTGAGCAGAAAGTTAGACTAGAGATCTTCAGAGTCTCCTTGCAATATGAAATGTTATGATGCCATAATCCTATGTAAAAATAAAGATAGCATATGAAGATGATCTATATTTCTGTTCTTTCCAAATACAGGTGAATCCTAAATGTGGGATATTTGTGTTCCAGGGTGGGGTAGCAGACTTCCAATGGACTTTAACAGAATTTCTTTATAACTTATTTATATATTTGGGATTATAATATACCCCTGAATTTTTAGATGAAACCCCTTTTTTCTTTCGAGATCTTTTTTTCTTTTTCTTTTTTTTTTTTTTTATCATCTAATGGATGTTTCAGACCTAAATAAACAGTAAGAATACTGTACCTGCTCTCACCTTCTTTCCAGGATTTCTGTTTCTGCTACAGACATTTATAAGAAAAAAAAAACAAACCAATAAAACAACCAGAATCTTTTCATCCCTGAATATTTAATTAATAAAAATAAATTAGGTACTTGTATATGTCTTCTATTAAAGAAGTACTTAAAATTCTTCAAACACTGTGTATTCAGTTTGATCTTTTAGAGGAGTATTATGACAAAAAAATCTACAGTATTGACAATGTTCATTAATTTTCTTAATATCTTGCTTAAATTTCCTCCCCTGGGTAATGAGAAAATAACCAGTGACTGTTCTGATCTTCACATAAATCCAGCAGCTGCTGACAAGGAGGAAAAGAGTTTTGGAAAGAGTGAAGCTGGTGTGCACTGTCTCTGGGAGCCTCAGGATAAGTATGTACAAAATGCTGTCTGAGCCTAAAAAGATCTTTATTAATTACAGTCATTTTACATATCTTCATGACATTTAACCGGTTTATTTATCTTTTGGTTGTATAAAGAACTGTCCTCTACTCTGCAGAACAGCGTTTCTTCCTTTCCTATTGAAATACAAAAGTGTCCTCTTTGTCTTAGTTTTTCTATGCTACATATTCCTGTGGCTTTATATTTTCTTCTTTCACATCACTGCAATGAACTAGTATGAAGGCTAGTCTTTATTTTCAGGCATGAAAATAAAGTTGATAGTCGATATTTTGTTATTTTTTTTTCACTCAAAATTAACTTATTTTAGCTACATTTATTTTCTCATGTTTCATTCATGGAGGAAAACATCTGTCTTAAAACTTAAGAACCTGGGTCTTGGTCACAGTTCTGATGCTTATGAAAGAGCTTATGAAAGAGATGGTCTTTTGGTAAGAAGGTCAAATTTGTGGAGTCAGCCTGAATGAAGATAGGGAAAAGTATGTTTGTGTAACTGTTCAAGTTGTGAGGTTGTGTAACTCTGACCATACCAGGGGTTTTTGCTTTGTAGCAATAAGAAGATAAGGTAGATCCAAAGTCTAATTATGAGCACAGAAAGTCTATCGTAAAAATAAAATAAAACATAGAGTAAGTACCTCATTAGGTGAGCACTTGAACATGTCACGGCAGGAAGAGAGGATGAGAGAGTAAAAGATGACCCTTGAGGTCCTGTATTTCAAAAATCTTTATGGAAAAAGAATATCATAGAATTATAGAATGTCTTGGGTTGGAAGGGACCTTAGAGATCATCTAGTTCCAACCCCCCTGCCATGGGCAGGGACATCTCCCACTACACCAGGTTGCTCAAAGCCCCATCCAG
>JAOQGH010000023.1:103683820-103694878 GCA_025769975.1 Gallinago jamesoni | reverse complement strand
CTAGTATCTAATCTAAATCTCCCCTCTTCCAATTTAAAACTGTTGCCCCTTGTCCTTTCACTACACTTCCTGACAAACAGTCCCTCTCCAGCTCTCCTATAGAGCTCTCTTCAGATGTTGTAATATTGTAATACATATAACAAAGTAGTGGAGGGATGCACAAAGTCTTGGTGCCCTGGAAATTATAAGTGATATCATGTGGTATAAGTGAAAGTTGTTTGGAAAACAATTTGGATTTGAGATCTTAATCTTGTTTTCATAAAGTAGCCCGAGCTCAGTGTACATACATATAAAACCAAAAATTAATATATATTTTCCCTTTGGTGGAAGTGAAAAATCCAAAACAATTTTAATGTTTATATACTTTAAGTCTTTAATATTTCAGCAAGATTGTTAAGAAAGCTGATAGGTCAAAATATTGATCAGTAATGTAAAAGGTTCCGTTTTCATTTTTTTCTCAGATAATAATTACATATTCATTTCTTAAACCTTCCCTGTGTTTAATATTAAACACCATCAGACTGTGGACTTTTATTCTTCCCTCTGCACTGCTTTACCATATAAAATTCTAAAACCAAGCAGATACAGGAGGGAGTGTAGGTCTCTCAGAAGTTTCCTGCCCTTCTGTGTGCAGTTTTGCTACCCCCAACCCCCCAGCATAAACAAGACTCATATCTGTGCTAGTTAGATGCCTTCTTGCACCTGAGGTTGATATCCATGGACGCTGAGTATTCTGCAATTTAGATGTCAGCATCCAGGGTAAGGACGTCAGCTTCTTGTCATAAAGTAATAAAACATTTTGAAGATAAATACATCTTAAATTAGTTTTTTGAGACAAGTAAGATGAACCATCTTCTTGTTTATATTTGCCTATACTGTCTCTTGAAGGTGCCTGAATGACTTAAAGTAGAGACTTGTTTTTACAATTAAAGTTGGATGCAGTAAACCTTTTTGCAGTTTTACCTTTACCTTTATCTTGCCTTTATCCAAGATGCAAGATAGCCAGCTCCTAACTTGAATAACACTTTTGCCTACCAACTAGATAAAACAATGTGGTGTTTTGTAAATATCTTAAGATCCTTGAATGAAAGGCACTACAGAAGTGTAAAGCTATTATCATCCTTGACTACATGTCTGCAGTTCCCTATAATACACTTGCAATGTTATTATTTCTAATGTTATTGCTCTTTTAGTTTCAGATGACATCTTTGATGTTAACATGATTTACTGTCTAATGTTATTTTATTTAATATTCATATCTCTGTGCTACCTTTTAAAAATAACTGATTGATTTCATGGTGCTCTTTGATCAGTGTTCTTTTGTCAGTAGTTAAGCTGTTAACTCTCTCAAACTGATTAATTTTACTAGAATTAGTTTTCTAAATTCTTTCTGTGTGTCTGTCTGTGTTGACCTATTAAGACAATCCATATTACCATCAAAATGTATTCTGAAAAGTATGTCATGACTTCAGGCTAGATAAGGACAGAAGGTACAGTGAGCAGAAGGAGTCTTTCACTATATCTTCAACTAGATATTTCAACTTGCTTTGAAACTGAATTTATGCCAGATAAGAAAAAGGGCTAAACATCTTGAAATGCTTTCTGTACACAAAGAATGGTCTGTAAGGACAGAGCACTCACTTCAATATTATGCCCTGGTGTTAATTTCTAAAAGCCTTTATTATTTTTATGTAACTTTTAAAATATTCTTACAGTAACTGATATTAGAAATCTAAAAGAATGACATTTTTATCCAAACATAATTTTCAACATTTTTAATGTATGGGGCCTTAGCTACTTTCAGGCAAGCTTGAGTGTTTATAGAGACTATACATACACAGGATGTTATATAACGTCTGTTGGGTATTAGTTATGAACTTCATAAAAATATTTCATGAAACATCAAGGATATATAAATCCAAAGCTGTAAATGACAAAGTTGGAGTTATGACTGTTAATAATTTTCCAACATTCAGCATTGCCCAGTAGTAGATAGAAAAGTTTTAGAGAACTATTTAAGAGTTAAGGGAGGAGCTTTTTAAGTATTTACTTTACCCTTGACAAGAATGCTGCAGTACTGCCATTTAATATATTGTTATTCTTTAGCACAGATTGCCAGAGTTTGCTGGAATATAGAATTTCTATTCTTCAGATATTGGAATAATTGGATTTTATTTTTAATGACCTGTGTCCTCCAAATTGGGACAAAAGGTCAAATTAAATGAAAAAAAAAAATAAAATAAAAAAGAAAGCTTGGGGGGCGGGGGTGGGGCTATAAAAGACATAAAGAGAATTCCAGTTCTGAAAATGTCATTGAATTTTTTTAGCCTAAATTTATCTGCAAGTTCCCCAACCTTCATATACTTGAAAGGGCAGGCAGCCTGGAGAGGTGAATGTTTGAGGTGCCAGGAAATTCCTTCACACTGCTTCATTCCCAAAGCACTGAAAAGCTGGCTGTGGGGAAACACTGACTTGATGGTCAAGGAAGACCAGCAGAAGGTCAACCAGCCAGCTAACCTGGGTTCAACCAAGACTCAGACATGTACATGCATCCCTGTAGCACCCTTTAATTCTATCACACTATTATTTTGCTACATTGGAAAATGTTCAATAAGTATCCGGTTTTGATCTTTGAAAGCTGGAGAACTTTATGGTTTCTGAAGCAAGAGGGACAGGTTCCATCCCTTTTCCACTATGAAACTGTGAAATTCTTTACCAGCAATGGAGACATGAAAATACTTACTATTCACATGACATTGTCTAATCCTGAAGTCATTACCAAAGTTGACATCGGAACCTAACCTGAAGACTCATTATGCCTATTTTATGTGTGGATGGAACTAGATAAAACAAAGGAATCTGGTAATGTCTCAGTTACAGCATTTAACCTTTCAGATGAAATATTCAGTTGGCACCATTTGTCAGCACTGTGCCTTATGTCTGATTTACATTTCCTTCACTTCAGGACAAAAGGGAATTTAACAGTGATAAATGGTGACAACATAGCGAGGTCTGATTTTTTTCCGGAATTATGTTTGTTCTGTAGAATATTGTGAGGAAAAACTGCAATTATACCTTGCCTGCAGTGAACAACCTTTTTGAATATTAATGAGGACACACAAAATAAAATTACAGGCAGAAATTACAATTGAGCTAAAATGAAAGAAAACTTTTAACACAAACAATGAAAAAGTTGACCATCTTTCACCACTTAAGATAAATTAATCAAATAAGCAAACAGATGACTGACTTAAAAATATTATTTAGAAATAAATAGAAAACACAGGTAAATAAATTTATATTATATAAAGTTATATATTACTTCTACTAGCAAAATGAATGATAAGAAAGAAGTTACTGCAAAAAAAACAAGTTCATGATCCTAAGCAGCTTCATGACATTGAATCAGGACAGCAATGACAAATTGAACGTAGTGGCAAATTTGCTTGTAGTACTATCACAGTTTGGGGCAGCCGTTCAAGCTATACCAGTTCAGTTAGTCTCTCTGCTTTTCCTACAGCTATAGAGCATTGGATTCCAAGTGGCTATGTGGTGAAATTACCAAGAATTTTTATTTCATGGAGCAGCTGCAGAGAGCCTTGGGACTACATTTACTTTCAGAAGAGCAGGAATTACTTTTTGGTGAAATTTCATATATTTTTATCTCAATCTGATTTGGACTGGATAGGTAGTCCTGCTTTCTGACTAGCCATAGCCTGTAATGACCTTTTGGAACATATTAATATTTTATTTGCTTTTTACCAGTATAGGCAAAATCAGGTTTTGAAACATATGAAGGATAATGTAGGTTAAACAGATTATTCCCATGCTATTTTTTTTGAATAATATCCTGCCAAATGTTTGATTTATTATAGAGATACAATGCAGTCTTATTAATTTATTGTATTTATACCATTTCATTAATCCTTGGCTACTATGGATGAATATGGAAGGTAGTTTGGGCCTCTGTATTTTAATGTTGACATGATTACATGTGACTTCAGTTAGTGAAGTTAAGGGAAAAAGGTTGATACTAAACAAAAGAGAAATTCCTCTAGCAACTTCTGGGATGAAGTGAAGATTGCATAACTTAGAGCTGCCCATGGTCACATTGAATTTTCATTCTGTCTGCTAAAAACACTACAGCACGCTGTAGTGAAGTTTGTGAATCCTGCTGGGCTCTGTAGTTTCACTGTAGAAATATTTAGACATTTGTCAGCACGCTTCATGGAGCCCAAGTTCTAAATCCAACAGAGACCGCCCCCACCATGATTACCATCTTCTGCAAATCATCATAGTACAGACAACCAGATATTTTTTGTTACTGCATGTTGCTTTAATAATGCTGATACAGTTTCATGTGGTATATCCCTGCAGAGGTCAATAGGTGCACCAAAACTTGGCTTTCTAGAGTACAGTCATTTATATTTTGCAATATTAAGAGATACTTCCCTCATCTTGGACCAATAATTTTTGGTTTTGTAAGGAAAACAAAACCTTTTCTGTATTTGTTTTTTCCATTTTGGATCCATTTTTCCATTTTGGAAAGTACACAATTTCTGAAAATAATACTGTACCATGAAATGAAAAGGAAAAGTTTCATGGAAGAATAAATAAATACTTCCTGTGTTGAAAACACATGGAATTCTGAATAAAGGCCTTTTGCTTTGAAAAAAAAAATCTGAAAATTAATCTGAACCAATTGCTTTCTCCTGTAAAACTAGGCACTTTATTGTTGCCATTAAAATAATATTTCCATGGTCTTTAGTTGAAGAGCTAAATTTGTGCCTTTCTAGGGAACAGCAAACAATGGAGTAGAAAGGAAAGTTGGAAAGGGGCAAATCCATTGATGCAAAGTGTGTTCTGCATAATGCTTTAACCTTGGTGTGTTGTGTAGTTTGTTAGTCTATGGCATGGCAGCAAAACTGAATCCCTCAGTGGACCCTGGGGAGAAGTTACTCCTTTAATATATTTTAGAAAACCACTTTAAGAAATAAACTAAATTAAAAAACAAAACAAACAAACAAAAAAACCACACTAAACCCCACAGATATTCTAAGAGCCACTGAAGTTAATCATGAAAACTGTGTGAACGGTCAGTTTGCTCCAACCAATCTTCTCCAGACTTATTCTTATTTTTGACCTTGCGACATCAGGACAAAGCAGACATATCCCACTCATGCATGGGAGCTGAGGAATACAGGAAGGGGAACCTCACACTACTATTCTTTCCCTCAAATCAGTGGAGAAGAGGTGGAGAGCCTTAGAACTGCCTAAAGATACAAAGCAGCATCAGGTAAATGCTGCATCAACGAAGGACAGAAGTCCTGGGAGGGCTGCTGGGTGGTTTTTAACTGCAGGGTGGTTTTACTTCCTCAAACATGGAATTGGGATAGTCAAGGCTGTAGTGATAAAACATTTTCATAGTTGACTCTGTTCTTTCTATATTTCTCATAAACGTGTCAAAATCCACTTTTTTTTCTGTGAAAAACTCAACTCTGTTGAACTCTACTTTTATATTCTAACCCTGAGGCTGGGAAGTGTCCCATAATGAACAGGTTAGGTGTAAGCTAACAAGAACAAGAAAGTTACCTAAACAACCTGTTGCCTCAGTGCCCAGTTTCTTCAGCAGTTATTCATAGCCAAGGAACCAGCTTTGTGCATTGTCTAACGAGCAATACACAGACATAGGTCTTGTGCATTAGATGAGAATGAGTTTCCCACTGGTCCTAAATGTATTGTACTCTTAGGTACTCTTCTATGATTAAAAAAAAAAAAAATAAGAGGACTAGGACCAGGGATAATAAATCCCATTACTCCTTTTGGATAGAAGATGGAAAAGATTAGAGGCAACCTTACTGAGGAGAGAGATCTGCTGACCCACTTGCTGTCACTGAGGTTCTGGAGCAGCTGAAATGGCCCTCCACGCATCCAGCCGCAGGGAGGTGACCGTGTTATAGCAGTTAAATTGAGCCTTTTGCAGCTGGTTGGTTTAAATACTTGCTGACCCCATTAGCTGTATTGACCATTGACTGATCACTTGTGAATGCTGATGTCTTTTCCTAGTTGTACGCACGCACATCTGTAACGCCATGTGAAATGCCCTAGGATGTGACACCTGCCTGGGTGGGACTGGCATATATGACACAGTACTTGTGAGAAATCAGCTGGAAAGTCAGGTGAGCTACACGATGCAGAGCAAGTGACGCGACACAATTGTGGATGGGCTGCTGAATCATGCTTTCAGGTGGCTTCAAAGGGAGCTAGGCAAGGAAGACTTGGCAAGGAAGAAAACAATTATATTATTATTCAATTATCTTCTGGTGTCCTTTCATGCTTATTGGAAAATTAGACTTTAATCACCAGTCTCTGAGACAATCTTCATTTCAGATGCATAGTTTGGTACAAAGGAATGGTATCTCTAAGCAGCAAAGACTTTTTGTAGAGAATTACATGATCTTGCATTTGAAATTCCAGGTCCCGATTGATACTAACATGAAGGGATTCTGTCTAAAAATAAATTTCAAAGTTTCTAGTGTGGCTTATTCAGAATGGCAAAATTAATGAGATCAGCAATGCATACTGCAGGATGGAAAATCTTTAATTGAAATGAAGATTAATAATTTTTCTTTTCAAGTAAACATTAGAGAAAATCTTTGACTTACTCCTTTTGTATATGTCACG
The DNA here is from genome assembly GCA_025769975.1 of Gallinago jamesoni. NCBI lineage: Eukaryota > Metazoa > Chordata > Aves > Charadriiformes > Scolopacidae > Gallinago > Gallinago jamesoni. Next base: position 103,688,194 of record JAOQGH010000023.1, on the reverse strand, counting down.
TTCACCAGAAAGCAGAAAAGCCTTGTGTCAAAAACTCTAGATCAAATCCAACTCAGAGTGTTATATAAAAAAAAATACCCCTTTATTGCCTCTCTTCAGTAGTTCACCTACAATTTGCCGGGAGGCCTGATCTCAAATGATTTGGTTCTTTGCTTTTTGAATCTGTGTCTAGATGAATCTGCTATGATTTTTTTTTTTTTTTAATTTTGAACTAGAATGCATTGTTCAGATAAATTGAGTTGGTTTCCTATTTAACATTTCAGGATTTTTTTTTAATGTTCTCAGAGCCCTCTAGGCACTGGAACAAATTGATGAAAAGTAAATTATTAATGTACTTTCATTCAGGCATATCTAATCAGCCCAATTTAAGGTCATTATGTCTTATATAAACAAGTACTGTATATATTTAAATATTTACCAAAACAGTTTATGGAGTAACTAGGATGCAGAATACCCAGTCTGTTTTAAAGAGCATCTGAAATATTGTATACAACTCCAGCATCTATAATCTCAAGGTCTCTAGAAGCAGAACAATGAATAGGTGGAGAACAGATTTATTTATGATAAATTAGGTTTTGGTGACTGAAAAAGTCATCACAGTGATCCGTTGTGATGAAGAAGTTAAAAAGCTTACCCCTGAGAGAATCATTGATCTCTCAGGGCATTTCATTTCTAGTTTGAACTTTATCAATCACTTTTCCAAAATGTGCTTAATGGCTGGGTGAGAAGCTGGGCAGCATATAGGGGTTCTTATTCATTTATTAGTTTACTTGTGACTAACACTGGAACAAATAAATGGAAAGAAATTAACTGCGTGATATGACTGTGGAAAGATGCCTGTATTTAAAATTTTGGCAAAAATTTCTCAGTGATATATTACAGGGCAGCCCACCAGCACCAACATTTTGTCCTCAGAAAGATACTGCAAGGAAACATGAATACAGATGTAAAACTGCTAATACTTTCTTTGAATTCTTCTTCAGAAGCCGTATTTTTATAAGAGGTTTAAACCTGCAGTAGAAAGAGTTTTAAGCCAATAAGGTCTTCCAAGGAAGGAAAACAAAGGTAAAAGAAGCTATAGAAATCAATGCTAGAATCTCCTTCTATTTCTCTCTGTGAAATTAGTACAAAAATACTTTTGAAAATATAGGTTGAATTTTAATTTTCATATATCAGCTTTAAAACCAAAACAAAAATACCAAATGTGTTTGTATCTTTTGTGCTTTGGGAGGATCTCTCTTGGATCCCTCTTTTCCTAATTCCATTTTGATCTCTCTTTTCTTACCTATATTTTCTCCTAAAAAGATTTTTTTTTTAAAGAAAGAAAAGTGGTAGCAAATTTTGAAATATTTTTTATAATTTTTAAACTTACAAAAGGTTGAAAATTATTGAAGTGGAATATCTAACTTATAAAATTATTTCTTCAATATAAATACGGTTTTCAGTCAGACCATTCTTCTTCTTTTTTTCTACTATCATTTACCTCTCTTGAAATATGGAAGATCTTACTATTATTTAAATATTCCTAATGCAAAATCTAACTTGGAAACAGAATGAGAAAGCATTAGGAAAAATAACTGTATATACTGCTCTCAAGATTTTAAAACCTAATTTCAAGAAGTCTATAAACCTGAGAAATAATAGTGCTAATATTTCTACAACTGTAAGTTTTACGAATGGTGTAAATCAAGATTTCAAAAAAATGTTATCATAGAATCATAGAATAGTTAGGGTTGGGAGGAACCTTTAAAGGTCATCTAGTTGAATGCCCCTGCAAACCATGACCAGGGACATCTTCAACTAGATGCTCAGAGCTCTGTCCAACCTTACCTGGAATGTTTACAGGGATGGGGCATCTACCACCTCTCTGGAAATTGTTTCACTATCCTCAGCATAAAAAATTTCTTTCCGCTAACTAGTCTAAATCTTTCCACTTTTAGTTTAAGACCATTACCCCATGTCCTATTGCAGCGAGCCCTGTTAAAACCTTTGTCCCCTTCTTTTGTATAAGCCCCCATAAAGTGCTGAAAGGCCACAATCAGGTGTCCCCAGAGAGTTCTCTTCACCAGGCTCAACAACCCCAACTCCCTACCTGTCCTCATAGAACATGTGTTCCAGCCCTCTGATCGTTTTTGTGACCCTCCTGTGGACCCACTCCAACAGATCCTTGTCTTTCTTGTGCTTAAGGCTGCAGAGCTGGACACATGACTCCAGGTGGGATCTTGTCAGAGCGGAATAAAGGGACAGAACCACCTTCATGAAGCAGCCCAGGATACAGTTGACATTCTAAGCCGGGAGCACTTATTGTCAGCTCATTATCAGCTTTTCATCCATCATTACCCCCAAGTCCTTCTTAGCACAGCTGCTCTCAAACCCTTCATCCCCCAGCCTGTACTGATACTGGGGGTTACCCCGACCCAAGTGCAGGACCTTGCACTTGGCCTCATTGAACCTTATGAGGTGCACATGGACTCGCTTCTCATGACTGTCCAGGTCCCTCTGGATGGCATCCTGTCCCTCAGGCATGTCAATCACACTACTCGGCTTGGTGTACTCAGTGAACATAGACTTGATTCCACTGTCTATGGCATTGATGAAGATATCACACAGTACTGGTCCCAAGACAGATCCCTGAGGGACACCACTTGCCACTGGTCTCCATCTGGACATAGAGCTGTTGACCATTACCTCTGGATATGACTATTCAATCAATTCCTCATCCACCAAAGAGTGCACCCATCTAATCCATCTCTCTCTAATTTAGAGAGAAGAATGTTGTGGGGCACTGTGTCAAAGGCTTTAGAGAAGGGCAGATAGACAACATCCACAGCGCTTCTCATGTCCACTGGTGTAGTCACTCCATCATAGAAGACCATAACCTTGGTCAGGCAGGACTTGCCCTTGGTGAAGCCATGCTGACTGTCTCCAGTCAGTTCTCTTTTCTCCATATGCTTTAGCATAGCTTCTGGGAGGATCTGTTCCATGATCTTCTCAGGCACAGCGGTGAGGCTCACAGTTCAGTAGTTCCCAAGGTCCTCCTTTCTATCCTTGTTAAAAATGTGTGCAATATTTCCCTTTTTCTAGTCATCGAGGACTCCACATAACTGCCATTTTCCAAATATTATGGCAACTACTTCAGCCAATTCCCTCAGGACTCTGAGATGCATCTTGTCAGGTCACACAGACTTCTGTATATGCAGGTTCCTCAGGTAGTCACCAATCTGATCTTCTCTTAAAGTGGTAGGGTCTTTTCTCCTCCAATCCCTGTCTTGTGGTCCAATATATTTTATGCTAAAATCTAAAATAGTGAAAAAGGATGTGAAGCTTCAGATTTATGAGAGATCGCTAACATGAAGAAACTGAAAGGCTGGCAAAACTTCAACAGCTATCCTTTCCTTCCAAGAGCTATTAAAAAGATAGAGTAAATGATATGCCTAAATAAATCCAGCACACATCAGAAGGAAGACCTCTACCACTTAGGATATGATTATGTTTTGCCTTAGATGATTTTGCTGAAATGTGGCAGGGGTTAATCAAAATATTGGAAAGCTCTCAGATTAAAGTACCAGCTTCATATGCAAATTGTAGGAGAGTATAATTAAAAGACATTATTCAAAGATACTAATTAAAATGATATTATTCTCACTAATGGGACATGACATACATTTCTTCAAGTGTCTTCAGAGTTTAGATCAGGCTGTGAGATTATACCTGCAGGTTTTAATTCTAATATTTTTTCTTCTGTGTATTTTCATTTCCAGTGACTTGATTTCAACATTTAAGTACTCCATTTGTATTATAAGTAAATATTGAATAAAACTAAAAATTTTAGTAATTAGATCTCAATTTTGGAAAACATTTTTGTAATTTTCTGTTTTAATACAACATCAGCAAATAATACTCAAGTGTTCAAAGTTCTAAATTCCTTTCCATGCTCATCTTTGTACCATTTTCCTGTAAAAAAAAAAAAAAAACTTTTGAGACTTTTGCCACAACACCTGTTAACTTCATTTATGTGCTACAGTGTATAGTATTATTTTATACACCTTATACCATAGAAGAAAAGATGGGTCTAGATTTCATGTTATAAGAAAGAAAATACAAATCCTAGAAACTGGATGTTGTTTGGGAATGACTTGTAGCTGGGAAGGACTTTTCTCCCCTAATAGGTTTGCCTAATAATTATTTTTCTAGGATAATAAGGCCTTTCCTGCAGATCATGGAGAAAGGAATGTAGCTCTGGAGTGATATTAATCTAATTTGTCATAGCTACTTATTTAATATAAATAAAATAAAAGGGCACCCTAGTGGTGGAAGACATGGAGAAGGCAGAGTTGCTGAATGCCTTCTTTTCTTCTGTCTTCACTGCTAAGG
>JAOQGH010000023.1:103655532-103683720 GCA_025769975.1 Gallinago jamesoni | reverse complement strand
GGATGCAGTCCTGAGTAACATGCTCTAGCTCTAGGCAATCCTGCTTCAGCAAGGGAGTTGGACTAGATGATCTCTATAGTCCCTTCCAACTCTAAAAAATGCAGTGAAATTCAGTGAAATATCTCCCTGTCCATCCCTCTCTTATAAAAGGTTCCTAAATAATGTGGCTTAGAGTTGGCTTGAAATGATTTTATTTACTGTTTCCTTTTTTAATAGAGTTTTGTTATTTTGTTGTTTGGGTTTTTTAAGCAAGAACTAAGGTGGTTATGAGATATAAAGATGACAGTGATTTTTCCTTTGCAAAATAAATTAGGAACATTAATAAGATTTAGTCCATACTGGGAAGTAGTGGCGGGCATTTTGTGGACAATTTGTTTGTAATTTTTTTTGGTGGATATTTTGTCTAAATTTCTATGTGACCATGTTTTAGATTATTGCTTCGGTGACAATAAAAATTACATTGTGATATTTGTAGGAGAATGATTTGAAGTTCATTAATTTTTTCTTGACCAAGCAGAGTTAACAAACACACCTGTGTTTTTCCGCAGCTACAAGAGATGTGAGACTTGAGATACTTGGAAGGGAAAAAATCTCAATTGTTTCTGAAGCCAGACCAAGTAACAGGAAAACTTAAATGAGACAAGTCTTTGGAGATGTCTTTGAACGCTTACAATGGTAAGACTCATTAACTTAGAAAGTGCAACTTAAGCAAATAGTTGCTCTGAAAATTTTTAAAGACAAGTAGACCTCTTGACCAACAGTAAAGAGGCTTTAAACAGTTCTTTCAGGAGGAGATTTTACTAGGCACCAAAAGCTTAAATAAATATTAGGGATCGATGAAAGGTGACTGGGTTCCACCTGTAATTTTCTGTAAACTCACCAGTGTTACAAACTACCCAGAAACCACATATCAGAAGCAGAATAAGTGCTAGGTCTATTTATTCTCCAGATGAGGTACCTGAGAGACAGACATAACACACTTGATACTAAACATTTCAGAGTGAGCAAGTAATTTCTTCAAGACCAAGGAGGCTCTGTGCCTGTAGAATAATAAAAAGTGCTTCAGTTGCTCTTATCATATTCCTGGCTCTTGTTTATTAACGAAACATGAGAAAGAATTGAATATTACGTTGACAAAACTGAGTTTCTAATTGCCTCAAGAGTTTACGCATCAATCTTTTGCCAAGAAAATTATAATAATCTCAGTCTATTCTTTCAGGTTGCTTGGACAGGACATTCAATGTCTTAAAACAAGTTACTCTGACAAGCACTGCAAAATCAAATATTACCAAAAAATGAATTACAAAACTCTGCTTAGGGTAAAAAAAGTAATTTTTATAATTTCAAATTTAAAGCTACATTTCATTCCATTGGAAAAAGACAGGTTTTTGCATCCTTAAAGGATTTAAAAAAAAAAAAAAAAAGGAAAAGCTGCTATTACATGTTCTTTGGAAGGCCAAAGGCCAGTTTAGATTAACCACAAAAGCTTTATTCTTTAGGCAGGGTCCCAAGAAAATATGATCCATGTAAATCTCACTTTAAAAATGCACTCCTTGTCATATTTTCTCTCCCATAACAATTAAACTTACCCTTGTAACCTATCTACTGGGAGTCCACCTATTTGAGCAAATTTGACAGGAGAGGTAAGAAAGGTTGTTTATGTATGGGTTGTATTGAGTTTTCATTCCCTCTGCATTATTGAAAGGAATATTTGGAGGTTTCTGCCTTGGAAGATCAGAAAGCTGATAGCGAAAGCAGAGGCAGTGCATTTATTACCCTATTTTTGTGAGGTTGTTTGCTCTTGTATACTTCCTGTGGTTCTTGAAGTGCACAGATGAAACACCAATATCCTCTGCTTATCCATACCTTTCTGCAGTGCCATCCCTAGAGGATTATGCAAAAAACCTTTCACATCCCTCGTATATATCTGGTTGCAGTAAATCTATTTTTTTTTTCTGAGTCCCTGTTTTACACCACTGACAAAAGGTGTGGGAATGGAAAAGAAAGAGAGGAGAAGAGCAGGGTGGTGGTGAGGCCTTCCATACACACCATAAATCTGCTTAAAAACTGGGAAGAATTAGGTCTCACAGCAGTAATTCTTCTGTCTATAAGAAGGGAAAAAAAGACAATCCAGTATCTGGGCTGTGAAAGGATTACATGTAAGTTTTCTACATTAAATTTGAGAATTATTAATATTTTTTATACTCAAAAGACTTTTAGTTAGTAGAGCTGAATAAAACATACAAACATTTGGTCTCAGTCCAAGTTATTTGGAAAGTCTGACAGCTGTAGCTGAGATACAGACTAGCAGATAATAACTCATGCTGTTAAATAGGCTGGAAGATCTCAGTATATTTCCTGAGGGTGCTGATTTCTAGTAAGCCAAAGGACAGATCCTAAAGGAGACTTGGAGCCACATTGCATTCTCCTCTTTGTTATGGAGGATGCACAGAGCCTCCAGCTAAACAGAAGAGGGGACTCCATGCAGAAATGATGTTGGACCTTATGCTGTGCCAGCTAATACTAGTGTGAGTTTGCCCAGAAAATTTGTAGCTCACTTTCCCAGGGCACCAGATCTGAATATTAAAAACTAACACGAACAGCTCATTCAGAGCCTGGGCTACCCTGGCAGGAAAGGAAGATTGTTGCCGAAGACAAAAAACTAGTAAATGCCAAATAGTGAATGCTCAAAGAACCTAAGCCTCTCTATGCAGAATTGTGAACTAATGTCAGTGGCTTCTCCCTTCTCCAACAGATCTGGTATTTCCCCTAGAACAACTAGGTTAAATATTATATTATATTGCTGCAGACAAAATTTGCTAAATAAAGGAGATAGATGTGTTAGCAAAATATCTAAAAGATCTCTATCCAACTAATCCATAACTGTATTCCCTTCTCCAAAAACTTGAATAACTACACTTATCACTGGACTTGTGTGGTGTTAGCTGAAGGAAAAAATAATCATTTGATCAGTCCTTGCTGGTTCTAATACAAGGGAATTTGCATCATCCACTGACGAAGATTTTATAACCTCCAAAAACATGAGTTGAGATAAATTTCTCCCTATTGTTTCTATTATAGTCACAACACTTCCCAAACTTGGTATAGCTGATTAATAGTTCTGTTCTAATTAAGAAGGGCTACATAAAATGTTATTTACTTGCTGTGGAAGCTTTGTCCCATGATAACTAACATTTGAGTGTGAGGAAGCAATCAATCAAAAAATCTCTAGCAGCACTTGATTACCGGAGGCAAATTAAATGAAAACATGTTGCCTTTTGAGTGAAGAATACTAAAAATGCAGCTTCTCAGGCAGAACAAGAGACATTAGGATTTGGCAACGAGTATTCTTATTTTGAGATAATATATTTTGTAAAATGTTTGAGAAGTCTGGCAATCATTTTTTTCTGTATTAACATGGCAACATATGCAACAGGATCTAATGCAAGGGTAATACCTAGGTAATATATAACCAATGTCAGAAGCTGGTATAAACATGAATGCTGGAGCATTGTCTCTCTTGCAGTTATTATTATGACAAGATTTCAATAAAAAAGTTCTACATATATTTGGAAAAATAGATTCAGTTTATAAATACTTCATAATAAATACCTTCTTATAATCCAATAGACAATTAAAAACCTTATAAATACTAATTAATGCTAAAAAAATAGCATACATCTGATAAACATTGGATAAGATTGGATAAGTAGCATGAAAAGTTAATTATTCACACATGTTAATAAGTTTATAAATTGGTGGAAAACAGTATCTCCTTTATGCAGTCCTGGAAAACATTTTTTTCCAGAAACATTTTATCTATAGAAACTCAAAACCCAAGAAGCAGAACTTCAAAGATAATTAGGTACTTAATCAACCAGCCAGCTGCCTGAGAGAGGCAGAAGCTCTTAACATCTTCCCCTCACTGAAAGTTAAGTGTCTAAAAGTTAGCCTCTAGTTTAAGCAAGCCATGATAGATCTTTCCATTGTCAGTGGAAATAATGAGGCACCCCTGGAGGCCCGTTCATCTTACCTGTTGGACAGATCTCTCTCAGTATGGGAGGAATCTTCCTGTAGAGTCCAATTTATTTTTCCCCTTCATTGACTATAAAGGAAACTTTTTAGCAGATAGATTAATTGACTCAAACCTTGAACCAACCTAATTAACACCATGTCTCACCAAATTAAATATTTTGTCCATTTCCTAGATGTCTTGGAAAAAAATAAAATTCTCCACTTTCAGGTCGGTATACAAGTAGTATGTATTAACTACAAAAGACAAGTTTTCTCAGAGAGGGAAGCAGGCACTGCCAATAGAACCCAGGAAATAAATGAGGTAGGGGAAGTAAGAGAGGAGCTCAGTTGCCCACCGGGGGCACAATATATTCTCAAACCATCAGTACTATCAATAAAACTATCATTAACTATACCAAACATTTGGAAAGACACATAGAATCATAGAATTGCCTATGTTGGAAGGGATCTTTCAGATCATCTGGTCCAACCACCAACCTAACACTGACAAAAAACATCATCAAACCATATTGCTAAACACAAGGTCTACCCATTTTTTAAATACCCCCAGGGATGGTGACTCAACCGCTTCCTTGGACAGCGTGTTCCAATGCTTAATAACCCTTTCAGTATAGAAAAGTTTCTTAATATCCGATCTAAACCTCCCCTGGTGCAACCTGGGACCATTTCCTCTTGTCCCATCCCTTGCTACTTGTGACAAATGACTGACTCACAACCTTCTACACCCTCCTTTCAGGTAGTTGTAGAGAATGACGAGGTCTCCCCTCAGCCTAATTTTCTCCAGGCTAAACAAGCCCAGTTCCCTCAGCTGCTCCTCATAATACTTGTGCTCCAAACCCCTCACCAACTTCAGTGCCTTTCTCTGGACATGCTCCAGTACCTCAATGTCCCTCCTGTAGTGAGGGGCCCAAAACTGGACACAGTACTCAAAGTAGGGTACTGAATGTGATACAGACCAATTGGCATTGGGTCTATCTGACCCAGTTTATGCATCTAAAGGTTAGCTATATAAATCTGAACTATCTCTTTAAGCTTCTCTTATAGTCAGTGGAGAAAAGGAAGTATGCCCAGTTGGGAACTTATTTCATCTGAAGGTAAGTAGATGAGATAGATGTAAGGCATACTAAAATTGACAGGAAAAAAAAGTCCCTCTGGATTCAATTATCTTTGGTTCTGATGTTAACACACAGATTGAACAATACTTTTAGACCCTGAATACAGAGAAATATGTCTTTTTTACTTTGTGAGGTTTTGTTTCTGTACACAGGTATATGAGCAGTAAATGCAAAGAAACAATACAAAGATTTTGCAGGTGTACAGAACTAAGGATGTATTCAACCACAAAACAGGAATCAGTGAGAAGGCCTTTTCTGACATTATAGTAACCTGGGGTTTAGAGGACTGAAGACAGCAGGTTGATTATCACAGTGCTTGTAACTATCACAATAACATATTACATACCCTGCAAACTTTTAATACCAGAAATTACACATAAGAATGTTATACTACATGACAAAAGCATCAAGATTTTTTTGTTGGGGTTTGATGCCTATAAAACAGGTATAGTTTATTTTTTTCTCCTTCAACAAAGTTTTTGTCTTTTGAAAAAGTGCAATATTCTGACATTTCTATTAAAATTTCAAAAGTGACCCTATGACTAAGTAAGTCGAATAGCCAACCTGACAGAAATATAATAAGCCTATTGTGGTTGTTGTCAGATTGGGGAAAGAACAATTTATAATCTCAGCAAAGATATGAACGCAAGTAAGGTTTATCATTCATCTTCAGTAAAACGATGGCAGATATAAAAGGGACTATGATCAATGTACTAAATTAATAATTATTTCCTTATGTTAAGCCAACCAAATTGATCATATTATTTTGTATTACATGTCTGTAACTGATAAGGCAAGTCACAGGATTTGGAAGTGTAATTTCACATTTGGAAATAAAATGACTGGTGATTAAGAATGAAGTATGTAGGCTAGCATAACTTCATAATACTTTCTATGAATTTAAATTCAGATTGAACAGGACTAAATAAACATGCTACATCGTCAGGTACATCTCTGACCAGACACTGGAAACTTTTCATGGAAATCTCAGGCTCTATTAGACCTGTATTGAACTATAGGTTATATGACCCATGTTAAACAGGTACAACACATGGAAATAGGCAGAACTGGTTAGCAACTTCTAAATTGTCTCCTTGCACAACATAGTTTGGCGAAGTGGATGCCCTGGTATCAATAAACACTACCTCAGGGGGTTGCAGGAGGCATATCTCCTTCTTATATATCTTTTATATCTTATAATATTTACTTTATGTATTTATTTTAAAATTTCTACTCTATATTTGTTTAACTAATTAGAACACTGAATACTTATATCCTGTTTTGGGGGGGTGGACTAGATGATCCCTAGAGGTCCCTTCCCACACAAGTATTCTATAATTCTATTTTAGATCAATGTGTTTATTTACTTACTGCTTCCTTACCACCTCTTAACAACGCTCGGTTAGAGGTGTGACATAACCTTGCAACCTTACAGAACTAAAAACATTTTTAAAAAGAGACCCAAGCTTCCTAAATTAATTAATCTTTCTTTTTTAACCACCACAATTTTTCTCCAAGATAGGAATGTGACTTCCAGCATTTGCATAACCATATATTAATATACTCATGCCAAGAAAACTTTTCCTCTTTCTTTTGCAAAACGGAAATGTCAAAAGCATCAGCAATAGAAAAATCATTCTAGGGCATCTTTGCATGTTTTGCCAAAGGTAATTAAATTGCCCTACTTCTGACTGTATTTCCCAGTGACAACATTGCAGTTGATTTTCCACAAAACTGTATCTGACAAACTGCTTGGAGGTAGGATTTCCTTGGGTGTAACACCCACCTCTGTCCCCATATACCTACAGGAAAAATAGCAGATACCATGAGAACTCTGGACATGCATCTGGACTTTTGTTCTGCAGGTTGCATGAGCTGATGGACTTCCAGAAAAATTCTTGTGACCCCACTTTTTCGGTATAGAGCTCCAGACTAAATCAGAAATCCTTTGGATTTGCCCTTTGTCATTGAGTATCAAGGCAGAAGCATCTAAATAGAGAAAGGCTGTTTTATCATAACTTTGTGTTTTGCTTAAGAATTATAACCCTTACTAAAATCAATAAGCTCATTTGATTGTTTATTTTTTATAATGTCTTCTGATGTTGACATTCCTAATTATTCGTGTGTTATTAACAGAAAAAAAACCCAAATGAATATTAGAAACTACAAAATTAAAAAAACAAACCTGTGAAAGAAAGGGTAAATGAAGGTCTTGTCAAACTCTCCAGTTGCAGAACAGACATAGCAGTATTCTATACTATTCTATGTATCTTAAATCAGATAAACAATGTTCAAAGTCTGCTGCTGAAATTAAACTGCTGACAGCCATTATAATCCAGGAGAAGCAAGCATGTTCTGAATCAATGAGGTTTCTTGCATACGCAAATTTGAATACAGGGGTACAAGCTGATTTGTGATGCTTATACACAGGTTAAAGTTAAAAATTAGTGCCTAAATTTACAATATATTTGGGTATAAAGACATGGAACCGTTTCATATATGTGAATGAATACTATAAATATACATATAAACTATTCATACATATAAACATGTACATACTAATGTATTTATAGTTTATATATATATATAAATACATATAATATCTATATATTTGTGCATACACACAAAAATGTAATTACAGAATTCACAAACTCATGCTGGTGCTGCCTGAATTTGCAGTACCCCTAACAGTGAAAAATGATGTTGCTAATAGTAGACCTGGGTTTTGAGGATCACATCATTGTTGTAAATCCTGCAACACTCTGATTCATTGTACGTGCATCAAGGCCTGACAAGGCCTGAGGGTGTAAGACAAAGCCTGTTGCAGAATAAGGAGCAGAGGATGAAATAATCCTCAGAGGCAGTCCTAATTATTGCACCATCTTTACACAATTATAAGTGGAATAAGAGGCTGTTATGAAATCTTGGCTTGCCGTCTGTCCAGAAAATGATTTATCTTGAATGATCCAAGAATTAAATTAATTGTTTGCATGCACAGGGTATCACAGACTTTTTATTAACTACATGGCTGACAAAATAAACTTGAAAATGTATTGATCAAATAATTTGACATACTCCCAGGGGCTTAGTTATGCTGCTTTGCACCTTTCTTTCAGACTGACTGATCTGAGTGTGAGTAGCATTGTGGTTCCTCCACTAATAAGCTATTTACTAGTATTCCTTTAATGGATGCTGCTGTTCCCTTTGAGCCAGTGTTAATTACGGTGTCAAATGGAAATGTGCTGTCATCCCAAAAGTTGCAGCTGCTGCAGCAGAAGGACAGCAGCTACTTTGGAAGAGTTGCAAAATTAAGATCTTGGCTACTTTAAGCCCTGCATGTCCCATGGCACTTCTACAAGCACAGAGTGGACTTGGCTTTGTTGTCCAGCTGAACTGGAAACATGTAATGAGATTTGGCCTAATTAATATTCTTCCTTAGCTGCAGTCTGCCATGCACAGCAACATCTTTATCTGCAGTATATGAAAATAATAAAATATTTAGCTATTAAATCTGGTATTTTGCATAAACTTAAGGAAAGATTTTTTTTCTCTTTTTTGACAATCGGAACACACTGGCTGCATTTAAAGTGTTGGCAATATTTCAAATTAATTGACCCCTCACTACAAGAAAGATATTGGGGTGCTGGAGTACGTCCAAAGAAGAACAAGTTGATGAGGGGTTTGGAGCACAAGTCTTAGAAGGAGCAGTTGAAGGAACTGGGGTTGTTTAGCCTGGAGAAAAGGAGGCTGAGGGGAGACCTTATCATCCTCTACAACTACCTGAAAGGAGGTTGTAGAGAGTTGGGAGTCAGTCTTTTCTTGCAAGTAGCAAGGGATAGGACAAGAGGAATTGGCCTCAAGTTGCACCAGGGGAGGTTTAGATTGGATATTAGGAAAAAAGTTTGCACTGAAAGGGTTATTAAGCATTGAAACAGGCTTCCCAGGTTGAGTCACCATCCCTGGAGGTATTTAAAAAATGGGTAGATATAGTGCTGAGGGACTTGGTAGTGATAGGTTAACAGTTAGACTTGGTGATCTTAAAGGTCCTTTCCAACCTAAATGAATTAATGATTTAATTCAACTGCAATTTTCCAGTTTATTTTACAGCCCCTAGTTCAACATATTTTCCTCTTCAGGAAAATGGTCAGGTACAACTAACTTAAGCATAGCTAAACGCATTTAACCATGGTTCCGACATATATTTGCATTGAAGCTGTAAACAGAAGATAGACTGGGAGAAATACACATTGTGGTTAATTGTTGCATCCACATTAAGTGCAGATAATAAAATCTACACTGACTTCAAATAAAACAAAAGTCTAGGGGGAAAGGTGCATATGCTATAAAACATTTGAAGTAAACTCTAAGAAGGCAGACTACACAGCAATAAGGCATTAAGACTTGACATTAATTACACCTACCTGAGTTTTGCTTTGAATACTTTCACCTTTCCCTCTTCCAGGCTCCACCAAAAGAATGACTGAAATTTGCTCATTATTAATTTGATGTTTAAAAAAACCTGTTATTTCCTTAGTGCTTTTTGTTCAGTATATAACAAAACAGGGATTTTGCACTCATGTTTGTAAAGGGCATAGTGTTAGACAAGCACAACAGAAATTCACGTTTATCGATGGTTCTTAATATAGCTTATAGGCAATATGTTCTCTGCAAACTTCTCCAACGCCACCAGAGGCCAAAGGAAGCTGCTGTTGGTAAAGCTGAAATAGGCTTAGGCAGAGCAAAGCCAGATGTTGCTGACAGCACATATCTTCCCAAGTACCGTTGCTAGCAAACTAGAAAAAATTGGAAATCATTGACTGAAAAAGAAAACTAGGGTTTTTTTAAATGTAAGGTCCTCCGCTTCAGTACCCATTTCAGGATCCCTTCCTGCTAATGGACAATCAAGACAAATAAAGGCAAAATATTGTCCAAGATCTCAAATCCTAATTATGAGATCAGTCTTCTGCTAATTAAATGTGATTCAGTTTTGTCATCTTAACCTAAACATATATTTACTACCTCATAGTTTAAAAGTACAATCAGAGCAGTACAGAATTAACAACTGAAGGATGTTTGATGACATTCAAGAATACAGTACACAACTGGTATTTGGCAGTGACAGTTGTTTTGTTCCATCTGACCATGTATAATCTAACACACTGCTTGCAAAAGGAAAAGAAAAACAACAAACTTTGCATCTTTAAGGCTTTTTAAGACATTAACATAAGACAGGGTATTCAGCCTGGAGAGGAGAAGGCCCTTGGAACATGTGATTGTGGTCTTTTAGTACTTAAAGGGGGCTTATAAGAGATATAGGGACAAACTTTTTAGTGGGACCTGTAGCAATAGGACAAAGGGTTTTAAAGTAAGGGTAGATTTAGACTAGATATAAGGAAGACATTTTTTACAGTAAGGGTGGTGAAACACTGGCACAGGTTGTCTAGAGAAGTGGTAGATGCCCCATCCCTGGAAACATTCCAGGTGATTCCAGGCTCTGAGCAACCTGATCGAGTTGAAGATGTCCCTGCTGTTTGAAGGGGGGTTGGACTAGATGGCATTCCAACCCCAACTATCCTATGATTTTACTGATATTTGTTGTACCTGGCAATATTTTTTGATCCTGATGTTCAAATTTACTCAAAAATAAAATACAGAGTATTTATGTTTTCTCTGTCACAGCATGACCGTACATTTCCCAGTTGATAGGCAAATTAAGAAAAATACCTAATTTATATACTGTAGCAAAGATATGTAAGCCTCTGAACTGTCTCAGAATAACAGGAAATAGAAACTTGACTGCTGTGATCCCAGTAGAAAAACATGTTGAAGTCTGGTCTAGTGTCATAGTACCAGAAAACATTTAATTCCATGGAGTTTAATCACCTGTGCTGCTGTAGGGAACTATTAAAGCTTTTTCATTATTGCTGACTGGATTCAGCTGACTCTCAAGTGTATAAAGGGGAAGCACAGATTTAAAAAAAAAAAAAATCTGGTCTATGACATGAGTAACACAGGTATTTAGTAGCAGCTGAAGAGAACAGGAACTTTTTTGAAATAAAAATATGCAACTGTTTCTAGTATTGTGAAGGACTACACAAAAGAGCAAAAATTCTTTTGTTTATTTGGATGTTTTTTTAAATAGAACACAGATATGTTCCTTCCTCCAGTCTTAAAGGATATTCACCACACAGACGCTTCTGAAGATGGATTTAGGTAATTACAGCTTTACGAAGGCTGCTGTCTTCTACACACATATAGCTAACATACACTAGGATTTTACATGGGATGCACAGCTGTACATATAAAAACTATTAAGACCATCTAAGTCTTCACTAAGATGTCATTTGTGCAGTTAATAAAATAATTATCTGTTTAGCTTCCCTCCCTGTCAGCCATTTGCATACAATGCTGTACAGGGATCCCTCTGTCCTGCCCTTCCTCTCCAGACAAGGTTGCTGTGACCCACTGCATCAGCTTTTGTGCAAGTGTGCTGTGCTTATCACTTCATTTAACTTGGTAAATCAGATGAACAGAATAGACAAAGCTATTGTTATCCTTCTACACAGAAGGCAAACTGAAGCACAGAAGTATTAAGTAGCTAATGTAAGATTTCACAAGAAAGTGTTGGCTGGCAGGAACTAAATACAGATCACGAGACAGTGATACCCCAGCTCCCCTGCCAGAGAATTCTGTTAGTTCCTATAAGTTCTAAGATGTTTTGATGTGCTGTTCTTGCTAAGGGAAGCCATGAAATAACCTTAATACACATTGAAAAAATTCAATCTGGGTATGGTAGGGTTCAGGCATGAAATAAACATCCACTGGATTTCAGATCTGAATGTAGTAAAGTTTTTAAGCAATACTCTAAGGTTCCCAAAGAAAAAAAAAAAGTTTTTGATACTAGAATAAATGGCCTTTTCAAGATCTTTTTTTTTTTTACCTACTTCCATTTCTTCCCAAAAGTGGTACAATGAGGTCTCTGATCAAAGTAATTAGGGCTTCTAATTAAGAGGGGAAAATCACATTTACATATGGTATCACTCCCAATTTCAATTAATTACTCTAGACAAGAATTTATTCCATATTCTCTTTCTGACAAGCTGCAAAAGTCTTTATTAATTAGCCAGTTTTTGTCAAACATGATATTCTGACAGAAAAAGAGAATTGGTATTATTATAACATCAAATAGCAACCAAAGTTTAAAGGAAAGAATGTGGACATCGTAAATCTTTCATATCTGTGAGTAAGTACAGCTATCAGTAATAATTCTGTTCTGTGTCAGATAATTCTTGACCTGAGAAGCTGGATCTGCTCCTGGAAATCTCAGTGGTTTTCCTGGTGATTTAAAACAGAAATTGATTTGTATTTATATAGTTACCTATATCATCCCACTTATTTACTTTCCATGAGGTCCCTGGAAATATTCTAAAACCATTTCCTGCCAAAATAGGATCAGCTCTCTGCACCTGTGGTCAAGCCAACTTTACAGCAAGTTATTTGTAAATAAGACACGGTCATATTTTGAGGGATCATCCTTTCTGCTTAACAAAATGAACATGTGACATGTAAAGATGAATTTGTATTAATTTTGGTTCTGTTTTCAGGAAGAAAACTGAAAGTAACCTCCTGTCAATCATAAATCCCCCTGCATTTAGGCATCCCTTATTCACAGACAGAATTTCACTGGGAGGCAGAACAATGCAATAAATATCCCCTTCTGGCACTGCTTATTCAAGATACATTCACATAACTTAGGTTCTGGACTTGCAATTAACTGAATTTGATTGAGGTCCTATTATTTTCTAGCTGTGCAGTTTCTCAAAGAAAGACTGATTAACGGTGATCTGTGATATATTTTTACTTCTGATTTATGTTCAGCACAGGATAAAATTCACTACAAGCTGTTACTAAGCAATGGTTGTAGAAGATGGAATAGAAGTTAAGGACCTATCTGCTTTTAGAACCTTAACAAAGCATTCATCATATCTCTGACACTTGAATATTCTTTCACAATCTGTCCCTAAGCATGTAACTCTTCCCTGATTAACAAACTAGAACTAGTTTTTGATCACAGATAATCACCTTAAATTGCACATAGTCAGTGGTGAGAATAGAATATCACCTAAAATGAGATTAAGCTACCACTTGGGTAGATTTGGGTTAAGGGAGGCTCGTGTGGTCAGTTTAGGCTTGGCCTTTAAATTACATAAGATAAATTTTGATTTGAAACTACATCTGTTCCACTACTGTATCCATAAACTAAATAGTGCCAACCATCTGGACCATTTAATTATTACAACAATCCCTGGCACAGCATCCTCCCTGGGCAAATCACACTTTCCCAAATGGTTTCTGGAAAGATTCTCAGCTACCATGGGCCAGGAACCACCCTTAATAGAAATTCTGCATGCAGCATATCTTGTCTAGGAGGGTAAAAGAATTTAGTGCATGGATGTGTCCCACCTATGCCAGCTGGCCCAGGGAATGGGTCCCAGCACGGCTCAGCTCACTAGTGTAGATGCAGCTTCAGCCCAAAAGCCACTCTACTTTTCTCTTCAGCAATTTTCTCTGTGTCTCTTCCTTCTATTATTTCATACATTCTTGCTGGCCTTTCAGACCTGGTTCACTGCACCTGACAATGTTCCTCAGGATGATGCTGTCAGCTGGAAAAAAAAAAAAAAAAAGAGGCTAGAAGGTGAATGCAAACAAATCACATTTATTTGCCTGGCTTGTAAAATGTGAATGACCTTCTTTTCCTTGTCTTTCTCATAAGACTTGGAAATCAAAAGTGAAGACATGAATGCGGCAGTGTGAAGGAGGAAAAATATTGTAGGTACAGGTGTAACTCATCAAAGAGCCAGTCTGTTGCTGACACCAGCTGGCAATAAGTGTAGAAATACTGTTTAAAGCACTAAAGATCCTGAAATAATTATGCAGGAATAAAAGATAGTTCTTAGCAGTTGGAGAATATTTGTGATGCGTAACATGAATTCATTCCTCATCAATGCTATAATATCTAAGGAATGCCAGGAAACAACCTGGGCAAGTAGAGGGTATGAAAGTGTCTCTGTATAAGGATGCAGTCTTTGGACCAGAGGTAAATAATAGTTATCAGAGGATGCAGAACAGGTTATCTTAAGCCACAGGATTTTTAAATCAATTATATTAGAACATCTATCCTAGGATATATTTCTTCTCAGATTGTCTGTAAATGGGGATGTGTTTTGTCCAGCAAAAGGAAGTGCCATCTCTTACATTTGTTTTATACTGTTTAACTAAAGTAATTGGAAAATATTATCCGCCATATGCTACTTCATTTCAGTGAATTATAAAATATACAGAAGCACAGGCAGAGCAGTGATTAATAGTTAGCTTTGTTTCATGCTTGGCATGCTGACATAGAATGACAGCAACGCTGCCTGGTTAGGATTCCTTCCATCATTAACGCCAGTGCATGAGTAGGATGTTATTAACACTTCAGAGGAGGAACTATATTTCACTTTTGGAAGCAGAGGCAATCCTGAAATAACATCTCGATATTTACCAGCATATGCAAAACTAGCTCTTTATCTTAAGTGCTTTATCTTAACTTATACCCTTGGCCTTTGTTTCACGCCGAAGTTCAACGATTATCTACTGTGGCCTCTTCACAGCCGTTCTGTAACCTGTTCTTTTATCTTAATTTGAATATTCTGAGACATTTAACTGCAACTAGCTTACAATTTATAAAGGCTATCTTTATGCCTGTGGCTCTTCACACCATGACTCAGTAGTCCAACAGGCTTTGTCTTATTTTGATTAGACATTTTCCTAATGCTCCCTTTCAACTCATTTGTAAAAAGAGGCTTTGGCCAGCAATTAATCCCTATGCTGCCTTTGGGAAGCACAACATGGATCTAAAGGAGCTTCATTCCCATTATATTTTGAGCTCTAGTAATTAGCCAGTTATTTGTCAATTTAAGATTTTTGTAACTCCTTTCATATGGTGCTAACCTAATTTGAATGTTGTGTGAGTATCTAGCAGAAGTGCAGGTGTGTCTTACCAGCTCTACTCCTCATCCCATTTGCCTAATGGACACATTGTTCATGCAAGACTTGTTTTCTTAAGGAAGTCAACAAAAACAAATACTTGTTTCAATACTTCCAAAACTTTCAAAACTGACATATTCTTTGTGTTAGCTTACAGTGAAAAGCTAGCAGAAGGAAGGCAGGAGATGAAAGGTGGGAAACAGCCAGACACAAATAGAGGAAACCCAGTTCCATTCCTTAAGATCCAAACAAGTAAAACCCTTCTATCCAGACTTAAAGCACATGAAAATTGAAACAGGGACCTTACTCATTCCTCTTTTATAGAACTACAAACCAATATGCTCTTCTGTAATTGCCTTTAAAAAATTCTGTGCTATCTTGTTAGTTTGAGAGAATAAATTGCTTCAGAGCTCTCTGCCCTCTTCCTTTTTCATAGTTTGTTTTTTTATTTTTTCATCTATGACTGCAAACTTGAAGTGATGTGAAATACGTGACTCTCAAAGTGACAGAGGAATAATTTCTTTCATGATTGGTTTAAGAGAGAAAAAAAAAAATAGGAGCACTGAGAGTCAAGGCTAGTTCCCTGTTCCAGGGGACTACTTTTCCCTGTAGTACAGGCGGTATTTCTATGGGTGTTATTTCTTTTCCAAGAGAGTACAAGGGGTCAGCAGAAACCAGTAGCTAATGTTAAATTAGCATTTCCAAACGTTAAGCTTCCTGTGCTAAAAATTCATCATTTGGTTCCCTCTAGCAACATTATACATCACTCTGGCTAACACTGCAGTGAACTGCCAAAGGTATGGAACAAATGCAACATTAAGGGCACTGTATATTCACACCTTCTGCTATGGGGAAAATCAATGCTGACAACTGCTCTTTCAGAGGTCAAAAATTCCTCTGAAAATGATTTCAGTGCAGGTCTCCAAAGACCATGAGATTGCTTAAATCTTTGGTAGATTTGAGAGTGATGCATATTCCTACTACAGGGCAGGAGAGGAAGCAATGCTGTATTTTCTAGGGTAACTGATACAGCATACTGATTGCTTCTGACCACACAAGGAGACACAAGACCCAAACTGTGATACTATTTAGCAGCAAACAAAAAGATATGACTATGTATTGTCAGAAAAGTAAAGGCTTTAGCTTTTTGCCCACACACATGCATTCACCTCCCATATTGAAGCTATAGAGCACAGGGAAAGAGATGAATAAGACGAGCAAAGGAGGTAGGAGCCCTCAGACTGATCCTGACTCACATTTCTGCAGTATAGGCATCAAGTGAATAACAGCAAAGCTCAACTTGGATGTCATAGAGGTCAGCTTAATGGGCAGAGTGATGTAGCTATGACCACCCCTCCTGCTTCAGTTTTCTTGTGCCAGCTTCTCTAATCTTTCAGCACAAAAGCACTAGGACTGGAAGTATGAGTTAAAATGAGAAAATATCTCATCTCCATTCCTTGCATGCCCAAGCATACACTCAGGGACTTGCCATTTTATATCACACCTTGGTATGTGAGTAGCTCAAACTAATCCATAATTTTGAGGCAGGAGTAGAGTCCCCTGTGACTGGTTCAGATGATTGTGCATTTCAGCTGGTCGTTTGTTCTCTTGTGATTTCTAACATTTATCTTGATATCCCTTTGGCAATCCTGCTTTTTCTATCCAGCGTGATTTTCTGTGGGCTTGTAAAGGCATATGTCTGATCTCTGATGATTAACGATGCCTTCATTTGCATATTACTTGTATCAGGATAACATGTGAATTTCTACTTTGTCCAAATAAGATTGTGAAATGGTGCGGTGCCAGGGAGACCATGTATTTATATTAACGATGTGTTCCTGGGAGTGAGGAAGCTATTGGGCTAATTCTCCATATGGAAAAGAGATCATAATTGTGGTGCTTCCTCTCGAGCTCTGATTTTTTTTTCCTGTCTCCCTTTGCTGGACTAGAGGTAGCAAAAGGCAAATTCACAAACATGAAACATTTATTATTCTCTTGCAGTCTCTGGTTAAAATTGGCAAATTTACAAGTGATAAATCAGCTTATTTTGGTACTCCACTGGAGAATTAGACTATTAAACAGGCCTTTTACTTTACTGAGAGAACTTCTGACTATTCTGGGAAACAGGAAAAATAGGAGGAAACAATACAAGGAAGTAAATATATATTATAAGTGTTCATGTGCACATATGAATATATAGTGTGTGTATTTTATATATTTTTTAAAAACATGCAAATCTTTTGGGTTCTGATTCAGATTCTCATTCTTTTTGTTTCAGTCGGACAGGGAGATGTAATACTGCAATGCTATAGATTTTCTTGGAAAACAGCCTAGTTTAAGCAGATACAAGAGTACAAGCATCAATTATTTCATGAACAAATGCAGGTCATTATCACCATCTCTTCTTAATTATTGAGACCTGGGTCAGTCTTACTAAGGGCCCATGTTCATGCTTTTTGTAAAAGGCAAATCCAATATTGCCAAGTCTCCTGGGGATTTTGCCATCTCTTTTTTCTGTTCCTATTCAGTCACACTCAGCTATGAAAGATGTCGGTAATCTCAGCAGATACAGGTCTCTCCTCAGTGGTATCAATTATTGAGCTGCTGTGCTCCCTGGAGTTGCATTTGCTTTTTTTCCTGACTGACAAGAAGAGTCTTGGCTTGCTTTAGCTTCTTGATTCCTTGATCATAAATGTGAGTGCTCAAGGCATCATGGGCCTGTACCTCCTTATTAGAGATCCACAGTAGTGACACCTGTAAGAACATATATTCTCATAATAAGGCTGAGCACACACAGAATTGCACAAACAATTGCAAAGAGTAATCTGCAGAAGTTTATAGTAATTGGTTACAGCTGCCTTCTCCCTCTCTACAGCAGGTAACACAAGTTTATTCATGTTCCAGGCAAATAATAAACATTATTCCAGCTGAACTGGAAGATTTTTTAATTAATTTTTTTTTTAATTAGAGGGTGTTACAAAGCTCCTTTTGCCTGGGAATCATTTGTAATGTTGTTCTGTGTGCATGTTTACAGCACATTTATATCAAGAGTAAAAAGTACATATTGCTCTGTAAGAACATCCTAAGACACTGAGTTTTATTAGTCACAAATATCTGCTGTCAAGAAAGGCACCTCAACACAATGGAACAGAAGCAGTTGTGCTAAATCTGTTGTGGTACATGTACAGCCTGTCATTTGTTATGGAGAAATAATAACGGCACAAAAGTTCAACTCTCTTGCAGAAAGCAATGAACTGTCAGGGCTGAAGATGCTGTGAATGAATGAACTCCTGTGCGTTTTCTGGAGTTGCCTCTGTGTATGTCGTTCAGTTTGGCTGAACAAGTCTGACATAAAGATTAATGTAACTCTCTGGCTGCAGAGCCCCTCTGAAAAGCTGTTCTCAGTCTCTTTCAAGAGGAAGCTTGTATTCTGGGGAATTACTGCATCTATTTGGTGAGGTATGACACACGCGTTACAGAGGTCTGATGTACATCTGAATGTTTCTCCAGGTTCATTCCTTCATTGCCTTAATTCAGATGGACTTCATTTTATTTCTTTTTCAAAGTCTAGAGAAGATATAAGAAATTTAAAAGCTGGTTATTCGAGCATATATTTGTTTTAAGAATGAGAATAATTTCTTCTGCCTTCAACAGCACTATTCACATAGCTAATGTTAAATGTACTCTTGCTCATCTGGACCTTTTTGTGAGTGTTTTTCATTTTTCAGTGAGGTTATTGTGAACTTTTATATTACATTTGATAAAGCTTTGTCTAAAGCCTTACAGACATACAAGGAAATTAATGTCTACTAATTGCAAAGCTTTCAAAGTACCATAGTGCTCTTACAGCTGATCTACTTCCAGTTAATTATCAGTCTCAGTAAATTTATGCTAAAAGCTTGGTACAAATAATGAGTCAAACAATAGGATTTTTACCTGAGGAAAGGGCAAGTAGAGAAAAGTTTGGCAAACCTGATGGCTGATTACCACAGCCTGTCATAACTTGTTGTTAAATCCATTCTAACTATTGTCTGTGTAGGTCACACCCTGAGTATGTGTGTGCAAACTGCTTGTGAACTTCGGGTTGGACCAGCTGGTGAGTAGGAAGAGATCCATACAGGGAAATAACCAAAGCCTCAGATTGTGTAGGGAAATGGGCCACAGATATTAGATAGATTTAAGGAACCCTTGGAAGTATGTCTGTAAATTAAGAGTGAGGGCGTGCATATATCCTGACTCCAATTACAACCACCTTGGGAGAAGGAACGGGATGAGGTCATCTGTGATGCTCACGTCTGTGTGAGTGCTGTGGGTATTTATGTGGGTGCTGATAAAGGTACTGACCTCTCTCTCTGCTGGTCTGTGTGTTTGGCCATGTGTGAATGTGTGTGTGAGTGCGTTCGCTTGTGTTTGTGTACATGCACCAGCTGGAACACTTGCTCAACCTCACTGCAACACAGACCTGCAGCAGCCTCCCTTCTCCCTTCTATCACACTGAGATGAGAGGGACCCTGGGAGGATTCATTTAACCATATGATTACAATATTTGTCTAAATTCCATATATTATTAGTCTACTTCCACAAGGTGCTGTGTAGCCTCAACTCCACTGTCTCAATCTTCAGTACAACACTTAACCCCACCTAGTAAGGAAATGTTAAGCAGGTTTAGGTAGGGAAGACATAGCAACTGAAAGTTAGCTCATCTCAAACTGAAAGTACTATTCCTTTCCATTTCTGAGAAGAGTATCATTAAAAACGTAGCAAATCAGTACATTTCATTGCCACAGATGTTGGCAGTGAATAGACATTGAAGCAATGAGTAGACAGTCACATGGTTCTAATGGCTATCCATATAACGCCTATCCATGTAACGCCCATGTGTTGGTTATTTAGATGAATAGAAAAAGCTGTTGGAGATTGAAGGACCTAAAAGGTAGTCTGTGTGAGAGAACTTGTGCCTCTGCAGGTATTTCTCATGGTAGCCCTCCATTTTAGTTTTAAAATGATGGTGCTTTTTCATACTGCAAAGAAGGTGAGGATTAAAAAATGAGGGTGTCTCCATCATTGCATCTCTGAAACAAGATTGCTGAGGGATATTTTGTGCACAGATTGACCAAGCAGAATAAACTTGAATAAACAGAAGAAGCACTGCATATCTGTTACTGACTCAAAACAAAACAAACAAACAAACAAAAAAAAAACAAAAAAACAAGAATAACTTTAAGCAGCTCACACTACTGCACTGAAGGCTCTAAATTCTTTTTAAAAGTCTCTCATTGATGTATTCTCTTATCCCATTCCTGCTTAACTGGCGGGACCAGATGGGATCATACGTTTCAGATATTTCCAGCACATGCAGTGCTGCCAGAATTAAATGTGTGTCATTCCTGCAGTTATGCTGTTGACAGAAAACTGACTCTTGCTAGAGACATTGTGGAAAGTTCTTTTGGGATTAATTTATTGACAGATAACTGTCAATTAAAAACAGTAACAGCAATATGTCAGAAAGTGATGTGCTGCTCACTGCCTATACTTGAGCTTTAATTGAGAGAACTCCATATAGCTTTGTAGCAAACATACTTCACAAGTTAGAAGAACCTATGTAAAGCAATCCTATTCCTTTGATCTACTTAGCTACCTGCATCTATTTCTGCTGTTTGGGAGGAGTTGGTGAACTTGGTGTGAATTTCTTCTACTTCATCACTCAAAAGTAAAGGCCACGTGTTACTTATTCTCTCTTTCTCTTCAGAAATCATTCGTTCTGCATTTTACCCTGAGTTTTACTGCACCTCCTGCAAAACTACCACTGTTGATCACTCTGAGTAAGTAGATTTTAGGATGGTTTATTAAGCATCTACCAGGTGTTTTTTTCCTCAAACTACAACACTACTTCAGATTCTTTTATCATTATTTTCCTGCTTCATGAAATTAATATTCTGAGACTGTTTCAAATCGTGATATCAAGCCTCTAATAAGCCAGCCTGATTTTTCCATTTATCTGCTTTCTTTCCTGATTTGTCTTTATCTGCAATTTTCTTCTCTGCTTTCAAAACTGGTGTAGCTGTTTTAGTATAACAAAATTGTAGAGGCTAATTCAAAAGGCACAGTTACATGTTCTCTATAATCAAATTAACACAGTTGTTCAAATTACTTGTCCTTAGGATAATGCTTAGGGACAGGACTCATCATGGTTTGGTGGAAGGGAGAGGAATATGTCATGAAAAAGTTCCTGAATAAAAGTTTTATGGAAGCAAGTAGAAGTCATGACTGAGAACACAACACAGCACAAGCACCTAAGAATGATGAACAGAAAGGAAAGATGAAGGAAAAATACCACAGAATGCTTATATACATCCAAGGTATTTTGAAATAAATAAGAATTAAAAGGTGCATAGTAATTCACCCTATCCAGATGAAAGATTTACATTTAGAAAGCAAGTTGGTAATCCTCTCTGCAATAACTCTATGCCTCAGCATTTAACTTTGGCAATATGCTCTCTCTCCCAGATAATAGCAACATAAATAATTTCCTGCAGTTGTTAGCCACAAAATGAGTTGTTATTCTCTCAGATTACTGGGACTTTCAGCACTTTTGCATAAACCTAAATCAGAACCTTGAACGTTTGAGAAGGGCAAATTTGGGGCATCAGTGGGACCATTTATTGATTGTTATAAAGAAAATGCTTCAAAAAAAAAAAAGAAATTAGGTTACAGTTAATTAAATTTACCCTTTCTGTTGCTAAACCATGAATCCTGTTAGAATTTTGCAATATCATGAATGGTAAATTACCTGGAGTAGACGAAAAGCCCTATCCACCAGGAACTTAAAAGGTAGAATATTAAACTTAATGCATTTGAAAAATACATGCTCTACCTTTTAAATTCCTGGTGGATAGGAATTTGTTTACTAGACAGATAAAGAATATCACTCCGTTAAATATCCTTTACTTTCACAATGCATCCCACAGACACAGTTATCTACTGACTTCAAATTGAGTAATATCAGAGTAATATTTACCTATCTGTTAATATCTGTAGGAAAACCTTAAACTATCTGTGACACATTGTGGATATATTAGATATTGCAAAACTGCTTTGCATTCAATAAGAATATCCCTCAGTTTTTAATGACACTGTAGTGAGCTTTACTAAATCTAGAACAGATTGAACTCATTGGGATATTTAGCTATGTGAGTGTATATTTCAAATTAGCTGTTGATCAGAAGGTGGAGTGGGGAACAATCAAGTATCCATAGCTGTTAAAAGACACTCCACAGAACAAGAAGTCAAGGAACTTGGTGAATCATTGTGTTGAAATGTTAGAGTCTTGGTATCCAACTCGTGGCTCTGAAACAGTCCTTCTCTTCATCTCCCACATAGATCGCCTGGGTTTTCAAATATTTTTCACTACAAGAAGAGGCAGAGAATGGGAGAATTCAGACCTCTCCAGAGGGAAGCAAACACTGGAACAGACTAGCAAAACGTAACACATTTTTCCCAAGCACACTCTGAGGATATGCAAAACAGTTAAAATCTTTATCAACCTGTTCTGACGTTGCCAACAGGGAAGAATATCAAGAATATTTGCTGAAAATATGAATTTTTTGGAATAAAGCACACTGCCAGCTACGTTTCTTCCACCAAGAGAAAGAATGAGAGAAAAATATGTGGCAAATGGTAGTTAGATTTGTTGAACTACTGGCAGGAACTCAGATGCTATGATGGTGACTGCAGAACAAGGGGCAATATAGAAATGGCAACAAAACTAATCCTTAGTACATGGCCTACCAGTGACAGGAAAGGGGAAAAAAGGGTATTCACTGTATTAGTGAAAATTAATTTTATGATTAATGGGATTCAGTATCCATTTTGCTTTTTGTCTATTTGTTTTGATTAATGTTATCAAATCTTTCTGTTTAAACACTGTAGCTGGATTCTCCCTGTGCACAGTTAAATTATAAAAGGGCTCGTGCTCACTTTAATCCTTGTATCTTGCCAGCATGGTATAAACGATAGTGAAAATCGTGCTATGGGTTGTTTTATTGATATTTTAATTAATTATTAATTATATATATTATATATATTAATTATATTAATTATATATTATATAATTATATATTATATATATTAATTAATTAATATACTTCTGCTGCCATAAAATTTTAGATAGAATTTAAACTCAGTGGAGCAATGAGATACAAACTGGATGAAAGGGGAGATGTATAAGTAAATTCAGCAGTGATCTGGTAGATTAATGAAAAATGAAGCATTCTGGTTACAACATTAATCTCTGAAATGACATTAATAATGTTTTAGAAGGAAAAACGATACATTATATTATAAACAAAATTTCATTAGCATTTCAATAAACTGAAAGTCATTGTTTTGAACTCTAGCAAAACTAATCATTTGTAAGGTCCACAGTAGGTCTGCAGGCTATTTGAATCACTTATCCTAAATATGCATTTTAATGTTCCATTTTGCCTCTGGAAAAAACTAAAAATTTTCAATATTTGAAGATTGATCTTTGCAATTTGAGGGTCCTGTAAATATGGAGGAAAATGGAACAACATAAAATGTCTTTCTCCCTTCTCTCCACCTACTACACTTGAAAGCAGGACCTCCATTTTGTTGTGGTGGTTTTTGTTTGTTTGTTTGTTTGTTTTTAAAGTAAAGTGCCTATGCATATTAGAGAGCAAAGAGCAAAGGAGAGAATCCTGATGGATAAAACACTCAAATCAGTGCTTCAACGTTGCTGGGTTATTTTTTTCTATTCTTGTTGGGTTGACCCTGGCTGGACATCAGGTGTCCACCAAAGCCACTCCGTCACTCCCCTCCTCAGTCAGGCAGGGGAGAGAAAATATAACAAAGGCTCATGGGCTGAGATAAGGGCAGGGAGAGACCATTCAGCAATTACTGTCATGGGCAAAACAGACTCGATTTGTGGAAAATTAGCTTAATTAATTACCAATCAAATCAGAGTAGGATAATGAGAAAGAAAAATTAAATCTTAAAAATCCTTCCCCCCACCCCTCCCTTCTTCCTGGGCTCAACTTCTCTCACAATTTCTCTCCCTCCTCTCCCTGAGTGGCACATGGGGATGGGGAATGGGAATTGTGCTCAGTTCATCACACGTTGTCTCTACTGCTCCTTCTTCCTCAGGGGGAGGAGTCCTCACATTCTTCTCCTGCTCCAGCATGGGGTCCCTCCCATGGAAGACAGTTCTCCACAAACTTCTCCAACGTGAGTCCTTCCATGGAGTGCAGTTATTCAGGAACTGCTCTAGTGTGGGTTCTTCTATGGGGTGCAGTCCTTCAGGAACAGACAGCTCCAGTATGGGTCCCCCACAGGGTCACAAGTCCTGCCAGCAAATCTGCTCCAGTGTTGGCTCCTTTCTTCATATGTCCACAGGTCCTGCCAGAAGCCTGCTCCAGCAGGGGCTCCCCACAGAGTCACAGCCTCCTTTGCATCCACCTGCTTCAGTGTGGAGTCTTCTATGGGGTGCAGGTGGAAATCTGCTCCGCCATGGACCTCCATAGGCTGCTAGAGGTGACAGCCTGCCTCACCATGGTCTTCACCAGGGGCTGCAGGGGAACTCTGTTCCAGCACCTGGAGCAAATCCTCCTCCTCCTTATTCACTGACTTTGGTGTCTGAAGTGTTGTTGCTCTCACATATTCTCACTCCTCTCTCTGGCTGTAGTTGCTCAGGTTTTGATGGGCTCGGCCTTGGCCAGCATCAGGTCTGTCTTGGAGATGGTTGATATTGGCTCTATCATGGAGGAAGCTTCTGGTAGCTTCTCACAGAAGCCACCCCTGTAGCACCTGTGCTACCAAAATCTTGCCACGCAAACCCAATACACTGTTTAACTCAGTCTTAGTTAACCTTTTCAGTTGTCAAATCACTAGTTAAGCATAAAGATCAATAAAGCTGCTATTAAAAAAAATCATCTGCTATTGCATTCTGAAGTCCAAACAGATTTACCTCTAATGTCAGTGGAGAGAAACAGATATTTCTGACTGTAATTCATCTAAACTAGCAGTTGCCTGAAGTTAGGTGAGAAGCAACTTATTCCTGGACTTCAAATCACATAATTTGAATATCACAGTACAGGTGACCACATGCAAGGAAGTCCTCTTTAAAAGGTGATTCCTGACCCTGAGGCAGTCATGTTTCCTCTCTCAGCTGGCTGAAGATATTCACAGTATAGACCCTTAATTTGGGTACAAAGTTGTCCTCCCCTACAACCTCCTGCAAAACATCTTGCATAAATAACCCTGTGTATTCCTGTGTGCTTCCCTTTGATACCTCGTTAATGCAGAGGGCCCTTAGGCTGACACGAGTGCTCTTCAGCAGCCTAACAGCCCAAAGGGACGTACTGATGCACCATCTGGGGAAACAAGGCCAGCATATAACTGCCATGCATGTTTGATTTAAAGAGAGAAAGGCTCACCAGGGCTCCATCCAGGTAATATCTCTAATCAGGAAATCACTGAAGGATGTAATTTGAGACAGAGGCCTGAATACATACTGAAGTTCATGAAATTAAGGCCAGCATGTCCGAGACTATTTTTTTCTCGATTAAGTGTACTTTATGGAAAGAATGAAAGCAGTGTGGACTAGGAAATTATTGACAGAACAGAATACATTTCGAAGGATACCACTTGTCTCCAGCACAATCTGAGTGTGAGGATTACACTGAAAGATGCCTCTATCAGTCAGACATGCCACCCCTGATTCCTTTCCTCCTTTCTTCCATATTTTCCTTTTCAGTCCTATGCATCATAACACATATTATTAATTAAAAAAAAAAGAAGAATTCTAAAATCTTTGTATTTACGTTTTCTGTTTCTTTCCTGTTTCTCCATTTGCCTGCATTACATAAAGTCTGTTAATCTGGTTCATGTTTCTCTTATTTTTCAGTTTAAATTGTGTGTAGTTTCCTGCAAACCAGAGAACTTAAAAGGTGTCAGGGATGAAAACAGTCCTGTTTGATTTATGTGGAAGAAATAAAAAATGCCCTTCCATAAGTGTTATTAAGTGCACTTCCATAACTTCATGTGGCCAGCAGGTTGAGAGAGGTCATTCTCTTCCTCTACTTCACTCTGGTGAGACCCCACCTGGAGTCCTGCATCCAGCTGTGAAGTCCTCATCACAGGAAAGACATGGAGCAGGTCCAGAGGAGGCCACAAAAATAATCAGAGGGACAGAGCATGTCTCCTGTGAGGACAGGCAGAGAAAGTTGGGATTGTTCAGTCTGGAGAAGAGAAGACTCCGGAGAGACCTTCTATCGGCCTTTCAGTACTTAAAGGGCACCTACAGTAAAGATGAGGACAAACACTTTACCAGGGCCTGTTGCAATAGGACAAAGAGTAATGACTTTAAACTAGATGGATTTAGACTAGATAGAAGGAAGATATTTTTTACCATGAGGGTGATAAAACACTGGGAGAGGGTGCCCAGAGAAGAACTGTAATTTTTCTCTTGCAGCCCTGTGAACTCCTTAAGAGTCACATCACTCAAATTAGTAGTTTTCAGTAAACAAGTGGCTGGATATTGTTGTACTTACTCCTTCCTGATAATTCTGTAACATTTACTATAATGATGTAGAAGAAAAAGAAAATGTTATGTATTCTCCTAATTGTTTAATTCTTTAGTAAAAATTAAGATAATTTTTTCCTATGGATTTTAGGATGGAATATATTGCTAACATGAAATCTCACATAAGATAGCTCTGAGACTCTATCACTTTATGCTTAGTGATGGTTTTATCATATTATTCAGGATTTAGCTATGGAAATGCCCACATTATTTACAGAAACTAAACCTGATTTACAAAACAGAGCTGGTGGACACTGCATGTTTTCACACAGGTTATTTGCAATGAACAAATACTTTTTTCTGGGAATTTTGGGGGCAAAACCAAACAATTTAAAAAATTGGTTTTTTACCTCTTCTTTTTGCAAAAAAAAATAGAGAGGGAAGGAAATAAAAGCTATCATGTGTCAGAATCAAACTTCATACAAGAGACTTCAGGCTGAGAGGAGCCACCTCATCAGTGTACTTGTCAAGGGGGAGTTACTGCCTGACAAGTTACTGCCCTCACCCAGATCCTGTGGTGGTCACCTCCTTCCTAGCCTATGAATGGTTCCTCCACTGCTGAAGTCAAAATAAGCTGAGCTAGCAAAGATCTGTTTTTTTAAGTCTGTTCTGACTGAAGCACTTAAAGACATACTGATACAAACATGTCAGCTCTCGGGTCAGCACAGGCAGCAGCAGGAGGCAAAGGGGCCAGTGAGGAGGAGGAGAGGGCAACAGCAATTAGCAGGGGAAGGCTGGAGTTTGCAGCTTCTGACATCAGCACATTTTCCACCCCATGAGTTTACTCTTTAGAGAGTAGCCACCTCTAACCCCTGTTGCATTGTGTCACTACAAATATGATTGGTGGTCTTGCACTATGCGGTTTTCTGCAGCTAACCAAAGCTGTATAAATGAATGTTAATCAGTTACCATCTACCTTCTACTCAAGAGGCATGTAAAGCTAAAGGTTGTTTTTTTCATTAAATTGAAGTCCAAAACTATGTTCCATGCTGTTAGATTTATAAAACGAGTTTCTTCCTTCAAAAAGAAAAAGTAGTAACCAAAAATACCTTTAATTATCTCACCCATTGACCTCTAATTGCTATCTTCATGAAGTTATAATCAAGCAAACATTTAATTTAATTTATTGCGATAACACAACTGCTGTGTTCAGCTCAAATGATTGAAGAAAACTGCCATGAGTGTTTTCACTACGTGATTTCTCCCAGTATCAGATGGGTCTGTGGAAAAAAAATTCCTTTCACTGAATTATTTTTAGAGTTGAAAGGGACCATAGAGATCATCTAGTCCAACTCCCTTGCTGAAGCAGGATTGCCTAGAGCTAGAGCACGTCACTCAAGACTGCATCCAGGCGGGTCTTGAAAATCTCCAAAGAAGGGGACTCCACGACCTCCCTAGGCAGCCTGTTCC
>JAOQGH010000023.1:103613220-103655432 GCA_025769975.1 Gallinago jamesoni | reverse complement strand
TGTTGAACCTCATGAGGTTCTTCCTCGCCCAGCTCTCCAGCCTGTCTAGGTCTCGCTGGATGGCAGCACGGCCCTCTGGGGTGTCAGCCACCCCTCCCAGTTTGGTGTCATCAGCAAACTTGCTGAGGATACACTCTGTCCCCTCGCCCAGGTCACTGATGAATATGTTGAACAGGATTGGACCAAGTATTGACCCCTGGGGGACACCAGTTGCATGAAGACTATATTTGATGTAGCCTATTAGTGAAAATTGAACATATTCCTTCTTCTTTCCATCTTTAGTCAGGCTGCATTTCACTCCATTGACAGATTTACATTTTCACTAATCTCACTTTGCTAATGCTCTGTGATACTCTTAACACTTTTGACCCACTTTCAGATTTTTCTGCTTTTCAGATTTTTCTGCATTATGCTTGGAAGATGCCTGAAGAGATTGATTTTATCTTAAAAACTGCATATAGATTCACAAGAAAGTAAATGCGTACCCAGCCACAGCTGGCAGGATGGCACCTTAAGCTGATAAGAGGTATTTTCTAAAACTGTGAGCTACCATCTCCACCTTTTGCATCAAACTCTGACATTCTTTTAAACTCTTTTCACAGCTCTCCTTAGGAGCTTCTTTATTTGAATACGTTAGCACCAGGTGATGAGAGATGCAGGATTCCAGTATTTCTGACTCTTTGGAACAGGCTGTTCTGCCTCCCATGGGCAGACATGGCTGGTACAGGGTGATGCAGTTGCTCTCGGGAGCTGTCTGTGTTAAAAAAGACCAATGTGTTAAGAGCAGATTGAACATACGTCAGTAAGACTGTACTGACGCCATGCTTGGCGCAGCAGCCGTGCAAACAGAAGAAGGCACAAAAGTGCATCAGGGAGGGGGCAGAGAGGGAAGATAATAAGGTATATGTTTAATATTGCAACACCCAAGAAAAGCCGTAACACCCTGTCCTCTGTTACAGGCTGTGTCCGTGCTGTGCACCATAGAGATCAGGCTCAAAGTCACAGCTGTTGGTGTACACTGTGGGCTAGTGGCTCACTATGGCCAGGAGCCATGAGGTGTTCCCCAGAGCAGCAGGGCTGGGCAGCCAGGGCTTTTTCCACCCCCAGCCAGGAGCAGGGCAATGGTGGCAGCCCCAGCTCTGGGCAGCGGGCATCACCCTGGAGACAGGCTGAGCCTGGGCTAGGATGTAGGTCCATGGGCAGGCCTGGCTCAGTGGGGCCCGTGGCTGAGCAGGGCAGGCCTGTGGGGAGCTGGAGACTAACCCTGATGCAGCTTCACTGAGGCAGGGGCTGATGGCCCTGAGGAGCTGACGTGGGGTCCTGGGTTGTGGCAGGGGCTGAAGGCCTTGGGAAGCGGACATGGGGTCCTGGGCTAGGGCACGGTTGGGTGTCCTATGGTGGCTGATGCAATAAAATTCTCTCATATGGGAGTTGCTATTCCAGTGAAAGTTCCTGGATAAGTGGGTACTAGTGATCTGCTTTTTTCCCAATTTGATTTAAAACTTCTGGTGATGATTTTTGGTTTGAGACAGGTGTTTCCAATTGTGAAAATGAAAACCCCAGTGAGGCAATCTCCATAAGTTTCTATAAATGCAGGCAATGAAAAACTAATTTAATTGTTGGTGGTGGCTTCTTTTAGTTTTACTCCTTTACACATTGTCTTAGCAATACTCCTTTATATATAAAATACAACTCTCAAACATAGCTGTGGATGTGGCTGAATTATGTTTTTTTGAAGTAAATTATATTACTGCATAGACATTATTAGCATTTTCAGTACTGAGGCAATATCTTTTTTCACCGAGCTTTGCGTGTTACTAATTAAATTTTGTTTTAACACTTGAAAGTTTTGTTAGCAAAGGCTGTATACATTTACACCAAATATAGAGTCTGTATCACCATGCAATAGCTACCTTATTTAAGCGGTTACATAAAATATAATTAAGAAAATGCATTGCTTTAATTAGAGAAAACTAGAAATAAATGCCTAGGGAGTACAGATTGTATTGAAATCACATCAGAATTGCTTCTTACCCTTATGAAATGATTTTGGGGTAATTTAGGGTAAATTGTACTTTGCTTAGAGACTGTAGAACTAGTTCTGATCAATTTATTTTCTCTGAGTTTCCTTGACTGGAGCTCTAACTTTCTTTGATGTTCAAAACATATTTCTCTTTTTAACATTAGTTTCTGCATTTGTTGCATCTTGAAGAAGAATTGCTCACATCCCAAAGAAAAAAGCTTTCTGGGCAGACTATGACACTAAATGTGTAGCTTGTATATTAAATTCATAGGCTATAAATTTTCTTGAGTTTTGTGTAAATATCCTGGGTTTTGGGAACTCATTTTGTGAACCCTTTGCCATCAGTTGACTTTTTGACCATGCATTAGACTGAAATAATCCACCCTAAGTGGTACTCAGTGTGAGTTTTTATGATCTGTTGAGGTATTCATACCCTTAATAATTCTATTATTGGACATTTAAATAATTAATTTAGAGCTTTAACTTTTTGTTCAGTTCTTTGGCCAGTGTGGAGTAAGGGATATTCCTTGAGATTGTCACAAGGTCCAATGTATGTCATGACCATCCTTTTCTAGATAATTTGATTACATTCACTGAGGGCTCTATCTTTTTCATTACAATTATTTTTTGTCAAAATAATGCATGGGTCAAACAGACATCCTTAGAAACTTTGAATGTAGAAAAATCTGGTAATAATGTTCAATGTGTTTTATTAAACCTTAAACTTAAACTACCTCCTCCAGGAAATCACCAACTGCTCCCAGTCCCTCAGCTCTGGGTGTTTATTTTGATATTAAATATTTATATTATTTTTACTGTAGGACTGCTTAGGTACTTCAATAGAGAAACTGGAGATTTTTGCAGTCCCATAGGAAACAGTTGATGTTTTCCTTTCCTGAAAGGACTCAAATGTGATCTCTTTCAGTAATGTTATTAATGTGATCTTTTTTATTAATGTTATTAATACCCATCAGATAGACGAGGATCTGATACCGGAAATTTTGGTACTTGGCAAAGAAGGAGGTTTTACTAAAGAAAAGCCCATATCCTTTAGTTTTGTTACCTAGATTTTTGGCTATGACAACTAGTTTTCCTAACATTTCCTAACAAAGGAATACATGATCCTGGAATTTATTCTTAATGTTTAGCTGAAACAATGGTAATTCTGGCTAAAGATAGTCAGAACACGGAATGTTAAAATTTTGACAGATCATAAAATCATTCTCTCTTCTTTTAATCTTTCTTTTTTCTACTTTTCTTTCTATTTTTCTTTCACATCCATGACAAATTGAAGCACATTTTTAATAATTACCACTGCTGTCCTTGTAGTCAGCATAGCTGTCCCCAAAATGAGGACAGAATAATCATTGCTATCCTGAAGAAAGTTAATGGACTGCTGTGGGAAACAGACTGCATAGCTCCCTACTTTTTTACCAGGTAGCAAAATGAAACCACCTCTCTGATACTGCTGTGTCTCTTGAATAGTTTCTGTAACTGGCACAGGTGCTATCATAGCACAAGTGGGAATGAGAGGGAAATTACCGAAGAAGTAGCACATACTGAAGTTGTTAGAGAATTGTAGGCTTCCAGACCTTTAAATAAAGTTATGTTCCAAAGTACAATTATGTGGCATCATAAAAATAATCAGGAATTATGAAGAAACTTGCAGGGATGTGTAACACCATTGTGCATGGTGTAATGTTCTGTTTATTTGCTGCCTATCAGCATTAAAGATTAAAATAGTAACTTTGGAAGCTATTCATGTCTAAGCAAAGCTCGAATCAGAACAGTATTATTTACACTTATGAGAAAAGCTCAGGGGTAAAAAATTAACTATGGTTCCTTCTGGACTATGGGACTTATCCAAGTGATCATCTCATGATACCTCTGGAGAACTGGCTAAACAGTATGACTCTACAAGGGCTTTGGCCTTGGTGAGGTAGACTTCTGGATGAAAAATAATAATAAAAGCTGTAAATTGTTAGTAATTGGAGAAGAGTTTTGTGAAATCTAATGAATATAAACAAAATTAAGCCTCTTAAAATAGCATCACTGACTGCAAATTTATAATAAGTATAAACACAATATATAAACATAATAAAGCCTCTTTAGATAGCATCATTCCTGTCAGCCACAATGTCATGTGAATAGCGCGGATACCAGGAAAATTTGTGGAGAAAAGATTGTTCACATAGCCTGTTATAAAACTTGTCAGAATCATGAAATATATTTGGGGTAAATGTTTATATATCAAAACTGAACTGGAATTTGAAGCTTATTGAATAAGAACTCACATGTGATTTAAAACCTGTAACTGAAAACCAATAGCTCTGAGTTCTTTTAACCAATCCTATAATATCTTTTCCACACCTTATTTTCCTCATTTTGGGGGTGGTGGTGGGTTACTAAGACTAGTGCATCCCATACATTACAAAATTTGAATATGTGGATTAGTAACGATCAAATTTCCTAAGAACCTTAAATCGAAAATACTAAGCTCATTATAAGGACAGTGGTGAAGATTAAGTATATATTTTTTGAGTAGGAACTTATGTGCATCCTGAGGGGAGAATAAGAATTTATTATGTTCACAAAAGTATTTTGTTTGGATTTATATTCTCACATGAACAGTTAGATTGAAGACAACATTAATGTTTTAGAATTTTGGAACATAATTAAATTAAGAACAAGGAGGGTATTTGCACTGTATTTGCTGCTGTGCAAGTTAAAAAATATATATATATGTTCAGTATTTTTCATTAAAAACACATTAACAGTTACTTAGGGCTTGTTTTGACCTCTCTGACGACAGAAAATCATATCTTAGAAATTATTTGCGTGCATATCTTATGAAGGTGTTGAGTCCTTATAGAACTGATAAATTGAGTATACACAAACAGCCTTGAAACAAATTTAGTGAGGAGGTATCTATGAGTTTTTTACTGCATTCATTACTTGCTGCAAGTTAGCTAGTTTTTAGATAAAAGTTGCCAGTGAGGGTTAAAACTAATTGGTTTTTGTTTGTTTTTTCATTGTAAATCCTTAGGAAGCCTAAAAAGATTGCTTTAGTCAATTTGCTGAAGCAGGCTTTCATTAGAGATATACTGAGCAGTGCTTTAATCAGTACATGAATTCACCAATTTCAGATAATTGGTGCTAATCATCATTTCTCAGCATAAAAGGACTTGAGCAAGGATTTTTGTCAACAGCATAATATGTGAAGCACAAGGCCTTACAGGCATGATGCAAGATCATCCTTTTTCGTGGAACTTACCTGTTTACTGGGCTGAACTTGTGCTAGATGTACCAAAGGACATAGACTAATTAAAATTGCACACCCAGAATTATGGATCTTGGCCACCCAGAAGTAGGCACCCATCTGCATTTCTACAGCAAGAAAATAGGAAGGGGTGCACCTCTATCTCTTTGTCTGACTGGCACAGCACGGCTCACATTCAGGCAGCTGTGCTTGCTCCCTCCTTATCAAAACAGGATGGCTGCATCCAGTCTGCTTTTCGGGGATGCTCCTTGCTCCCTCATCACCCCAAGCTGTGATAAAGGCTCGTCTGGAAGGAACATGAGTTCAGACAGGCCACAGTTGTGTCATGGACTCTGTTAGCAACTCAGCAGTATGTTGTGTGCTCTAATAAAGAAGTGGCCCAGGCTCCCTTTTCACAAAGGCTGAGGTGCCCCAAAAATGCTGTCCAAGATAGTCCAGCCATTAAAAAATGCTGGGAACTGGTGAGAAACCGAAATCTGTTCTCTTCCATCATATAGTAATGAGGCATAAGGACTAGAAAGTCTTTGCTCTTTTAAGAAATATTCATTATCTTATTTGAAGATATACTAATTACTTCATAGACCATTTACTTGAGAAGAAAAATGATGAGTGCAAAACTGCCGTTAGACCTGAGAAAGCTGAAATACACAGATCTGCTTCTTTTAAAGACTAGGTTTCCCTCAGGTCATTTTGGAATGAAAAAACAGAGAGGGTTATCCTACCTCCCTCCCGCTAAAAATGGTCAGTTGTACAGCAAAAAGAATTACTCATACGTGTGACACAGGAAAAAAAAATAATGTGATGCTGCACAGTAGGACATTAAGTTTGCAATAGGACAACTGTGAACTAACCAACTGTTCTTGAACACAGCCTTACCTGATACTCATACTGCAGACCTTCTAAAGCCAGAATGGGAGACTCCAAGCACACCTTGTGCCTTGCTGCAGACCTTGCTCATAAGGTTTGGGCAATAATCCTGTCGAAATGGTTCTGCCACTGTCCTTACCTGACCCAAACATTAGTTTTTTGGTCAGAATTGTTACCTATGATGGAAGAATTCTGGGTTTGAATCCCTTTAAGGCTGAAGAAGGAATTTGGCCTGTCTCTTTTTCTTCAGGATGAGTGCTTTAAATTATAGTTTATGACACAACAGGTGGGAGCAGTATATTTATGTCACTTTAAAATTAGATTCCTGCAGTACATTTTGCAGCCAGCTTAATCATATGTGAGTTTGTTAACATTTTCTCCAATCTCTTTCTAGAAGAGCTCTCAGCAGACTTGGGTAAATGAATGCCTAGTTACTAGACATTCTAGTCCAGGAAGATGGATTATTGAAAGCAGGTCTTTGAAAATGAATATGCTGGAGTTTGAAATGCAAAGAATTTTTCACGATTGAGTTTTAAATTATTTGAGTCTGGTTTTATACCTCTCTGATTGTTTCTATGGGAAACAGGTGTCATTAGTCTAACAATAACATACAGGACATGGTCTCCCTTGTTAAGTCATTTCAAAACATTCTAGTTACAGAATCCAAAAATTAGCAAATGTTGCCTCAAAATCTTCCTTGATGCTGCTGCAGAGAACAGGAAGCATTCTTCACACAGATGTCTGATCTTAAGGTATTTTTTCATTAAGGACATAAGAATCTACTTCCTGGATCAAATCAGTAATTTATGCTGTCTGCCAGAGAGCAGTGTTAAATGCATAACATCACATCTGACAAATCAGTGCAAAACCATGCAGATTTTGGCTATATAGCAATCTGTCTAAAATAGTATCCTTCCTGGTGTTTCAAATCCTTGAGATGTGAAGTTTCATATTCCTTTTATGCATAGTCATATACATACTTCAATTTTAATTGTTCACTTTATAAAATATAAACTAAAATTCTCTGAGCAAAATAACATCCTTCCCAGAATCAGCTTTCTATTTTCAAGATGCAGTAATCATCTCTCCACCACAAAAGTGACTGCCTGAAATGCTGTGGCCATTGAAAAACGGGATGAGAATAAATGGCCACTGTGGTGTTTTCTGTCTTAAAATCTATGGTAGACAGTGTTGTAAGTGTGCATTGTATAATCCTAAACTACCTGAAATCCACATGGACTTAAATGAATACATGGGCTTTACACCGTATGTTGCCTTCCATTTTGCAAAGTTCAGCAGGATGAATTTAAGGCTTTATTAGGCATATCTAAATGGAGAGAACATTACATTTTTGAAGTAGAATGTGGAGATTTAGCCACCTGCCTCCAATTATACTCGGTGTGACTGCAAGATTAAAATGCCATCTAGCTCACTGTGAAAATATGTCCCATAGCATCTCCTTTTAGCTCAGGAGCACTAATGTTAATAGCAGCCCAATGGAGAATCAATTTTATTTTGATACTTGCAGGGATTACATATTTTATATAGAAATTTGGCAACATTGTTAAAAACTCTCAAACACAAAATTGGAGCTGAAAATATGTACTGGCACTGAGAAAAAAACGCCTGTAAAACAGTATGTGCTAATTTAATAACCAGCACAAATGGTAACCAAGAGAAATACATTCACCTGGCAAATTCATATGAAGGAGAATGTGAAATCAAAGAGGCTGTGAAATAACTATGCTGCTATATATTGAAATTAAGTTGAATTAGCAGAACTTCAATTTAATTTTATTTTTATGATTATTTTGAGAGCATGGCATATTTTAAACATCTCTTAAACATCAGACATATTTTCTAGATTTCCTCCATTCTTCTTCTGAGTTACAAGACTCCAAAGCTGTAACACACTTAACAAATCAAGTGCAAGTCGTAACCAAAGTTATGCAGAGTCTTTCCAGTTGATACTTAAGTATTATTTGCGCAAACTCACACCTTGAAAGTAAAAAAACTAGCAAAATTGGACCATCTTGATGGAAATGTAGCTAAGAAGAACTGCTGAAAGTATCATTATTATAATTGTGAGAATATGTGTTTAAATATCATTAAATGTGTTTACGTATCATTATTTAGAGTGTTTGAATATTAACTACCATTTTAAGTTCCAGGTGTTTCATTCTAATGTACAAACATGTCCTTTTTCACTAAATATAGCTAAGATTTCCTGTGTCATTTCACAAGTGCTCCTATTTAAATTCCTTTCTAGAAAAAAAAAGGCCTAAATAGACTCTGAAAGAGGAATAATTTGGTTGTAGAGAAGTGGTCATTGGATTACACTTGGGAATTTTTATCTTGAATTTTTCACACAAGATTCTGTTCCTAAATAGGGCAAAATTAGGACTGTCTTTATTACATCATAGAGTAATTAATACACTTTAGAGATGTTAATTCTGTGGAATGTTAACAAGACAGGAATTAGACTTTGTCATAGCAGGGATCTTTGAATTGTCTTTACATCAGTGCACTTTTCAGATAATAATAATTAACAATAAATGCAAGGAAGAAACCTACCAGTTTGTGTTTGGTATACAGAATATTTGAGCTATTAATTATTTAGAAACATGTATACTAGAAAAAAAGTCATTGTATTTTGTGACTTGTCATTTCTGTTCTTTAATGTTTAAGCATTTAATCAGCTATTGCCCTTGGAAAAGTAACACCTCCCTTTTTCAAATGGGGAAAATGAGACATACAGAACTGAATCCCTGAGTGTTTTCAAAGTACAAATTCAGCTTCAGATCTTGAGGTACCCTGCTCCATTTCTGGAAACAGCCAAGAGGACCATAAACTACATGATATTTTGATATTGAGAATTTTAATATGTAACCTCCCTGGGTGGTGCAGAAAGATTGTGGCAGAGATACAAACAGGGCTCATGTCTCTTCTATACTTTTACATCATGCTTCATCTTCAGCACTATACTCTGAATAAAAGAATAAATTTCACTGAGAAAGAGGTGGATGGTCTATATGCATTACCATCACTTCACAGAACAACACAACCATGATACCATCCGTTGTCAAAAAGAAAGGCTAGCACGTTATTCAAACAAATGGTTCCAAAAGGTGATGTATATAAAGTGTAATCAAATGAAACAGAGTTTAAACCACTGAAGACACCAAAATATAGAGGACTCTGTACAGGTGTCTAGCATCACTGTGTTTCCACCCTGCTGAAGTAAGTAGCTTTGCCATATCTTCTAAATGCTAATGGGGCTGTAGAATTGCTCTTAACACATGCCTCAGCATTTCCTTTTAATCCGTCTTTGCGCTTCTTGGACTTCTTATATTGCTAATCCACTGCCATCTCCTCTGCTCACTCAGCCAGCTTTACTCTTATCACTTCTCACCTGAATTTTGTGCAGAGTCATCCATTCTGCGGAGTTTCTGACATTGCTGTTGAGACACAGGAAAGGGACTTTTTCTTGTGCATCTGTTGTACATTTCTTTGCCTTTTAAGTTGTATATTAATTCGAGGTGATACTGACAAACTCCAGTTAAACTGCAGGACTTTTTTTTTCAGAAAGCATTCTACTGCTGTAATGGATTGTGGGTTTTTATTATTATTATCTTTTCAATACCAAGTGCTCAAGCAACAGAGGAAAAGCTGTTATTGTGATCTCATGTTCTTTAGCATTGCCCCATTATTTGGTTTGTGAAAAAAGATTCCCCTGGCATTTATACAACTCTTGTACTTGAAAATTCAGATAATGATCCTGAGTCTGGCCTAATGTGTAATGTGTAATCTCACATATTATTTCTCATTGTACTTTTGAAGAAAAAATAGGAACCAAAAATTTGGATAATATCTGCTTTAATTATTTATGCTTATGATAACACAAAGCTTTGTTTAGCATAAAGCACATAGAAAAGCACCCTTTAATTAAAACTCAAAGCCAGATTCAGATGACAGTCCCCACTGCTGGCATCTTTGCAGTATGTCAAACCTACCTTTGCAAACAGGTCTGGGGACTCAGCTGGAGCTGACAGGGTTTTCCCTGTGCTTTAGACTGCAGTCATGGGCATGGTTACATGCAACTTGTTCAGGCTTCCAGATATTTGGGCAGTAGGAGGCTCATGTACTTCCAAAAAACGTTTCCTTTGCTGGGATGCCATGCCACCAAAGCCAGCCAGACAAGCTGTACAGGTTCCTTCACACAACAGCCTTCTCTCTTCCGCTGCAGGAAGGGATGGGCCCTGTATACAGCTGAGCTCAAACAGCCTGGTCTGGCAGCACTGACCCGTTAAAAAAGAGTACACAGTAATGCTTTTGTTTGAGATTCTTTTCCCAGTGTACAGTATAATACATGTGCTAGGCTTGCCAAGAAATAGGACCAACAAGCATTAAACATTTATGTTTTTCTTTCGTTTTGCATTTTTGCTTTACATTTCAACCAATTTTGTTATTTATATAAAAAAAAAATTTGGAAGCATGGGCTTCTAACATTTCTAACATTTAAGACTTTCCAGTTCTAAAAGGGGGGAACAAACAATCTAAAAGCTTTTGTGTTAGGCTCTCGCTGTTATCTTCAGACTTCAGCAGCCACTGCCAGACCACTTCTGGTTGCATAGTCTCAGCTGCAGACACTGCAGAAATCTGGGCAGTCTGGAGACTTCAAGAGAGTTTCAGTAGAGATGGTTCTGGGAAATGGAGACAAAACAGTTGTCTCAGTTACGGTGTTATTTTCCTTGGTGTTACAGTCAAGGGAAATTTGTCAAAACTGCTTCCAGCACCATGGCACTGTGTGGATGTCAAAGCATGGTTGGTCTTGTTGACCTTGTTGGAGCAACACTCCATTCTGCAATATAGACATATTTCATTCTAACTGAGCAGTAGTATATAAAGAGCAATCTGACTATTTTTTACCTTATATTAGGGGAAATTACATTTTTTTACATTTTTACATTTTTTTATCTTCTACAATATTATACACTTACACAGTCCTCTTATTTTAAGATAAATGGTTCCCTATTAGTAACATCTATGACCTGTCATTCAGAGTATTTTCACAGAAGGAAAAGAGTTTAGAAAAACAGTAATCTCTTCAGTAGTAGAGATCACACTTTCACTCAGGTTATTTTTCACCATACCATAATCCTAATGGATTTAAGTCTTATTTAGACATAAATACAAAATCAAGTAGCAGACAGTTTAATGTCTGGAGAATGCATCAGCTGTCCAATGGATATTTTTAAACTAGATAGGTAATGAATGTTGAAATCTCTGCCAATTTAGGTATTTCCAAATTTCTGGGCTTTTAGCCATTTGCTGCTTGCTGCTTTCCTTGCTTCCTGCTGTGAAGTTGTATGTGCCTCACAGTGAGGAAGAACTGGAAGGTGCACATACAAGTACTATATCTGCTGGTTTTGAACCTCTAGTTAACACTTTTTTTCTTCCTCAGTAAGTGAAATAATAGTAACGATACAGTTGTCTTGTCAAATCTAAATGTAAGAAAGAAAAATGTCAAAGCCTGCTGTTGTAAGTTTTGGTGAGAATAAACCCCCATCTAATAAGAGGAAACCTCACTGCTGCAGAGGTCAGCATTAATAACTGTCAAGTAAATTCATATATGAAAGGAAACTGTCAGGTCAGAGCTGGCCGCTGTGCATGTGCAGCATCGTTAGATGTGCTGACAACAGAACATGAAGAGTTCCTTTTTGTCCATAGTTTAACCTGACTTAGATCAACATATTCAGATTTATTGATAAGACTTACCATCCCATTGCTTCAAAATGAAATAAAAATATGATGCTTCATTAAACATCTCTGTATAATATTATGTCTAGAGATTTTCTTATTTTCTAGGCTGTTCCCAGACCCAGGCCAGCGTTACAAAATGGATTATATCATGTCTACAATCAAGGGGTCAGCAACATCAAAATCCAGTGTCATCTACTCTCTCTATTTTTCTCTGAAAATGAAAGATATAAAATAATAAAGAATTCCTAGACAAAATGAGGTGAAAATAGCCACCATGAGGAAACATATATCATAATAAAATACACAAAATGAACTGAGTTAAATACAGAGGTAAATTATTTGAATGCCTGGAAAATGGACGGCCGCTCTGTCCACTGTTGGACGTTGTTCTTGGTCTGACAC
This sequence comes from Gallinago jamesoni, assembly GCA_025769975.1. Classification (NCBI taxonomy): domain Eukaryota; kingdom Metazoa; phylum Chordata; class Aves; order Charadriiformes; family Scolopacidae; genus Gallinago; species Gallinago jamesoni. The sequence continues at coordinate 103,643,097 of JAOQGH010000023.1, read as the reverse complement.
CCACATGTGAAAACAGAATCACTGGCTCTTTCCTTTGTCTAGGCATTTTCTGATTTGCATATAGGCTCTTCTTCCATGTTTAGCAGGTAATCGGCACTGGTATCTAGGCAAATAGAGTCTTGCTATTGTGCTATTTTATACTCTTTTTTGAAGAATCATTTATGATTTGTGAAATTATTTCATTTTCCAAAACACAATGTAATTCAGTAATTAACTTGAAATAGTTTAAATTGTATTCATGGTACTTAATCAATTATTTTGAAGCACAAATAAATCTCACAGTGACCCATTTGTTATTTACACTGTATATTTTGAAAAAAGAAGTGTAAATAGAAAATAAGGGCCAATTTTTTGAAAGCACAAAGAGAAACAAATGCAAAAGTCTGCTGCAGCACTATGCTTTGTGGTGTATACTGGAGCTAGCTCTGTAGATACACAAGTCTATATGCACAGTATATCCAGCCTCTTCAGAAAAATTGGCAGGTTTTGCCACATCACAGGTTCAAGCTCTGTATTTTGCAAACATGAAGAGCAGCTTTGGATTGCGAACTGAAAATTACTGTTGGATGAGCTGGATAACACAACACCTCAACAAGGCTAGATGTATAATAATGTTTAATACTCTAATGGAAAAAGCTATAATGAAATCTATCATTTGAGAAATTAAGCTGAAAGTATTCAGATTAATATTGAAACATAAAAGTTTAATCAAGGATAATTAATTGCAAAAACTAGCCTTCACCATTTGTTGTAGTTTTAAATCAAGACTGAATGGCTTTCAAAAGTCTATGATGTAGATCCCATTGAAATTACATGTCTGAGATTGATATTCATCATAATTTTTTCTTAAGAAATCTAAGAACCAGCCACTAGTACTTTCATTGTTTTATAATTTACGTAATAAAAACTGACATCAATATTTTGATGTATGGGGCAGCAAGAACTCCATTAATAAAGTAACATAGTTACAAATGCAAATACTCAAAGTTACAAAATGTCAAAACCCAGTTTGCCAATACAGAGATTTATAAATCCAGCTATATTTTTGTGTTAACAGTCAATGACACATACCTAGCACTGTTACACCGCAGAATATTATACAGCTTTTTCTAAAGAAGGCAAGGCAATGGGGATTTATTAAAAATGTCTTGAAAAACTTTTTTTATATATATAAAAAATGAAATATGATTTTGTAAATTTAATTTTAAACATGTCAATAGTTTTTGTGTTGAAACTTCAAAAAATTTCATGGAAAACTTCAGCTCACATCATTAAAGTGGATAAAGGTGGAAACGCTTGAAAAAATTTTCTTACAGTAGAAAATTTTGATCAGTCTTCTCTCTAGATAACCTCAGCTGCAAGTTTTTGTTATTTAATATCTATAGAAATTTGCCTTAATAAATAATGGAAGATGACTGTGTATTTTAGCCCTCTGTGTTTGCTCATTTGGATAGGGATTCATTTTACCCACCATCAGCTCTCAAATAGCTAGGCATCTTATCTAAGCAAGTTATATAACCTCCTTCAACAGTCAGTGGTAAGATTTAAGTGTCTCCAGTGTGTGATTTTTCCCATCAAAGTCTGGGTCTCAGGATGGCATGTATACAGCTTCTGGAAGTGCTTCTCCCTGACTGACTGTAAAAACAGCATTGGTGATGAGCTTAATTTAAACTTCTGGCTTTTAAATTGCTAAACTGAGATGTGAACTCCAAGAGTTTATGATCTCTCTTAACAAACCATTCATAAGAAATATCTCACAGATCATAAGCCAGTCCTTCAACATGGGTTTATGTGAATAAATACTAATTTATGCAAATGCTCATGTAAATGAGCATTGGTAATGGAGCTGGTTCCTTCACCAGTGGAATGACACCAGTGGATGGCAAAACTGAGATGACAACACTAATTCATGCTAATCTGCCCTGTCAGTGATCAGACCCAACTGCAAGTCCTGTGGCAGAGATCGGTGTCTTCTTATATTAATGACTTAATATTTTATGTGCATGCTTATCTTGAAATGAAGTGGTAATACAGCCTTGAGTCTGTTCTATAGCAAATTCTATAATAATTACAACCATCTTTTAAACAGTGAGTTGGTTGGTTTACCTGCAATATATTGAGCCAGCCACCCTTCTGAAGTCAAAGTATTTCGTTCCACAGTGTTTTCAATCTACCTGTGCTGTTTTGAGTCAACCTGCAATTTTGTTCATAAAATAAGTATTTGTGTTCCCTAATTAGATTGGAAAATTAATTAACTGAGTCCCTGGTTTATTATAACAGCAGCTACACATACAAATATGCATTTGTGTAAGATGGTCCTCCAAACTTGTTATAGCAGTCAAAATATACTAATTGTCACCTAAATTCCCCATTGGCAGCTGCTTTATAGTGCCAATTCACCTATTAGTATTGTTCATTATGTGTGAACAGAATAACAGATATAACATGTAGATGTTAGTTTTGGAAATTTCTAGAATGTTTTGTAAATGGAAAACACTGTTATGATAGAATTCATTTGGAAAAGGAAAAGGTGAGAGGCATGATAGCTTTGGTAATGCAAAAGTAGTATTTCCCTTACTGAATGTAGAGTCCAAGACATGCATAAAAACTTGTCACCACTGAAAACAATGGCAAAGCTGTCATATTCTAAAGCAAACATTAATAAATTACATTTGTATCAAATATCTGTTTATAAATCAACTAAAAGTTATAATTCAACACAATCAGCAAAGAACAGAAAAGTGTTCAAGGCCAGGCTGGATGGCGCTTTGAGCAACCTGGTGTAGTGGGAGATGTCCATGGCAGGGGGGTTGGAACTTGATGATCTTTAAGGTCCCTTTCTAACCCAAATGATTCTATGATTCTATGATTCTAAAAGTAAAAGAATAAGGTGAAAATTTTCAATAAGATTAGAACAGGAATCACCATATTAAAATGTAGTGAACTATTTGTAGACAACTACAAATCTAAGATTTAATTCAGTCGTTTAGTATTTCTCTCTAATCAATAGAAGGAAATACACATTTGCAAAGAAAAAGTCACCTAACTTAATAGGAGGGAAGAGATACTTTTCTCCCTGCAGTATCTAGAAGAGTCTAACTTAAACTCAGCACCCGTCTTTCAGATGGCTACTTCGATTCCTTGGCATCAGGACTTATTCCTACTGATGGGACAGGATCTGTCAACCATATATAGCAGATGGTCTGAATTTCTTACCATTCTCTTAAATTTATATCTAGTCATAACTACCAAAATTTTAGGTGCCCCAAGGAGTACGGTTTAACTTCTGATCGGGGTCAGTACTCTGAAGGAAAATTCAGCCCAGGCTGATGCGCAGAGAAGGTGTTTGCTGTGAGTAGCCTGCTGGAGGGCTGGCTCTGGTTGGCAGTCTCAGGGCTTGTCATAATACACCCCAACACAGAGGAAGACAGCACCTGCTCCTTCCCTCCAAATACTGCCTTTTCTCTGTGTTAAATTCCAGATAAGGTTGAGATGTTAGGAAGTAATGGGAATAACTATGGGGTTTTGATTGTGAATATGTGCTGTGTTTTTTCTTGTATATGTGTGAAAGTATTGCTCAGCATTAAATAAAGTATGAACTGATATTCCTTAGAAATTCTAAAAATGACGTGTCATTACCTTTCCTTTCTCTGCTAGTACATTTTGGAAGCTACTAAATGAAGCTTAATTTTTCACTCAAACATTATCTTTAAAGTTTACTTTCACTCTGTAACTGTGTTTTGTTGTCATAGATTTCAAAAGCCTGAGAATCCACCCACCTCAGACATTTGTCCAGAAGGTGATGAAAACTCAAAGTATGTGCTGTCTTGACAGCATCAGCTGAAAATAATAAGTATCATCTCTGATCATTCCTGGGCCCTTGCTGTTAGGCGGTAGATCTGACAGACTATCTTGTAAGTGACTGGTTCATTTTTCTGATATTCCCAGGGGAAGACCAAAGAATATGCTATTTCTTTGTCATCTGAGTTAAACTTAGCAAAAAAACTTTATCCTGCAAATGGATGTAGGTATACATGTAGGTATTCATGTAGGTATACGCAACATGCCTGTAGCAGATAGGGTTTTTTTCCTGAAGATAATTATTGTCATGTATTTTCTCAAAAATTTATATCCCCTATATGAAATGAGGTGAGATGATGTATGAGTGATCACACAGAGATTTTAAGTAGCAAGTATATCTTTGGCAACAAAATAATTCAGAATAAAAATGATTGACTGCATCCTGCTTTGTTGTGAATGAGGGAGTTACAGAAGCAGAATCATAGGATGAAAAAATAAGGAAGTGAGTGACTTGTATTTATTTATGTGGGATGATGAAAAAGATAATGTGTATTACCTTGATGGACCGGCAGTCGCCTTAGCAGATCTGATGAGTCATCTGTGTGGTACCACATTGAGTCACAATGTATTGTTATCTGTCACTGCAATCACAGAAAGAAGCAGATTGTGTAAGAAAAGTAACTAAACCCTCGTCAGAATTCTGCCTGAGACACCGTAAGCTCAGCCTGCATGCTCACCGTTTGGAAAAGCCACGAGTACCTGACAGCCTAGGCATATAATTCCATGTTCGGGGTGCCTCAGGGCTCCCCTGTTGGGGATAAAATTCTTGTAAAAAGCTCAGTTGCTCTGTCTCACGCAGCATGAATTGCTATCAACGCATTGAAAGCTGCCTCTTTGTAAATCCACTCTGCTCTATACACAGCACAACAGTCGCAAGCAGGAACGATGTTCACTTGTAACAGGGAACAAAGAAAATACAGCAAACAATACAATGTATGGCATATGTTACAACCCAGTTTAATACACTCCTAAATTGTCTACAGAAAAAAAGCAAGCACAGTTTTTCTTTTGTTTATCATTAAGTGTGGATTATTGGTTAACCGAGATGTTAGCATGGAGTCTGGTGGCTGAATTTAGACTAATTTTCAGTGAGAACAGAGTCAAGGAAGAAAACAAGTTGTATGAAAACTGTAGGCATACCCGCTGCCTTTTATTCCAGGAAATCAATGATTCCTGTTGAATTCAAATGTTTATATTATTATCCTTTGAGCAAAAATTTGGTACACGATTAAGTAGATTTGTAGGTGATGACTCAATTTATAGGAGTAAATTTCCATTTTGACAGTGAATTCAATATAGTCAAGATAATTTACCTCATCTCAGGAGAACAGCCCCAGTCAATACCAAATTTAAGACCCCCAGCCAATATTAAGTTCAAAAGCCTTTGTCTGAGTAAAGCAACACATGATTTCAGTGGAAGCAGCATCTCATTCTTTAATGAAACCTCAGGCCAAAAATATCAGTTTTTTCTGTTATTTGTTTCCAAAATAACTTTGTATAGGGTCTCAGAATACAATTTCTAAAATCCAACAGAAATCAAAAGGAGGCTTTTTTGAGTTAGAAATTAGGCTTTAACATATATGTTTACCCTCTGCATTACTTTATTTTCCTTCTTTTTTAGATATTGACTCAATGTTACTTGACTGTTGAACAAAACTACATAAAGGTTTTGCACATTGGGAAAAATTAATTAGATTATTCTGGGTTCTCTACTCAGTGAGCTCAGTTGTTATGACAACCAAGCTCTTACCACTTTCTTAACCTCAGTCCTTTGGATTTCTGCCATTATTACAAAAAAAAAAAAAAATAATCAATGTAAGCTGTGAAAAAAAATATCTATATTTTCCAGTATTCAGAATCTTAGAGTTCACCTTCGGCAGTAGCAACCCTGCTTAATAACTTTCTTAAAGCCTTCTAAGAGCCAAAGAGTTCTGCCAAGGTCTACTGAAGACTCAGTGTAAATACCACCTGCAACTCACCAGTGGTCCTATATGCTCACTGATGAGGCCATCCTTTAGAGCCTACAGCTAAAATAAATATAATTACTGTAGTGCTGATGTCTGATCAGAATATGGCTTGCAGTAGAACTCAGTTTGGCAAAAAGGGTTTTTTATTATTATTATTTTGATTGTATTCAGGAACTACAGGTAATGAGGCAGTTTTGTGTCAAGGGGTGACATAATGCTTGTGTTACTTTCAATTTGCTTACAGCTCTTTCATTTTCCTGACATTATTGCAAAAAGAAATTTCACTTGCTAAGAATTTGAAGCATCCTCCTTTTAGGAATAATATGCTGTATGGTTGAAAGAGCATAAAAACATTTGTATGACAAAGGCTAGAAGACTGGCTAGAACACAGAGGACTGTATTGTTCAGTGAAGATTTATGTAAGATTCTCTAGAGTCATTAGGTCCAGATAAAGTGAAAACTTAGACCAGGCATCCTTCCACTCACCTTCAGCATACCCATGGAGTGGAAACCAAAGTTTGATTGTTCCATACCTGCATTCCCTGAACATGGCCTGGGGACATTTAGGCTCATCAAAGCACAGTCGCATTGAAGCACATGGAATGAGCTGATAAAAATGGTTGACACAAAGGTATTTCTGAGAATTCCAACCCTGTGAAATTTGTACCTAAAATAGATGGGACACTAAGGAAGCTACCTGCCCCATTCTCTTTCTGGAGGAGATGGAAGCATTTCAGAATGAACTTCATGCAAGAAGCTGCTGTAATTTTTTAATTGCTTTGCACTGGATAGATTGGATATCAGTCTAGATCTAGACTAAATGAAGCAGGGGCACAGGCCCAAACAGTAGCATAAGAATGTGCATATTTCACCCAGTTCATGCCACGGTTTTGACCTTTGGTTGCTGGCACACATAATCAGTTGTAATCATTTGTAAAGCCTTTAGAAACTGATGGGCATGAAGTGACTGAATGTATATTGGTACATTATAATGAGTATATAGCTTTAAAAGTTTAAAAATATATTGACCTTTATTGCTGATGAATCCAATTCTTAAGCTATAAACTGATGGTATAATAGCAATATATATATATATATATATATTTATATATGCAGGAACCCTGTATTGGCAATTGGTGATTGATAGCAGGCAAGAACAACCAGTTTTTATATTTTTTAGTGAAGATGTCTTTATAATAATGTAAATGAAATAGAGTTTAAAACTTGTTTTGACTTTTAAACCTCACAAAACACACACATCAACATTGAACAAGACAATTTCAATAATTTAAAGTCAGTGATGTGAACTTCTTTATTTTTTTTGTACCAATAAAACCTCAGAAATTTATTGTTAGAGACAATAGAAAATTATTGTATAGAGACAAGAAAAAGATGTAGCAAAAAAGAAGTGATTCAAGAAGTATAATGAAGACATATGTGGAAAGCTTGCTGAAAATCATAGACATCCAAATAACAATCAGTCCATCCGTAGTTTCAGTGCTTCTGTTTCTTCTTGATAAGTTTATCATACAAGACTTTGAATAACAAAGAAAATCAAAAAGTGTAAGAACTGTCAGAAGCCACAATTTCTTGTAAACACATCTTTAGAAGAAGTGAGGGCCAGGTTGTGTATGAAAGACCATGAGACCACACCGGTAAATACCTGTAAACTCTGCTGCAGAACTCCCTGCCCAGAAAGTATGAACTCACTAAAACACGCACAAGACTTATGTGGGTGGGGAAAGACAAGAGGGATAGACCCAAGAGAAAACGTAACAGAAAAAATTCCAGTCTGATTTCTGCTGTTCATGTTTACTGGGATTCCACCTGTCATTCCCCAAACCCTTCCTGTCTAAAGTCATACATTTCTTTGCCTGACAAGTAGGAAATCACTGCAGAAAAAGGATGCCACCCACAGGGAACTGCAGGATTAACCCATACTTTTACTGTTGGATTTACGTCACAGTTTACGTCAATGTGTTTTAGGTCATGATCAATAAGCTGAAAGACAGTTATAAAGAGGGCACTGAATATCTATCTGTTAAAGATGTTTACTGTTAACTGTTTGAGAACTGCAAACAGTTCTCAGTGTCCAGCTCTTACAAGAAAATATCCTGTGTGTGCTGGTTGACAAGGACCTTTCACTCTCATTGGAGACCTCTTGAGAGCTTGCAACTCCGTACCTAGTACAGCTCACCTCTGTCTAGTAACAATGAAAAATCTCCCGAGTAAAGAATGCATTTGTATTACAAGAAAAATGGATCTCAAATGTAGTTTTCTCAGGCAACAGCACTTGTCTGTGAGCAGCACTACAGTGTTTGCAGCTTTCTTTTCCTTCATATATCACCAGTCTCATGCTGCCAGCTACAATCTGCCTTGGCTGTGTTCTCTTATCCTGAGAAAATGTGGAATTCATACCAGGATGGATTGTTTCATTAGCTACTGCAGGAAGAGCACGCCAGGAAGTCAGGAAGCACCGCTCCATGTACCAGGGAGCTGCCCCAGTTTTCTGAACTACCTGTTCAACATCTTCTTCAGGACTGGTAGCTGCAACCAGTCCCTGGCACAGTTAATTGTCTGTATATAAGAATCTGGATAACTCTGAAATGGTACTCAAGCCTCTTTTTAGGTGCTTGGGAATTTATCCTTCATGTCTGAGAGCCTGGTTCAGTTCCCAAATTAGCCAGTGAATATGTTACAGTTTCACATTAACTGTTTGTTTTCTGTTTTCCTTCTTGTCCCTGTGTATGGACAAAGAGTAACACCCTACAGAGGTGCTTAGGGTAAAAATAGTGTTTTGTACTCAGTGACATCAGTCATTCCATTGTTAATTTGACATCATATGCATTTCAGGGCATAAGAGCAATGAAGGAATTCCATAGAATCATCCTCTGAGTTACAGAGTTCCTGCTACAGTGTGGTCAGCACATGGCAACATCTATTATCTGTGCAAGTTTGTCTGTCCAAGCCATGAAAAAATGTTCAGCTGCATGACATATATGGATCAAATTCATTTTTTCAGCCCAAGTCTGGTGGGCACTAAAGGTGCTAAAGATATGACTAAATGATTTTACGGTCATTATAGGCACATCTTATCCTCTTTTCTTTAAACACTAACTTAAAAATGTGACAAAATAACTGAAAAAAAAACCCCAGTAAGATTAGATATGCATAGTGCCTACTGTATATTTTGCATACAATTTAGAAATTATTAGGGTTCTTAACAGTTTTTAAATATTATAAGATATTCTTCAGAATATGCTGCCAATTTGCTGATGGCAACCACTTGGCCAAACAAGTGGTTTATCCAACAAATGGACAGACTTTTGAATACCTTCAAAAAGCATTTCATGATGATTCCCACCCAGAATAGGCAAAAGAATCATATTTGAAATAGGCTAACATTTTACGGTTTCATTCTGTTTCTTACAGTCCTGGCAGCATCAGCACAAAGGAAAAGCCTTTCTTGACTGTGCCCTTGTCTATCAGTCTTGACTCTCTTGTCTGTTCATTGAACTTTGAATTGTTTCCTCTATAGTGGGTTAATCGGAGCATGCACAGATAACACAGTTGCTTCTTTTCTTCACTCATCCTTCATGTTATCTTCTTTTTGCCTCCTGTATATGGTTTCTTAAGCTTCAGGCTGTGATATTTAGTGAACAACCTCAACACTCTTGCTGACAGACAGATGAGATTTGCTGCAATCTTTCCAAATGCACTCCTCCTTCATTTGTATGCACCACAGCCATCCCTTTCTCTGCAGACTAGATCAATCTCAGTATCAGGGAGATTATATTGCTGTCAATAAGCCTTCAGCTTGTTCCTCACATTTCTGTAGCACAAGGCTACACACTGAAGATGAGCTTGACATTTCATTTCACCCATTCAATATACCAAAAAGGAATTTTGCTTGAAGAAAAAATTATTCCAATAGAACATTATCGATTTTTTAGGGAACAGTTCCTCTTTGTGATCAATTTAAAGACAAAGGTTCTCCTTAAATATGGATGTCATTGCCCAAAGATGTTTAGCTGAAACCAACCTGCAAATGTTACAAAGTCCTGTGGGTGACATTCAGTAGAGAAATAGAAAAAATGGGGAAATAGAGTCAAGTTTTCTGAGTTCTGGTCCTAGCTATTATTCACTCTATGAATGAGGCTTCATCTGTCAAATGACAAAATATTTCTTTCTCTTCACCTCTAAAACTGGTGAGAACCTTGTAAGCCTTTTATTGACTTTTGAGGAAAGCTTGCCAAATATTTTGAGATCAATGATATTTTAAAAAATAAAAACCTATATAAACTTACCTAATTTATCTTCCCAGCAAAGCTGCATAAACACTGCCAGCTTTGAGCATTCTGCTGCATAAGATTTGGAATAGATGATACAAACTATACATTTTAAAAGAAACCAGATTTTTAGAAAAAAACCCCTCTTTTTGAAAATAAACCCCACACTTATTCAAGAGCTGCTTATTAGACAGTGGTATAGTTGAGTGACTTAGTAATGGCTAAGTGTTGGATCATTTTTGTTTTCTCTAATGCAAATCTTCAATCCTTGAAAAAAATCTAAACAATACTAGTCTCAGCTATGTATTTAGAGAAGATTAATAAAAAAAAATTTAAAAAGGCAAAAAAATACAGGAAGAGCAATGAGGAGATTTGCCTAAGGTAATATAGAGACTGGATGATTTACAGTATGTGCTTAATTTACAGATATTCACTCTCTAAAGCAAGATTCTTGGATCTTTCACTTTCTCACAGAATTCCTAAAGCCTTAATTTTCTCGCTTGGCTTTACCATTGTTTTGAGTGTTGTTTTTTTTTTTTTGAAAAGTAGACATTAGAAAGGAAAAGTGACATGCCTACAGCTTCTCAGAGCATTTCTGGCTGCTTCTCTTGAAGCCATATGTAATCTTTATGTGAGTGGCACAATTGTTGCTTTCAATGTGCCCATTTGGGTATGTGAGAATTGCCAAAGTGGATTGCAGATCCAGGATCTCACACTAAATTCTGCATGCTCACTCACTTTGGGTGACTGTTGGTGGACGTGAAAGAAATTGAGGAATGTGGGCCAAATCACGGTGGCCTGTGGAGTAGGGAGAATAAATGTGCAGTTAAAATTGTCTTAAGAGTCAGAGGATGTCAACATGACATTAAGAAACATTGTAACGGACAGAGTCCTAACCTTGTGTTGCTGTTTGGCATCTTGCTGCTTTGTATTGTGATTAGCTTTATTAAATGTCCATACGTTTCTCACCAGGTGTGTTATTAGGCATAAGGAGGTTGTATCTCAATTCAGAGTCCTGGTGAGGAATACTATCTTTTGTTTTGGAGTGGTCTGGGTTTGGTCTGGGTTTTTTTCTTCTCTCTCTTTTCTATTTTATTCCCTGTTTCTCAACTTCTGTTAGTCCTGTCTCCCCCCAACACTTCCTTCCCTAAAACAATTCTACAGTTCTTTGGATACCCCTCCTATTTCTTGTTGATTTGTATAAGAGAAACATCTTTGTAATGGTTGATGGTGAAATTCATTGCCAAAGGTTATAACCGAGGCCACAGAAATATGTGGGCCAGATGCCTGACCTTCAGAGCACCTGTCATGTGAAGGGGTTTTATTGCTTTGTTTTGCAGCAGTAGAAAGATTTTAATTTCTGAGGAAAGTACTGAAAGAAACGGGAAAATTGAATCCTATCTTCTCCACTGGAACTGCTGGTGAATATAAATGGAGTAGAGCCCTGTGATAACAAGAACATTACTGTGTTTCTGTAACTCTGTCCACATCTAGGCATGAAATATGCAATGAAGCAGAGCAATAACCTCCAAGGAGGTTCAGCGACAGCCCTGGGAAGGCTGTTTTAGCACATGAAGGCAGAGTGGGGGCTGTTCCTTTTGGCACAGCTGCAGGGCCAAAGTGGTCATGGTAGTAAACCCCAAACCATACACAGAAGTACAAAGCTAGAAGTGTGTGTAAGTGGAGACTGGGTTGTGTTGCCAGAAGGATAAATTCTCTTCCTATGCACTTGGTCTTACCTGCTGGGTCATCCTGTGCATGGCACAGTGGTGCCTTGCACTTCTCTTTTCATTGACTGCAGGCAATAAGAGGATCTTTAGAAATATTTGCAGAATTATGTGATTTCTAACTATGTAAAGCTGCATATTTATTCTTTTTTGTTATGTTCTCTTTAGTTTATGCATGCAAATAACTTTGCTTATTCTTCCATGATTTCTTTCTCAGTGCTTACATTGTACGTTCAGATTAAAATACATTAAGTACTCCAGTCAGTTGAGTGAGGAAATGAAAGAGGAAAGAACATGCAAAACTGAAGCTGTAGACATTAGGAAATGCAGTTTCTGAGAAATTTTTGGAAAAGTTTGACCTTTGTGCCACTCTTTTTGCTTGTTTTTATAGATTAAAATTTGATCTAAGAACAGCTGACTAGACTCTAGGCATTTATTTTTTAATTACAAACACCTATTTCCTTTAAGATAGAACAAATGATTCAACAGCTTACATTTGCTGTTTCTCATTTTTCCCAGCAAGAGATTCACAAAAGTATTCAACAGCCATATGTCTTCCAAATCTGCAGCACTTTACAAGAGCTTGGCTTTGCTGTCAGGGATTTGAGATGAATTCTTGATTTTCAGACCTGAGCTGGAAAGTCAGAGATTCTAAACTGGAATTTGCTCTTTAGGTTGATGATTATAACTGGCTGGAGGAAGCTGGGAAAATCTGACCAGTCATTGTCTGAATTCAATTACTTCCATGTGTGCTGAACTCTGACAGTTAAAGGAAGATTTTTTTGTTGAAGTTGTTGGTTTTTTTATTGACATTATGACCTATAAACCTACTCTTAGCAGATAGAAAAAGACAGCAGAAAGAAAGCAAAAAAAATTAATTTAAAGGAATAATAGCAAGTTAAGACCTCTGAGTTAATGTGTTGCATAGGTCTGACAGCCTGAATAACGGGAAAACAGTTATTTTCCACAGGACACAGTGGCAACAATGATGTGAAAATAGAGGCAGATCAGTCTGGTGAACTCTCACATTGGTGACTTCTTATTTGTGTGTGAGTTTTCATCCAAAAGAATAGGAAACCTCCTGAGTTACCTATTGCCAGTATTTAATAATAGTGCTTGAGATTTGACCTGAGTTCCACTTTTCCTTCTTTGCAAGTAAGCACTCAATTCTGACTTGGATTTTGTTCAGAGCGTGATCCTTTGAATGTCTGAATGTCTTCTCCTAACCATGGCTACTGGGTACATAAGTATCTGCCTAAGCTGTTACACAAATACAACTAGGACATTTTCAATTTAAGTGTACATAATATATTTGGCATACAGGAACCATTTCAAACAAACCAGAAGAATTGATGGAACTGCAATTGTCAATAAAGCTATTAGCTTCAGGGGAATTACTCACTGAAGCGGGATGTATTTTGGATTCCACTGAAGTTTCCAAAGGAAAGATATGAGCAGCTTGTCTTTCACTGAAAGATCCCTCCTGATATTCATCAGGACCTAAACTGCACATATTAATTTTGTGTTTTGAAGTACTTCAAAGCTCCAAGGCTACTTTGAGAAAAGCACCTACTGGGTATCAATAAGTTATGCTATAATAATTAATGTGTTTTAAGTTTTGAACATATACCAGAGATATGAAATCATAAAAAATCTTCTAAAAAATGACAGACTGTGCTCCCACAACTCTGCGGAGCAGTCCTTGCCTTTGGTCCACATGTAGTTGATTTCTTTAACTTATTTAACATATGTAAGTGCTAGTTACTGTAAGAAATCTTGGCAGATTTGAGTCTGAGGGTTTAGAGGAGGACAAAGCCTTCACTTGCCTTACTTGCAAATGAAAGAAGATTTATATCCACATGTCCATCCTATTCCCTTCTTGAGCTTCGGTTAAGGTCATCCTTAAGTGGGTTTGTAGTCTGAGTAGCTATTGCAAATCTTGCTCCTCTACGGCATTTTACCGTGTGCTGACAGAGCTGGCTGCCACAATTTCTTTTTTGGCCTGACCATGGACCATGCTCTGTCTGTTCATGAAATACTACATAGGTCAAGGCTGAGAACATTATCATTTTTCTGTTCTACCACCACAGTTCACATCCATAGCTATGAAAGAATGGGAAATTCACTTACCTGCATAAGATGGAGCTTTTGAATACATGTGAGCTAAAATTTTTTTTTTTTTTAGTTTAGCATTCTCTCTTCACACAAAAAACATTTTAATTGAATGACACACAGGCCTCATTTTAGCTGGTTACACATGGCAACTGAAGCATTACAGTGCATGAGTGCATACAGCCATTTCAAGGTGGATGTCCCACGTGCCTGACAGCATTTCAAATGCTAGCCAATATCTGTGCTTTGTGAATTTAAAACAAGTCTATAGGTTCTGTTGCAAATATCATCTTTTTTCTGGCCATTTAAAATTTGAAATGGATAGAGAATTACTAAAAGGGATGTGTCAATTTTACACAGATCAATTCAGAAACTGGCTGCTCCACTTCAATTATACCTGCATATGCATGAAGTGCAACTTATGTCAGGGAATCATAAAATTTAAAGATTTACGATTGTCTTCCTACCTTGGAAAACAAATTATTTCAGACTCCTAGGTTTTGTGTCTTGTCTGCAAAATATGGAAAAAACTTTCTATATGAAAACTGGAAAATATGAACAGAGGTTAGACAAGAGACTTATAGAACCATAGAATCATAGAATTGTTTGGATTGAAAGGCACCTTTAAAGGTCATTTAGTACAACCTCCCTGCAATGACCAGGGACATCTTCAGCTAGATTAGTCTGATCAGAGCCATGTCCAACCTGACCTTGAAAGTTGCCAGGGATGGGGCATCTACCACTTCTCTGGAAAACCTGTGCCAGTGTTTCAACACCTTACTCTAAGGAAGAATAAGGTAGATTCTTCCTTCTATCTAGTCTAAATCTTCCCTCTTTATTTTAAAACCATTACCCCTTGTCCTATCGTAACAGGCCTTGCTAAGAGGTTTGTCCCCATCTTTCCTGTAGGCCCTATTTAAGACTTAAAGGCTGAGAGAAGGTCTCCCTGGAGCCTTCTCTTCTCCAGGATGAACAGCCCCAAATCTCTCATAGGATATGTGTTCCATTCCTCTGATTATTTTTGTGGTCCTCCTCTGGACTTGCTCCAAGAGGTCCACGTCTTTCCTGTGTTGCAGGCTTCAAAACTGGACACATGGCTCTGGGTGGAGTCACACCACAGCAGAGTAGAGGGGGAGAATCACCTCCCTGGACCTGGTCATGCTTTTTTTGATGCAGCCCAGGATATAGTTGGCTCTTGGGCTGCAAGTGCACATTGTCAGCTCATATCCAGCTTTTCATCCACCAGTACCCCCAAGTCCTTCTTGGCAGGGCTGCTTTCAATCCCTTCATCCCTCAGCAACTGGTTCTTCCTCTGACTGCAGGCTAATATCTGAGGAAATGAAAACAACGGATGTAGAGTTTACCTGGTGAGGTGGTGGTGTGTTATTTCAGTATTCTGTATCATTAAAAGTATACACTCCAGGGGAGGCTAAAACAGAGCTGCCCTACTCAGGATCAGATCAAGAAACAAATTGTGAGTTGATTCCTGATTGATTGATTGATTGATTGAGTTGATTCCTGATTTTTTTTTTCACTTTTTTTTTTTTTTCCAAAGAAGGCTAGGATGTAGGATGGTGGCTTCAGACCTCCATGTGGAACAGAAACAGTACAGATGACTACTGGCCATGATCTGTAGAAGTCAGAGTGAGCACAATGCTGCTGTTATTTGAGATTTATCAGATAGTGTTTGGGGAATGGCTGTAAAGCTGTATAGGCTCATTCAAATGATACAGTTGATCAAGTGATACAGCATTAGACAACAAAGCATCTTCCTTAACAAAGGGGGAAAAGGAAACTGGAACATTAATTAGTGTCTGGGAGTAGTATGTTTGCATTTTAATAGTTTCATAAGTACAGTATTTCATCAGTACTTTACAGTACAGTAAACTTCACCATGTTACAACACGACCATTACGATGGCACAAGAAATTCTCAAGCACATACCTGTAAATATTTAAACAATATTTGCTGCAACACAGCTCCTCCTAGGCAGGAGCAGGGCAATTGTGTGTTCAGGGACAGATGGGTTACAATCCCTAGAAACTTCCAGTATTGTGAAGAAAAAAGGGAGGTTTGCAAAGATGAAAAGTAAATAAATAAATAAAACTCACCAAGTTGTTATTATTGTTGCTATGGTAACTGAACAAATAACAATAACTACTTGCCAATTTCTTCTGGCTCCTGCATTGAATAAGCCTAAAATGCTGAGATTTCAAGGCCAAGATTTGCTGTCAATAACTAAATATTTTGCTATTCTGGGATTTATCAGCACATTACCTTGGAGTTGTTTAGTTTCTAAACCTTTGTGAATTCTTATTTTTTATTTTTTTTTTCTGAAGGGCAATGCATTATAAGTACATGAAGCATGCTGTTATGAAAAGGCAATTAATTCTACATGGAGAAATCAGTTGAATAGTTGATCTGGTCCTGAAACTAAGGATGTATTCACAGCATTTTATTCGTATCAGTGAAGGATGATGTTTTTATAAAAAGAAAAATCACATTGAATTTACTGGTGTGCCTAGCCCTGTACAGCACCTGCAAACTTAGGAGGATTAGAACATCATTGTTTAGATGTTTATTGTCAGTGTGCAAGAGGCTACCTTGCATCTGACTCACATGTGTTTCATCTCTGCAAGGGAGAAGCAGCCAATGTACTTCTGCCCAATAATAACTTAAGTCATGCAATATTTTTTTCAATAATCTGCACTTTTGACTTCATCTGGAAATGAAGGTGCACCTAATTTAGGACTTTCTAATATGACTATATACTATATATATACTATTCTGAGTATGACTTCCAGTATGGTTTCACCATGTTTTCCCACTCAGAAAACCAAATCCTAAAGTTACTGGAATAAAGTGGCAGCATTCATCACTCAGTTTGGAACAATGTGTTAGTTGTTAAAATTTAGAATAGCATAGGCAAAATTAACTAGAAGGGAAGCTTGCATCTGTGGGGAAAATAAAAAAATCTAATCTAGAGTCTTCTGGCAACTAAAAGGTGAGGGAAGTCACTTCTGGTCTACTTTGACTGAATTTACAGTGGGTGTTACTGTTGAAAAATATCTCCTCAGTAAGAGATGGACATCTTCCTTTATTCACATTCCTCAAAATGTTCTCTACTGTCAGTCAGCATCATCTTCATCTTACCCAGTCTGCGTTTAAGGCATACAGTATTCTTCCAAGTAATTCTCCCTGCCAGATGTTAACTTGACTGTCTTCCTCTGTGCAGGAAAAGAGATATAGTGTAAATATCTCTCAGCTATAACTTATCTTACAACATCTCAGTGACATGAATATTCTTGCTATGAGGGTGGAGAGGGAAAGAAGAATGATGGGGTAGAATGGGTGCTGAAGGTCTTTTAAAACTGAAGGAATTCTTAATTAAGACCTCTAAGAATTATTAAATAGTGGTCCAATATCATTTTTAAGGATCTCTTCAAGTAGACTAGACAAAAAATATCAAGATCTGAATTCTGAAAAGCTTGAATAAAAAATAATCTTGGAAATCACAGATGGCAGAGAAGGCAACCCACCATCAGCACTGTTCCCTAGAAAGAGCCAGTAATTTTACTGCAGTATCATTTCTAACTTGTCTTGCAAGTGCACCTCAGCCATAATGAGTGTGATAATCTGGAGGAGGAGATGCTATCTTTCAAAATAGTAGCAGCTCTAAATCCCAAACCCCTCAAAATTAACACCTAAAATCCCAAGCATTTCCAACCCAACTAGGGAGTGTGTTACTGAAGGGTTTAATAAATTAATTTTGGCCTGTAATTTACAGGAGCCTCTGGATTTTTTAATATAATCTTTGAGGAAAACGTTTCCTGAATATAATGTAAATGCAATACCTTAGCACCAGTTGTTACTCTGTGCTTTCATTACATACTTATTTTTAAGATAGTCAACCCTAAGGTATTTTCCTGTCAAGAGTGCATAATTCTGGAAATCCCTATTATGTATATAGCATCCAAAGCCTGGGCTTTGAATTAAAAGGAGTTTCCAAATGTAGTTTTCTTCATCATTTTGCCAGTATAGCAGTGTATGCAAATGACACATCTGGCTGGTTTTTTTTTATCTTGCAATTCAATTATGACACAAATCTGCCCCTGGTTTGTCATTCTAAGTCCATAAACAGTAGCCAGTCACTCAAATGTGGACATTTATATTATCTATAATATCATATAGCATTGCAGAACTGCAGGATTAGGTTGATTCAACCATAAATTTCAAATTAAATAGCAGGGTAATTACCTTATTATTTTACTATGCCTGCAAAGCGCATACATCTCTCTGTCATATATAAAGCTATATTTAAACAAGTTCACTCATGTATCTTGTCTTTTCTTTGCTTTCTATTTCATAGTAAATTCTGTTCATTCTATTTTGACATGATAACAAAAGAATACATTAATATCGTATCTGTAATTAATGACAGATATATGTAAATTATGGGGTGAGGTCAAACAAACAGTATGATTTATTGATGCAAGTAATAATAGATGTGCAGTAAATAAAGATTCTTTCTCGGCTGTACTTGAGTAAGTAAGGCTACTCTTAAAATACCCAATCTTTTATTTGTGAGGTAAGTAGGGAAAATGAAGGAGGAACCTCTACATTCAGCAGAGATATTTCTAACCCAAATCAGCTTAGTTTTGCCATCCTATGAGTGGAGGGGAACTGATAATTTCTGAAGTCCTAAACATAGCTTGACTAAATTTGTCTTTGATTACTAATCATAATTTTGTCTACTACAGAACATGTTCATTGCATGGCAGCAGCTCATCCTGACACTTATGAAATTGCAGCTGTTTTTTTCGGTTGCGTGAAAATGAAGGGTATAATGCTTGTTATTTTTAGAGAAGCTAAGATTACACACTGCATTTTTAGATGTTTTCAGAATAAAGACTTCAGAAGTGAGGGTCCACAGGAAGCAGTTTCTCTTAGGCTAGATTTTCAGTTAAAAGTGTTCAATAATTAGCTAAAATGTCACCCCCCTTTGCTGAATGACCCATCCTTCCCTCTGTAACAGATATAGTGGAACCATGGAGGAAAATATTGATGAAGAGTTTTTTTAAATAGTTAATAAAAATATAGCCAAATCATTTTCCAATGCAAAATTGGAGCTTTTGCATAAAAGTTTCTATTTTGGTTATATCTTCTACAGGGAACAGGCAATACAAATCATTCTAGTTTTTGTTCTGACATATTTGACCTTGTTGCTTTTTCTTGACTATTCCATTCTGACATTTCAAACTTCTTTCGAATGAAATGTTTAATAAATATGAATCACTTTTTTCCCATTTTTCTTGTCCTAACAAAGTTAGATTCTTTAAATTTTACTTCTGTTTAAGGATGAAAACTTTAAAATTCTAGTGCTTCCTATAGAAAGAGGGACATTAAACAAACATTCTTTAAATCTGTGGACCTGGTTTTCAACAGGACAAAAACCTATGCAGATATTGCAAATGAGGAGAGGGAAGACCTACACAAATGTCTTTGTGGAAGAATAATGGTCACTAGATAAAAATTGTATTTCTGTTACAAGACTTTAATTAACAGTAGTCTAATTTTTTATAAGATGGAATTGAATAGCAGCAGAGCAGCTTCTGCTTTCATGCTACATTCCCTCACTGAGGCCTGAAAGAACTGAGGAATATTCAAGCCACTTGTTAGTGGGATCAGAAAAATACTTTTGTTCTTCTGGATATATGTGAAGCCAAAAGAACCAGAACGGGACGAGGGGTGTATGTGATGTTAGAGGATTGATTTGTCACATCAAACAGGTAAGAAAGAAAGGTGAATCAAGAGAATGAAATTATATTGTTGTGTTTTAAGTAATTATCTCTAATTATCTCTTATGTTGTTTTTTTTTCGTTTTAGTTCTTCTTCAGCTATATTCCTTATTTTTTCTTTCTCCTACCTGTTGATTTGGCCTTTATCTTTTGGGGGGAAGTTATGCAATAGTTGGTCTCTTATTGGCCCGCATGAAAGCTCGGTATTTTATCATCAGTATTCACTGCACTATTCAGATAAGAATTCATTCTGACTATAACCCTGTGTGAGGTGATTTACTGCAAATTACTGCTCTCTGCACAAGGCTACAAATGCCAATAAGATACCGGGGGAACAAAGATAATGCTCCACATGCTCCACACTCTGCAGCCGACATGCAAGGGTCAGCTAGAAAACTGAAAGGCAGATTGGTTTACATCACACTGATAATTTCCATTTCATTTGGCATTTTGTCCCTGCTGAATTATATACTTTATCTAAATCACATAGAATCTGAGAAGCTTTTTCATTAAGTTTTTTGATCTAAATAAAAAATAATTAAAATCATTTCTGTGGAAAAAAAAATTAGTTTCTATTGAGCAGATGTAAATAACAACAGTGAAAAGATCTCTCTAAATTGTCTGTTCTTCCTCTCAAAGTGCAAGCAGTCACAATGTCAGCACATTTTACTTGCAGTTTCCTCACTCAGATATTGGTGCTGTTCAATATTATTCAGCTCCAAAATGGATCAAAGTAGTGCATCACCATCTATTTCCTTTCACTAGATGACTCAAGATTTTTGTTGTATAAAATACTCTTCCCCTGACTCCTCTTTGCCCCAGGTAAGTCCAAGATACATATATCATACATAAAATCAAATGACAGTATGGAGGGTAAATAGATTTGCATACTAAAACACTTCAATTGTATATATATGCAATTTTATTAATTGCATGACTTCCCTGTGCTGTGATAGAGATGGTGCACGGAGGGAGAGGAGCCAGATGGGTTGACATAGAAGGCTGACA
This sequence comes from Gallinago jamesoni, assembly GCA_025769975.1. Taxonomy (NCBI): domain Eukaryota; kingdom Metazoa; phylum Chordata; class Aves; order Charadriiformes; family Scolopacidae; genus Gallinago; species Gallinago jamesoni. The sequence continues at coordinate 103,622,335 of JAOQGH010000023.1, read as the reverse complement.
CAACCTCCTTGTTCCATGTAAGAAATAGTGCAGTCCTGCAGGGAGGCTTGGTGGTGGTCCCTGCTGTGCTATGCATAGTCCTGGTGCAGGCTTGTGAGGTTTCCCTGGGCTCTTCTCTGCTGCATGGGTTCCCCAGAGGATGGAGAAATGGTCCCAAATCCTGGTTCATGGCTACAGGACTTCCATCTCTGGAGCAGTTTTTCAGTGACCTTTGGTTATGCCAGTACTCTTCAGTGTTCTTAGCTGTAGGACTGGCTAAAAAACACCTTCCTAATGATCAGACCATTTGTTTTCTGATTTGATGTTAGTTTCTGATTTGCTTCACTATTGTTGGTGCTTACAATCTGCTTGTTCTGGACAATTCTGGACACTTTGGGTGGGACTTCTTGATGTTCTACTAGTTTTTTTCGTTATTTGGCTACCTATTTCCTTGATCACACCAAAACTGTCCTGTTGTCTGAGACAGCAGGTTGATCATGTTTTCATCTACTTCTGCTACAGCAAGAAGTCAATTAAAGTTCACATTGGAACAATTGTATTACAAGTGGGACCCACCGGGAGCAGTAGTGACTCCAAGATCTCAAGGAAAGAACATCTGAAAACATACGGATCATCCAAGAAGGCAGAAACCCTTGGCAGCTCCTATTCTATATTCTCTGACATTAATCTTAATGAAAATGCTTAGGCCCTTGATTTGCGATGAATGAGGATCTCACTGTCTGGGATTCAACATAGAAATATATTTTCTCCTGTTCCAGAAGGAGATTCAGAAATTCAGCTTGGACTATATAGAACTGTATGTTTTTACTCTGTGCTTGACTTTCAAATTCTAATGCCTTAAGGAGAGAGATTTGTAACAAAGGAAACATGAAGTGGTATTTCTCTTATTATTCTGTAAATTTGACACAAACTACAGAAAGCATCTATCCGTTAGCACTCTAAAGCTAGAACATTGTCCTGCTTCCTTTCCTATAATTTCTCTCTGCCTTTGATAAATAGAACTTTAGTGTCAGATATCACAGATATATAAACCATGGTAGGAGAAATTAAAAATAAATAAATAAATAAATAAATAAATAAATAGGTAATTTTTTTCCTTGGCATATATGAAGAAAGACATTATTTCTGTTGCCTCTGGAGACAGAATGTTTCTTGCAGAGCTATAGTATATTACCCAGCAGTTGCCTCAGCAAAGAGTCATAACGAGGGTCAAAGACTCCAGAATGTTACAATTATCTCTGTTTTTAATTATCAACCATTTTGACAGCTTTCAGTCATATTTTTTTCTAAGAAAATGCTGATAAGAATAGTGTTCTGATTAATGCACATAATAGGGACTGAGAAAACCAAAGTTAATCCTATAGGTTTGTTACAGAATTCTCTGTTCTGTTTAAAGCAGTGCTCAAGATTTCTTACATCTATTTAGACCCCAGCCAGGCTAAGTATTGAAGAGATTATGAACATGGCTTTTTAGTGAAACAGAAAAGGTGAATAGGACTAACTAACTAATCTCAAATGAACTTTGCTTCCACTGCAGAATTAAAAAGAACATCCTGCATGACTTTAAAATGTAACACTGAATTTTCCAGTGTTTGGAGTTGTGTTTTGTATTTTCCTCTGTTCACAGCAGTCAAAAGTGGACCAAATAAACTATTCTGCTGATACTGGTAGGGTTATCCGTGTTGCTGTCAACAATGTGTATGCAGTTTGGGTTGCAGACAAGTCATCCAACTGCCACTTGCGATGAAGGTGTCGAATTGTCAAGGTGCAAGCAGCCACAAAGTTATTCACTGCCTTTTACTACAAGTATGCGATTTGTGATATCTGTTATAGCACCACAGCAATTGGTGGTTAGTGGAAAAAGGAGGAGGCTAGACTTGGTGCACGTAGAAATTCAGATTAGACCCAAGTCTTCTGGTATAGCTATACCAGATTGGCAATATGGTCTGATTTATGATCTGTTAATTAAATCTACCTTCTCTGTGTCAGATTAAATACATGTCTATAAATATCTTTATCTACAGTGATAGCAGATAGCCAAGCTATAGTTTATATGGTGACTGTACTGACTGATGAAAAACTAAACTGAAACAACTAAACACTTTGTAAATATGACAATAAAATACAATCACAAGAAGAATAAATTCCCACTTGTCAGCTATTCCTAAATAAAATTGAGCATAAGATTAATAAATAATCCTTGCATTTTCTGTGGTCATGTAATGAAAATAGTTTTTTTTATATATTCTAAGTATTTTATTAAGGTAGAAGCAATTGCTAGAATAATATGAATTCCTTGATTCTAACAGGCTGCTAAAGTTACCAAAGGCAATTTTTTTTATTTGCTAATAATTCAAAAATATAAAATTTATATTGCTGTATTATGATTGATCTTATGGCTATGTGTAAAATATGATAATTAGTTTTGCTCAGTAAATAAGAGTCATATCTGTGACATTCAATTCTATATATTATAATCTAAGCAATCTATTTTGTCAAATGAGTTGCTCAAGGATGCATTTCTCATCATTTGATCCATAAAAGAAAACAACTTTCACCATGTGTTTCAATCTTCGTGCTTTGAGCTCTAGCAGCTCCAGAGAGAAATTCAGTACCATTACAACAAATTTTATATTTTCTTCTACATAGTTTCATCAACTGGTCCATAACTTCTAGTACACACAACATCATTGGACTCCATTACAAGAAGCAGGAAAATGGAGCAGTAGAATATTTTAACAGTTAATATCCAGAGGAATATTATAATAAGTTTGGGATTTGTAGCTTTCTAAATAAATGTGATTCTCTTGTTCGCTTGACTAATTCAGTTTTAATATTTATATTAGTTCAGATAGCTAATGTAACTTCTTTTTGCTGTAATATTCTGTATTTGCATAGCATCTCTCTAAAAAGGTGACTACATGTGATAGACATGTATCTTGTTGTCTACTATGTTACGTCCTATTCAGAATTATGGAAGATTTAACACTGATGGCATTGCAATTGTGCTATTTATCAACAGAGAATAAAAGTGAAAAGCGAAAGGATTATTAATAAATGTCAGAAAAGGGGACAGGTGAAATTTAGAAAGCATTCCATATTTCCAGGATTACTGATACCACATTTCTGTTTATGAAACTCAAAGCACTATACTTCACAATATTCACTGGTTGCAGTGCGATCACAATTTTTTTTTTTTTTTGTAATAAAGGGCAAGTTATCACCTTAAAGGAGTCAGATAAATAATTCTGGAAAAAGAATACAGGACAGAATGAAGAATTCTTGTCTCTGGTACAAAACTTTTACCACATATACACAACACTGCCATCTATCACATCAGTTTCATTGGATTCTGTGTGCTTTTGATTGTATTTATTTTGACTGACTTGAATTTCGTTGTCTATCCAAAACAGAGAGACAACAGACTTAATTCAGTTGTCTGAACATAAGCATTCATGTCTATTTGAGATAGCTTAGAGAAGCCTTCAGCTGCCGTTACAGAAGGATGCAAGTGTCTGCCAAGTTGTGTGTTATATTTGTCAATCCCATGCAGATGTTTAGACAGAACAGGACATCCCAAATGATGCTAGACATCCTGTCTTCAGGCATCAGAATTGAGACCACAGATACACATATTTTCAGAATATAAACCATCCCATTTGTTTAAGTCAAGTCATATCACTTACAACAGTGAAACACAATGAGAGTGTGTTTCTCTGCATTTAGTGGAGGCAGTCTGTAGACTTCATTCAGTTCACTTCTGTGACCATGCTAGCTACAAAATATGAGTTCATCATATTTCCATAAAATGGAAAAATTAACTAAGATAGTAATATTTCATAATACAGACTTTGAGAATTGAACCCAAACCAGGAGCCTCCCCACAGCCCACCTTCCCTAAAAGTGTTAGCAGAGGTTAAGGTTACCTTTGCATTGTAAAGCCTGGATCTTAAGCTAGGAAAAAGTCATTGGAGAAAAAATGGGAAGTGTGAGGTCTCATCACCTATGAGGTAGTCTTTAAAAAGAGGGCAGGAATACTTTTTGCATTGTTATTACTATTACTGGATATGTTAACACAGAAGATAATGCACTTTGGGGAAGAGACCTCTACTGAACAATTTTGCCAAGTTAATAAAATATCAAAAAGTTATTTGCATGAAAGGCTGTGGCACTGAAGTCCCAGCAAGCAAGTATTTCTGATGTGTTCCTTCTTGTGGAACCCAACATAAAATCACCAAAGTCCTGAAACCTGTTTCATGATGAGGCTTTATTGGAATGTCAAGAATTTTATTTTACCCTAATGCTACATGAGGTACTTGACGCAGTGGACATGCACAAACCTGTGAGGATTCAGTCTGAGATTAAATTTAGGTCTACTTGTGCCGAGTTCTTGTTACAGAGATGTAGTCAGTACAGAGAGTGGAGCTTGGAGGATCATATAGTAACAGCTAGGATCATCTGCACAGCCAGGAGGAGCTGATCAGTAGCACAGGAATGTTACATCATCTGAGATGTCCTTCTGCTTCAGAACAGCTGAAGTACTGCATAGGCTCCACTGACTGGATTAGTCTTGGTCTCCATTGGGTGTAATAGGAAGTCAGACATCTCTAGCTCAATCCAACAGAACATGCATAGATGTCTAGGGCATTTGAGGTATCTTAGGAAGACCACAAGGTATCTATAAGGGGCTAATAGATATGACACAGGACCTACACAGTGCCTTTCCTTCCACAGTTGCAGCTACAGACCTTACAGGATGGCCTTAGACACCTGAAATGGTACTAGATAACTGTATAGGTAACTGAATTCCATTTACAACGTTCACCCAATAAATGTAGTGGTACTTTCCCTTCCCTCTTCTTACTATAGCAACTCAAAAGTTAGAAAATTAACTAGAGTTTAATTTCTACCTCTGGTTTAGAACTGTTTTTAAAATTTACAATCATGTGTTGGCCATTTGGATACAATATCCTTTTATTCTTTCCTGACCCATCTGTTCAGGTTTGTAAAAACATCCTTTAATAGTCTTTGGAGCATGGATTAGAAAGACAGTGTTTGACTTCTCAGGGGACTGTCCTAACCTCCAGTCTCCAGAGTTGATTCCCCATCTCAGACTATGGCTGGCTTCTACAGCAGCTCCAGAGTAAAGCAAGGCTCCAGTACAGTCACTGTAGGTAAACCCTGTAGTAACTAATTTTTTAGGCAGTATGAGAGGAACCCAAATACTCTTTTTGCTGGTTTTGGAAGGAAGATTCTGTCTATGAATATTAAATCCTATGAATCCTGGTTTCCACTACTGAAGGAAGTTTGTTTTAGTACAAAACACATTTTTTAAAAAGGACACACAGTCACAGAATTGCTGCATCTTTTCAAGACATTTTCCCCTTAACCTTCTTTGCTCAGACATTTGCTTTCATCCTTGTATGAAAAATCAAACACAAAGCAGCAGATCCTGAATAGGATGTGTGATTTCTGTAGAAATGCCTCTTATTTCTTTCTTGTATCTAGATTCTTCAACCTTGTTATTGGACAATAATTTTAAAATCCGTTACCTTAAGTTTTATAATGTGTTGTTACATATTTAAAATTAGGAGTATTCATAAAAAAATGCCAAAGATTTTTGAAAATTCATCATATCAGAGAGGATCATTTTGCTAAATCCAAAGCAACTACTCAGACAGCTAATAATCCGTTGCTTATTAGTACAACATGTTTTTTTCAAGCATCTGGATGTGGGTGTTAGGTCCCTAACAGCTGTTAGTGATTCCCTGCTGGATTCCTCTATTTTTATTATTGTAACCCATGTATCTCTTGAATATTAGAAGCATTTTAATACATAGAGTTACCAAGCAACTGCTCAAGACAGCTTTATTTTACATTTCGTGCATGCTTCATGAGACTGCTCTGTGAACAGAATTATCAAAGCATGAGAACAGAAGAATAAGCTGGAGAAGTAGATCAGCTAAAGGAGACAGCAATTTTAGAGGCCTAATTCCGCAAAATTCACTCTAATAAACCTCAAAGGCTGAAGATGCCATTAGCTTTTTACAGCTCCAGGCTTCATGCTCTGCTGTGGTAGGTTGGCTGCAAGCTTCTTACCACGAATAAGTCTTTCAAGGACTGAAATCCTTCTGTCTTGGTCCTGAAACTACATATATATGGAGCATGTTCTCAAATATACAACCTTAAATATAAATTTAATGACCCCAGCATAAAAACCAGCTTAAAATGACAGAATTTGTATGTGGTGGTTGTACTCATAAAACGAGGTGATGTGAGTGCCCCTCATTTTATTTTGCATCCTTTAGATATATCTCAGCATAATTTTAGGCCTTTTCTCCAATAACAAAAGAGGTTAAAGATTATACCTTTTATAAAAGATGGATATTTCCTTTAATCACATGATTTCTTAAAACTACCATGTTCAGAGGGAAGCAAGTACATATATTTGATATACAGCAATCAGTATACTTGGTTATGGTTAGATCGGCTATGGAGATTCTAAGGAACTGGCATGCCATGGTGTTTTTGGAAAACTGTGATTTATCTACATGCTAACACTGGAACTCAAAAAAAATCCAATTTAATAAGAGATACAAGAAGATGGCAAATAATATCCTTCTGAATATTCTGTTTCCTTCTGGAAGACAAAGTTTTTCTGAGAATGATGGTACCAAACAGGACTACAGCATTAATAAAATGAATATGTGAATGCTTGTTCGTTGTAAGGATTTTTGTTTTAAGGCTAAGTACTTGTTAAGGCAACATGATGCAGTTTAGTCTAGAAAATGCAAACTGTGTTTCTTTGTTTCTGTACTTCTCATTCTCTGTGTGGTATAGCATTGTAGCATGAATTCTCTGTAAAGATTTTTTTTCTAGAAATACCCACAAGAGGATCTGCAGGAGTTAGCACATGTCCTGCAGAGCTTGTGTTCAGGCAAAATTAATAAATCTTTCTGGATAAGAGCTGACATGGAATACAGCCACATGTCTTTTCACTGTAACGTCCAGAACTCCAGCTCCCAGGTGTACAGCTCACTGCTGTGATAACAGCCTGTTATCCACAGGCAGTTGTCTTGGGCTTTGCAAAGTGGTTATCTATCTGCTAGCCTTGGAAGCAATATAAATGCACTTACATGCAACAGTGCTTGGACTCATAATTAATAGCCTAAGCAGAGCAAGCTTCAGTGTCTAATCTGCAAGCTGGATAAACTGCCTCTGAATAAGTGAGAGTTTGTCTTTTATAAATGCTACAGTATGCTTTCATGTAGTTAATCATATGTGATGTAAATGCACTGGAATGCTGTAACATCCCATTAAAAGGATGTTCACCTTACAGTTAAAAAAAGTGAAAAGCTCTACGTGGTAGGTTGAAAAAATAGCTGTATGATATTAGCAGGACAAATCTGATAGTTTTTCCAAAGTAGAGTTCAGGGTCAAATTGATTTCAGATTATCTGGATAGTGAATTCACATCAAAAACTGTGGCAATCCTTTCTTGAGCAACTCAAATCCAAGAGCTGCACTATTGGTTGCCATAAATTGCCCTGGGGACCAGGGAGGAGGAGGACTGAAAAAAAGACAGGATGACTTTTTCACCCCATCTAAAATCATTGTGGGAATCAGAACAACAGCTGAGCATGAGAGTACAGCATGTTTCATATGATGTAAAGAACCTAATAGACCACGTGGACTCAGACTGGGAGCTTTTAATGTCTAAATGGTTTATCACAACATGCAAAGTTTATTTTTATGTTGCAAGGTCACAGAGAAGATTTGATTGCTGGGGTGGTCCATTAGATCCACTAGTAACTGGCCACAAAATTTCAGACATTAACATCCTATTTTTCTACTGCCAAGCAGCTGTAGAACTTTACCTGCACTTGTGGGGCATAAAGCATTAACTCTTCAGGCATTATCTGAAAGATTAATCCTTGTTAATAAAGAGGTCAAGTGATTTTTGAAGATAGGGCAGAAAAAGTCAGCACTAGGAGGGCACAAAGCATTATACTCATGATGCTATTGCAGACATCATCTTCTCTGGAATTACACTCACCAGTGTTCCCACAGTTCCCTGAGATATTATACAGGATAGTGAAAATGATCTGGACTTCATTTCTTATGGCTACTCCATTTTAGCTGGAGAAGACACACAGCACTGTGGATAGAACATGCTCCTACTGAACTGTTTTTTGTGCAATATCTAGAAAAAGAAACCAGCTTTGTGTTTCCTTTTGCCTAATACATTAACACCCTGCCACCTATAAATACTCAGACTCAACCTCCTGTCAGATTCCATTTGTATTTCTATTTAATGTGTTATTCCCCTCCTTTCAGCACACTGTTTGATACTCTCTGCTTTTTTACTGGCTTGGGAGCTTGTCTACACATGAAATTAATTCAGCAACTCCTTCTGATTATTCCTTTTTTGAAATAAAAGCATCTTATTCACATTTAGGTTGATTTGATATCTGGCTAATCTGAATAAATGATAAAATACTCTAACAAAGATTTTTAAATATATTGGTATTCAGGAATAACTACTGCAGATTAGATTAATTCTCTACCTTAATCTAAAGTAATTTTTAACTCTACTCTTAAAATAAAGCCTATTGCTATTAAGACTGATCCTAATGAAATGAGACTCTGCTTGATGCTGAAATTATAATTAAATGAATAATATAATATAATTTATAAGTGCTGACAAAGTCCTACCACAGTGGAATTGAACCACTCTGTCGCTACAGGTTTGAAGCCTGCACCCCAGACCACTGAGGGTCATCCAAGGAAGAGATGTGACGTACAAATGAGCTCATGAACGAGGGGTGGATTTAACCATGGACGCTATTGCACAGGTTATCCACGACTGTGAAATATTCACCGAAACCAAGCAAGCTAAAAGGTTAAAACCTTTGTGGCATGGAAGTCGGTGGTTGAAATACAAGTATGGGGAGGCTTGGCAGATTGACTATATCACACTCCCTCAGACCTGCCAGGGTAAGCATTACGTGCTTACAATGGTGGAAGGAAGCACCGGACGGTTGGAAACCTATGCTGTGCCCCATGCCACTGCCCGGAATACCAACCTGGGCCTTGAAAAGCAAGTCTTGTGGCGA
>JAOQGH010000023.1:103602291-103613120 GCA_025769975.1 Gallinago jamesoni | reverse complement strand
GCTTGAGTTGCAAGGTAAAGCAGACAGAAGAAAGGATTGGCACATGAATAGGGCTGCTCCAGTTCAGAGGAAGCACTACCCTGGTCCAAACAGGAATTCACCTCACAATTGCGGATGCTGTCCTCAGCATTAGGGTTGCCCTGCCTCCAGCCAGGAGGAGGAGAAGGATAACCGAGTTTATTGGACTGTGTGGATTCGGTGGCGTGGCACATTAGAACCACAAAAGTATAGAGCCCTGGTGGACACTGGTGCACAGCGTACCTTAATGCCATCGAATCGCAGAGGAACAGAATTTGTCACTATTGCTGGACTGACAGGAGGATCTCAAGAACTGACTATACTGGAAGCTGAAGTGAGCCTGAATAGGAATGAATGGGAAAAGCATCCTAGTGTGACTGGCCCAGGTGCTCCATGCATCCTTGGCATAGCCTAACTCAAGAGAGGGTATTTCAAAGACCCAAAAGGGTATTGGTGGGCTTTAGCAGCTGTAGAGACTGAGGGTATTACACAGCTGTCTACCTTACCCGGGCTTTCAGATGACCCTTCTGTGGTAGGATTGCTGAAGGTTAAAGAACAGCAGGTGCCAATTGCTACTTCCACGGTGCATCGTCAACAGTATTGCACTAACCGTGATTCTCTGATTCCTATTCAGAACCTGATTCGTCGGCTGGAGACCCAAGAAGTGATCAGCAAGACTCGCTCACCCTTTAACAGCCCCATATGGTCAGTGCAAAAGACTGATGGTGATTGGCATCTAACAGTAGACTATCGTGGCCTGAATGAAGTCACACCACCACTGAGTGCTGCTGTGCCAGACAAGCTAGAACTGCAATATGAACTGGAGTCCAAGGCAGCCAAGTGGTATGCTACAACAGACATTGCTAATGCATTTTTCTCTATTCCTTTAGCAGCAGAGTGCAGGCCACAGTTTGCTTTCACCTGGAGGGGTGTCCAGCACACCTGGAATCGACTGCCCCAGGGGTGGAAACACAGCCCTACTCTTTGCCATGGACTGATCCAGACTGCACTGGAGAAGGGTGGAGCTCCAGAACACCTACAATATATTGATGACATCGTGTGGGGTAATACAGCAAAAGAAATTTTCAAGAAAGGTAAGAAAGTAATTGAGATTCTTCTGGAAGCAGGTTTTGCCGTAAAAAGAGGTAAGGTCAAGGGACCTCCTCGAGACATCCAATTCTTGGGAATTACATGGCAAGATGGCCGTCGCCAGATCCCAATGGATGTGATTAACAAAATAACAGTTATGTCCCCACCTACTAACAAAAAGGAGACACAAGCCTTTTTAGGTGTTGTGGGCTTCTGGAGAATGCATATTCCAGGTTATAGTCAGATTGTGAAACCTCTTGAAAGAAAAATGAGTTTATGTGGGGTTCTGAACAACGACAAGCCTTTGAGCAATTAAACAAGAGATTGTGCATGCAGCAGCACTTGGACCAGCCCGAAGAGGACAGGACATTAAAAATGTGCTGTACACGGCAGCTGGAGACAATGGTCCTACCTGGAGTTTATGGCAGAAAGGACCAGGGGAGACTTGAGGTCGACCCCTGGGATTTTGGAGTCGAGGTTATAAAGGCTCTGAGACCAACTATACTCCGACTGAAAAGGAAATCTTGGCAGCATATGAAGGAGTTAGAGCTGCTTCAGAAGTAATTGGTACTGAAGTACAGCTCCTTGTGGCACCCCGATTGCCAGTGTTGAATTGGATGTTCAAAGGTAAAGTTCCTTCTACACTTCATGCCACCGATGCTACCTGGAGTAAGTTTAATTCTACTTTAATTTTATTTGATATAATCCCAGAAGCTATGAATGGTCCTGGGAACAGAAGACTTCTCATCTAAGAGAGTTCCTACTTTCTGCATGGATGGCATGAACATTGCAATATAGAAGTGTCCAAAGAATTTCTGCAGTGGATACTTTTATTTTGATTAGCATGATCTATTTGATTTGTGTCACCTATTCATTGCATCTCTGGTCACTTTGAGACACTAATATGAGGGCCCCCACATCATTGCATTGACTATGAATGAAGTCTGGAGGATTTGAGTCAGGAGAAATTGTCTCTCAGTCTCCGTCCTTTTTTATCATGCAGACTTTTGTACACCCTCTCAGCTCTGCTGGTTTGCCCTCGTTTCTGGGACACTGAATCCACAGCTGCCTCCTCCTTCTCCATGGTGTCTTTATATGTCTGCACTGCAGAACAAGGCATGTCCTGGGAGGGGTGTTGAGCACTGGGACCCTTTTCCCAGACTGCCGCACCAATCAATTCCCTGCCTTTTCCTGGAAATCATCAACGTCTCTCCAAGACAAATGCTCCAACATCTCTCCAAGACAAGCTTGGGGGCAGTATGCCCCCTAGGAGGCAATATTAAATCTACCTCAAGTTCGATTCCCTGTACCCCATCCATTTCTCTACCTCCAAAGGACCCCTTACTCTTGCTCATGCTGGGGTGGTGGGCAGGCTGCCCTGTGTCTGCTCTTTCTGCCAGTGCTGCAGGCACTCTGAACCAGGAGAAAAACTCTATAACAATGTAGTCTCTGGGCCATAGAGCCCATAGAGCCCAAATGCAGACACATGGCTACTGAGATGCTATATGGCATCTGTGTGCAGTCTGTCGTAGAGGAGCTAGGTCAAGACTGCGGGGTTTTGTTAAATAAATGAGTTTAATTTACTTTTTATTCTTACTCTTTCACCATCATCCTCCTAAAATTATTTTTTTTTAAAGTTCATATTATTATTTTCGACTACTCCTCTCAGTGAAACTGGACTGGCCTTTAAGAGACAGCAAATTACCTCAGTGCAATATTATATAAATTGTTGATGCCATTCCTGAGAATCTTAGCACATCTTTTTGCTTGAAAAGTACATACGTGCATGTATACATATATTACAACTGAGAAAAGCTACTACTTAGCAAATAAAAGCATATTGTCAATGACAAATTTGTCAAAATCCCAATTTTCAACAGGGTTTTATGATGGTACATTTTTCCACTAGGTTTTATATGCCAGGAGTGCAGTTGCTGAGAGTAGACAGATTTGGGGGATTTACACAGGTTAATTTACCTTATGACATTGCATGATTACTTTGGAACACAGCAATATATCTACTATGCCCACTGCTTAGGTCCTAGCACTAGCTACATTATTTAAGGGAAAGACCTGTCATAAGGATTCTGCACTCACTTTTATCCTTATAAAGAGAGAATGAGCAAGTTCTCTAATTTCAGAAGCTTTTTATTTAGTAAAAGAAAAAAAAAGAAATCACTTTTTTATTCTATGCATTTTTTTCCTATTTCTGCTATTTACACATCAATCTTTGTGTTAGGATACAGATCAGAAGAAAGATTTCTACATTTTAGATATAGTGAGATCTGAGATTAACATGATTTCTGAAGGGAGAGGATTCAGTATCTGTTGTTTTATTATCAGTAACTTCAAACATCTGTCTTTCACCTCTCCCTAGGCCTGGGATTATAACAGTTAATTTCTGCATTGGTGGAGGAGGAAAAGAAAAAGAGGAGAAAATGTCAACTCAGTGGTGTCTTTATAAACAGTGAAAATAAAACATGAGGTTAGACCCTCCACAGGAGAGGAGAGCAATGTACCAGAAAGGGAATGACCATCCCTGAGGAAGTGTCCTGGTATTTCTATACCAGGCGAGTAGTTTTTACTGTGCTTGCCAGCAAGGACACAGCTTCCAACATGATGTCTTCAGAGAGAGAATCAAAAGCCAGTCTGTGTCCTCATCATGGACTCTGTAGCACCACTTGGATGCCAGTGGCTCTGTACTGTTCCTTAGGGATGGAGATGTGACAGGTCCAGCCTCCTAAAATCTTCTAGGCCGTTTCCAAGTCATTGTCAGATCCCATTGACAACAGACCTCAAGGCTCTTTTTTCTTACACAAGGACAAAACAAGTATCTGAGATTTATCTGGCTTTGCTTTATATTATCTAATTTGACTGGGGAAGCAAGTCACTTGTAAATATAAACAATATTTCACTTATTTTTACTATGTTTTCTAATCAATATCCCAAGGAATATTCTAAGGTTTTTTGTTAATACTGACTTCAAGCATTTAAAAGATGTGACTCATGCCTAATATTATTTGAGGTAGTATAGTGAATAGTTTGTACTAGGAATAGATCTCTAAAGGAGGTGCAGAATTTCTCTTTAAAAATCTGGTGCTTTTCCACAGCAATTAACTGTCATTTCTACTCACATTACAATGGAGTCTGAATCCTGCAGGATGCCATTAAGGAGCTTGCAGAAGATCTGTCAACAGCTAATCAACACCACCTCACCTATGCACCACCTAAAACTCATAATGATCATTTATGAATGCCATTGCAATATTAGCTGCAGGGTGATAAAACACAAAAAATGACACTAAAACAGCTGTTAGACACAGGAAAATGTAAACAACAACAAAAATGCTTTCCCTGATTCTTGTTTTTTTTTTTTAATTTCTTTTTGTTAGTACTGAGCACCATCTGCTGGATGGTGCCAGCTTGCACTAGTACCCATCCCCAGGGTGAAGAACAGATTATTCACAGACAAACAAGATGAGTGAGGCAGGTCTTTCCCGTCATACAAAGACAACACATGTTTTACATAAATATCCTCCCAATCCTCACAAAACGTAGGCGACTGACGTATGTTTTATCATTTATTTCTAAATGCATGAGAGATACTGAGCATGTCAACATATAGCATACCATAGCTGAAGTGCTAAAATAAATTAGTAGTCAGTGGCACAGCTGCATGCTTGTGCTTCAGGCACTCATCTGCTCTTACCACCAGGCAAGAACAGTCTAGAACATGACTGTGGAAGGACAAGCTCTAATCCCACTTGTCAGCCTCGTGTTTACTTGTTGTAGAAGATTCAGATGTATAAAAAGGTTTTTAACCTTCCCCTTTTGTTGTATGTTTATTACCCTGCGTTGTAATGTAGCAGCCATACAGTGGCATATTTGAACCTTAGGAAATCCCAATTGAATTTCTCCGAAAGGTCTGGTTTCACTGACTCTGATACTTCCCTGTGAAAGACTATTACACTTGTACGAGGAAAACACAATCTCATCTCCTCTTGTAATCCCCAAGACCCCTACTTTATGTCTTACCAACTACAGGAATGTAAACTGCAACATTAAAGAAGTGTTACCACTGGCTTCTATTAGTTGCTTCTTAAATATCATTTTTTACATTCATTTGGTAAAGATTAGTTTTATGACAGGTGTTTCATGCAAATCATTAGGGAAAAATGGCAATATATTTTAATTATCTGTTCTGAGTCACTAATGTACAATTATTATCTGTGTGGAGCCGGGTACAGTTATGAAGAGGACTGTACCAAATATTTTTGAGCAAAAATGTAGCCTTGACTGAGCTATACCTTGAAGATTAAATAAGATAAAGGAGGAAGGCTCTCTTCCAGAATTGACATTTTTGTCACAAACCCCCTGGTTTCTCCTGAAAATTAAGGCAACATGGAGATGTTACTGACAGCAAAGGCAAGACTAAGTCATTGCAGATGGATGAAGCAAAATAGAGTCTGTCTAGAACCCCACTTGATAGTGGTTCTATCTACACGCCCCAAAATTCAAGCTATTTACCCCATGTAAACACGGAGTCAAAGATATGTAGTCAAACAGTAATCAACTCAGGAAAATTTTCATTTTTTATTTTTCCTTTAGTAGCATGGGATATGTAGACTAAATGGAATATACAGTCTACAGTGCTTACAGTAAATAAATTCCTTCTACTTTGGATTTTATTGTGAATATATCAAGAACATAAGGCTTTAGAGAATAGTATATATCTGCAAAGGGTAGAGCAAGAGCAGTCATTATGAACATCAAAATATTTTAATATTTTCATCCTAAATTTCCCCCTAATTTCCTTAGAGACTTTGCTTTCTGGAATATAAAATTGTTTGATTTGGTTTGGGGTTTTTTTTCTTTTCATCCCAGTGTGACTATTCCAGCAAACTGAATGATAATAATAAGAGTTTTATAAAGAAAGAAACACATTGCTGGGGTATAGAATAAAAAAGTGGGAAATTATCTCATGCCATTGATATTCAAAAAATGATATCAGCAGCACTAGAGTTATTAATGCAGATTGTGCAGATGGCACTGTGCAGTTGTCATGGTGCTCCAGTAAAAGTGGAAACAAAAGTACTAAGATTTATGGAAAGATGAAGGAGCCAATACTCTTACTGCCTGAGAAGAACGTTCTTGTAATTTCTGTTAACGTTAAAACATTCTCATTCAGACAAAATGTGGAATAATTTAGGTTGAAATGGAACTTTGGAAGTTATGTGATCCAACTCCCCACTCAAAGAAGAGTCAATCTCAACTTTGAAACCATGAGGCTGCTCAGGGTCTTGTCAGGCCAAATTTTGTGTCTCTTTAAGGATGGAGCCTTTCTAAGACACTCATTCCAGAGTTTCATCACCTTCATTATGGCAATTGGTCTTGTCCTACTACTCAATTAGAATTTTAACTGTCTGCAGTTTGTGCCCATTGCCCCTAGTAATGGAGGCTGTGCACCACCAAGAGGAATCTGGCTCCATTTTCTCTATAAACACCCACTAAATGGTTGGAAAAAAGCACTTATATCCTCCTTTGTCTGCTCTTCTTCAGGCTAGATGAACGGTCTCCACAACTGTCTTGATGTCAGGTACTCCAGCCCCCTGATCATCTTGATGGCCCTCTGCCATACTCATTGCAATTAATCCCTGTCTTATTTGTACCAGGGAGCACAAAATAGGATACAGTACTACAAATGCAGTCTTACAACTGATACACTACACAGACAGCAGCAATCGCATCCTTCTTCCTCCTGGCTGTGGTCTTACTAATGCAGCCCAGTATGTTCTCAACCTTCATTGCAATACATACATATTGGTTGCATATAAACTGAACAGTAGTAAGTAATTCGTTGCTGTAATACAATTGTAATGTTGTTGTGGTGTGCTGTAAGTGAATTTCCAGAGAAAAACTTGTTAACTGCAGTTATTATTTAATTAATAATTATATCACGTAAGCCATGGTATTTATTATTGAGATAATATCTTAATGAAATTATGTACGCTGGAAAATCCCTCTTCTGGGCTGTACAGCAAAATATCATGCAGGCAGATGCACAGCAAATGTAACTGCAGTAGAAGCACACACCACTTTGCACTTTCATAGTTAGTGTTATCCAACGCTAATGAAGCTTTGTAGAACACCTATGGACCAGGTAATTATTACATCCATTATGCAGAGGGGAGGAATTGAAGCATAAATAAGCAATAGGACTAATTTTAAAGTCTGCAGTGTTGGCCTAAATGACCTCTTACTGAGTGGGAGTTTTAGAAATTATTTAATTAGAGGAGAACTAGGTCAAGGCCAAGTGTTTTTGAAAATCTCACACTGCCTTTTCTAACTCAAGGTCAAGCAGAGAACAGAAGTCACGAGAAGGTCCTCTTTCTAATCCTTTAATTTATTTTGAGGGCATATCATACTTGTAAACAGTGAACCAGGTTCCTCCTTCCCATGTGCTAACATTACCATCAGGAGCATCACAGAGTAAAAAAGGGAAGAATTGCTTAGTTCCACAGTTCTGGGGGGAGAAAATAGCCAGCTGGCTAGCTAGAAGTCAGTGCAGATAGATTCTTGGAACCATCTCAATAATTCAGATATTTAGTGCTTTGATTGTAGTACATTGGTATCCAGGATGCTTTTCACCTTTTTTAAAAGGGTTATTTTACATGAACACCATTTTTATCAGGGCAAGGTGTCAAGCTACCCTTTTAATAACACATTTCTATATCATAATTAGACAGTTTACTTACTTTCAAATCTTGAAGTGTCTTTTAGAAGAGGCAGGAGTTTTTTTGGTTTTATTTATCAGTATGAAAACTTTTGTCAAAAGCAAAATAAAAGATCTCAAAAATATTCCTGGGTGAACAGGGAAATTTTGTTTGTTTTCTTGGACAACATTTCATGAATAATCTTTCAGATCTTAAAATTAGGGGTGCTCTTTATATCACAACAAAAATTAACCCTCTTGAAAATGTTCACATTATGAAGTAACATAACTGAAGTCTGGAAATAGCTATATAACTGATGCACGCCACAAGATGGCACTATTTTATGGCACTTGATTTATTCTAAGTGTCCTAAAACAATAAAAAGATTAACTGAATTATAAAAACAATAAAGGATGCATATACAGGCTTATAAAAATAAAATGAATAGTAATAAACAAACAAGAAATATTAAAAAGTTGGCTAAATAGCAGATTCAGTAGTAATAGGGTAGAACTCATTCAGCAATGACATATCTGCCCCAACGTTATCAGGAGGTGGACAGGAGCTGGAAGTAAAGACAGCTGATCTGGTTCAGATTAAGCACGAAGATATCGATATGATTACCTAGAATTTAAGCTTTCATTGTAAGCCTTCAGGTTGAGGAAATAATATTTAACAGTCACGCAGCATTTCTCAACCTTTTTCGTTCTTTCAAAGATAGAATTTATCTACACTGCTTATTATGGTCAGAAAAAAAAGATATTTTACAAGAGAAAGGTGCGTGGCCACTTGTGCAGAATGTGTATATTAAAATTATTTGGAGCCCTAAAAATAATTTTACCCCAGCTTCCCAGAACAACACAAAGTATCGTGTTTTGATCCTGGGGAACAGGAATTTGTTTCATGTTGGGAGAAAGGAGGATCAAAAGAGCTTCTCAGGCACCCAATACATCCAGTTTGGTATTGCTGGTTGAAACTTAAGATAGTTGATGCTTATTCAGACCTTAAAAGGTGTGGCTCTCCTATTAGTGGGTTGCTCCATAAAGTTCAGGTAGCTTTCTTCTCCGCATTCCTGCATGAATATCGAGATCAATTTTACCTGGGAGAGCATGTCCTACACCTTCTCTGCATTCCTCACTGAATAGGTTGTTCCCAAAGGCATATGGAAGGCAGCATTCATTTCCACTGGCTTCAGTGGGAAAATGTAGGCCATTAAATCTTTGATTAGTAATCTTATGTTCAACATACAAGTCCTGCTGGGGACCACGTCAAACAATTAATACACAGCCTGTCTTTATACAAATACAGGTGAGGGAAAACTTTTTTAATTGTGGGAAAATGTCTAAATACAGTAAGTTTTTAGGCATATCGTTGAAAGACAGTCCTAGGACATTTATGTCTGAGTTTTCAGTTGCCACTCATCAGAAGTAGATCTGTGTCTTCATGTAAAGCCAAAGATAATAAGAAAGTCCCTGAGGAATTTCAAGAAATCTCTGAAATTTGTCCATTTTTGCATTATTTTAATAATACCGTTGGGTTTTTTCTATTTCTGTAACATGCAAGAAAAGAAAATGTTTAGATACAAAATAACATTGCAGCTACAGCAATATTACCTCAACAAAGAAACATCAACTTTACAAGCACTGCAAGAAGCCTTTCCAAAATGTATTAATTTGTTGATTTAAAACATTTTCCATCCTCTTCTTCATAGAATCATAGAATCACTTAGGTTGGAAAAGACCAATTGAATCCAATTGTTAACCTAACACTGCCAAGTTACCACTAAACCACATCCTTAAGTGCCACATCTATATGTCTTTTGAATACCTCCAGGGATGGTGACTCCACCATTTCCCTGGGCAGCCTGCTCCAGTGCTTGACAACCCTTTCAGTGAAGAATTTTTTCCTAATATCCAATCTAGATCGCTAAACCTGGCACAATTTGAGGCTGTTTTGTCTCATCCAGTCACTTGTTACTTGGGAAAAGAAATAACGCCCACACCACCACTCACCATGGTGAAGTGCACTGGGATAGTCTTAAAAAGCCATGACTCAATTGTTCAAAAGTCCACTCAACCCTACTACAGGAAAAAATCTTTGCAGCCATTATTTTAGCAGCCTTCATAGAAGATGAAAGAAGAAAAAAAAAGGGGAGAAGGATAAGGGATTTGGGTTATTTCAATCTATTCAACTCAGGAGATGAATAATAAAGGTGTATCTTGGCAAAGGGTTTCTCAGCTCGGATCTTTTTATGTTTGCTGAGAATGGAGGGGAGAAAAGGGGGGGGGAAAATCAGACACAGTATTTGGAAGACTGGCTCAGGATCCTGAAATATGTTTGTACTGAGTTCCTATTCTGCAAATAGTCGAGTTTTGTCATGTCTCTAAGCAACAAGATCTATAATATGCATTTGCACTAACACAGAGTAAATTGCCTCAAATGTGAATAAATTTTAAGCCACATCTGAATCTTTAGTGATTGCTTTACTATCACAGTAAGTAGGGGAATAAATATTGTCATGGGTTTAAGACCCTCATAAAGCTTATTATTTTTCAGTATTCATATAAGAATAATATCTAAAAATTAATTTTGAGCATTAGTCAAAACTCTGAATAGAAGTACTGTGTGGGCAAGGTCACCTGTAATATTCACCTCTCGATATTTTTCAGAGGTCAGTGATGGCAGAATGTGGAAAATTCTGGTCCATGGGGTATTCAGTTGTGTTACACTTTTTTGTAAAAGATCCCTTTTTTCCAATGCTTGTGATCTGCATGATACTAAAGGTTATAAATAAAATAAACTATATCTAGAGATAACTTGGGTTGAATTATGAAAAAAATCTTCTGACATTCTATTAGAAGCAGACTTCTTCTTTCCACGTTACCCATATTCCAGGTGTTAAAAAACATAGAATCATAGATTCGTTTGGGTAGGAAGGGACCTTAAAGATCATCTAGTTCCAACCCCCCTGCCATGGGCAGGGACACCTCCCACTAGACCAGGTTGCTC
>JAOQGH010000023.1:103558721-103597409 GCA_025769975.1 Gallinago jamesoni | reverse complement strand
GGAAAGGAAAGGAAAGGAAAGGAAAGGAAAGGAAAGGAAAGGAAAGGAAAGGAAAGGAAAGGAAAGGAAAGGAGAAAAGTTGTGACATTTTAAAGATGTATGATGATTCAAAGTCACTCATTGACTGTGACACAAACATCTAATGTTCCTAGTGCCACTTCCTACAGTCAGCACTGTAGTATGTGCAGTAATTTGTTGAGTTTTTTTAAAGAAGATCCTATTTCATTAGATCTTTTGTAAGGGCTTTATAGAACTGGTTATGTTGAAGCTGCCAAGACCCGTATTTGCCAGTTCTCTGAACAGTTAAGCCTTCTCCCAAGTGATCCCTCTGGCCACAGTTGGGACATCAGCCCTACACTTTGTTACTTTTCTTTTAGCATGCTTATAAACAAAAGCTAACTGAACGTGTACACCTATAAAGAAGAAAAGCCATACATGGTTTGATCAAGAACCAACCTCCGTGTTTACAAATGTCTACAAATATTTGACTTGTGATAGATCCCACGTTAATCTGAATGGCCGTAGTGCCATATACAGATCACTGAGGAAAAAAGCAATGAAATGCCCTGACAGACATTGCAGGGCTGCCAGAAACATCAGCCTCTGACAAAGAGTCAAACAGACTTGTACTAAAAAGGGTCCTTAAATAACTATTAAGAAAAATGGTTACTATTTTCTGACATAACCAGTGAGAAGACAGAATTTAGCATCTTTGCTTTCCTCGGAAAACTTTTTGCTTAAGCCCAGGATATCCTAGTTTCCACTGAAGTTCATATTTCTTACAGAGGCAGAGCTGTAAAATAATTATAAGAGGACTGAATGTGCAGGTCTTGGCCCTGCTGCAACGTGGCAGGGGCTATGACTGACCCTGATCCCCCCTAGTCCTGACACTGGGGAGCTGTGCTGGGGGAGTGAGGGCACCCTCAGCTCTTCACTCTCCTGCCCCTGCCCAGCACCCTGCTGCTCCCTGACACATCATCTGAAACACAGATATTCCCAGCCTTTCCCAAGGCGCCTTCTGATGAAAAGGAATGGGAGAAGCTCAGCACTCCATACCACGTTCATAATTTGTGAAATTATGATGCTTGCTCTAAAATGGCAGCAATTTTAAGCAAAGGCTCAAATCAAAACCGTAGGAAACACTAGTGATGAAATGTTAAGGTCTCTGTGAAATAAAGTGGGTATTTTGAGAACTGCTTTCCAAATTAAGCCATGCAAATCTCAGCAACTACCACAACTTGCATTCATCACTACAGCCACTATTTTGAGATGACAGCTGTTACAGGAAGGTAAATTTCTATAATCATGTTACATTTTAGTCAAATACATTCTAAGATCTAAGGTGTCATTGTTCCAGCTATGTCAATATATTCCCAGCCCATTATTGCTACTCTTAGCAACTTATCCAGCCCACCACAGCCATTGTGCCTTACTGATATGCACATGGCACAGCACTGTCCTAACACATCCAGCTGTGAATGGAAAAACAGAGATGAAGAGTCATTTTTCTTTATTGCATGGAGGTAGTCTCTCTGTAGTTAAAGACACTAGAGATTTTCTTCATCAGATTCTCCTGTGGCTCCCTGAAGTTTCACTCCCAAGCTTCATTAAAACTTAATCTGTGCAATATTTTGCTGTGCAAGGTATATAAAGCATCCCTTGAGAACAATTGGTTTTGAAGTGATGGGGTTTTGTTGCTCTGTAAAATAATCCTATTATTTCTGTGTAGACACAGACACAGACACAGATTACTTTACACATACAAGTACTTTATAAGCTTTAATTTTGTTTAGAGCTACATCAGTTTATGCTAGCATAAATTGGCTCTTGACAGCTATTGGATTATGTAGATACAGTTTTATCAACTTTGTAAGTCTTCAAAAACTCTCATTAATACAATTTTTTTAGGTTCTATTATATGCACAAGAAAAGGCTTCAGCCTAAAGGAAAGGAAATCAGAATGCTCAGATTTATTTAAGAAAATCTAAGAAATATCACTGTTCATTTTCAGCCCTTACTTTACAACTTCATGCTTCATGTTTTCTATATAACTCTCCTCTTGGTATTATGTTTGTGACTTCTCACAAACATTGCAGTCTGAAAGTTCAGTGCCAGCTAACTTTGCCTTCTATCATTTTTTCAATGACAAGAACGCCCGCACATGTGCTTCCTGCTTGAGGTGAGGTTCATATTCACAGGATATGGAAAGTTAACATGACAAAATTAATAATGGCAGTGTAGAAGGAAATTCACTTTCGTTAACAGGCATCCTATTTACTCTACTTATGAAATGCTGCATACCATTTCAGACACCAAAGTTCTTTCGGTTAAAACTTCCTGTACAGAAAATGGAAACTTTGACAAAATAAACAATAACAAAACAGATACGGATGAGTTTACCCAGGAAAAAAGTTATATCAGTTAGATCCTTTCCTCAGATACATCCATCCAGGTCCCTTTGAGTTCACTGGTCACATATGAAATTGATCCCAGGAGATGATATTGAATTATTTGGTTTAATAAAAAATGTTGAAAAAAAACCTTTTTTTTTTTTTTTTACCCACAGCATCCCAGTCACTGAGAGGCCTGCCTGTCTTCAAAACTGTTTTCCAAAACCTTTTAAGTGAAGTTTAATTCTTCTGGAAGCGGCTGAAGAAGGATTTCCAGTCAGCAAAAAAACATACAGGGAGATTGGACAATGATCCTTGGCAGCTAGGATTACTGTGGGGTGAAGAAGGAAAGAAGTAAGTTTGCATTCATAAATCCTCAAAAGAGTGGACCCAGAGAGCCAGTCACCAAGTTAGAAAAATCCCATTCAAGCCAGTGGCTGGACTGGCAGTGATGGGGGAACTGCAGCGCTGGCTGATGCTCTGCCTACAGGCAAGCACCACAAGAGCAAGTCACTTAAAGGAAATAATTTTCCATACACTTAACACTGCCACAAGCCCTCTGCACTTAAAAACTGATCCACTTGATTGCCACTTAAAGCATGGAAATTAGTATAAAACCAGCAGAAATTCCCATTAATTAGTGCAAAGGTTTTTTTTATTTCTTTAGGGTTTCTATAAATATAATGGGAAATAACCCATTTATTTGAGTGTCACCAGAAATGGCATGCTTTGCATGTTTGTTTTAAAAATGAAATATTTTGGACGGTGATTTCATTCATTATTCACTCACTTGCAAAAGTTCCTTTGCAAAGGCTATAACAAAAAAATTTAAAAGGATGGAATTTACCCATATGAGAAATTATATTCTCTGAAGCAAGATTTGACCATAAGTAAGCTTGTATGAATAACTGAATTGAGAGTTATGAAATAATATTCTTCTCTGCTCTGTGATGCATGAATTTAATTTTGCACAGTGATATGGATCACTGAAAATGATCATTTCCAGGGTTATGGAAGAGCTTGCTGCTGATTAGAAAGCATAGGGTGCAACTGAATTTAGGTACAAAAATGCTGAGAATCAGTTTAATGATCTGAAGTTTTAGCTATTGAGGAAAAAAAAATAATGTGTGAATGGTTCACTGGTTACTAAAATAGACCGAGTGTTACAACAGCAAGAGCATATAGACGTTACTTGTGCAATAAAAATATGCGTGGTAACAAATTATATTGCTGTGAAGAGCAGGTGAGGAGAGACACCTACTGAAACCTGATGCTGCCTTTGAACTTTAAAATTTTAACTTAATAAGCTCTCCACTGGTGCTACTTAGCAAAGAGCTGTAACGAAGGGCAGATTTGTCTCACAGCAGAGTTGCTTTTTAAAAATCCTCAGCATTTCCATAAAGTCCTGATTCAGAAGCAGAAGGAGGAGTTACGCTGAACTTGACTGCTGACCTGATAGTGAGAATGGAGCTATTGTACCCAGAACTGAATATGCATTTCTGTACTGCTTCTTGCTGAGCTTCACACAGCAGTTCCCCTCAGAGAGAGAGGAACCCCTTACAGATCTGAAAGTTGCTGACTGCCAGACACCGAAACCCTGAACCAGACCCTAGAGTCTCACAGCTGTTAAGAGGTTAAAATACAACTTTTAACCTTCTCCCTTTTTTCTCCCTTTGCTATAGGGTAATCAATAGACTGCAAGCCCTGTGCAGCGAACTGCAAGCCAGATGCGCTCAATTAATAGTAAAAATTGTCAGGGAAGCAGAGCTGGAAATGCTTATTTGGTAATGCATGAATTGAACCCGCTTGTTTGAATAAAACACTAATTGCCTCACTGACTCCTTTGCATGAAACCTCCTCTTTACACTGTCCTTTATACTTCTTGGTGGGAAGGCGTCAGTACAGTTCAGTACAAAATGTGACACAAACGCCTGGGAAGGAAAAACTCTAATGGCACTGCATGTGGTTTTCATTGCATGGCTTTCCCTATTACTGCTGAACTACCAGGATAAAGAAAATATCATCTGTAATTATTGGTCACACAAATAAAACACATGGAAAGGAAACTCCCTCCTTTATCTTGAACCTCAGCAAAAGGCAGAGCTCCTTTCTGTGCTGCATGTGATACCAGGAAGACCAGCATCCACCTAAGTCACAGGGTTTTTTTTCAGATTTTAACTGAATTTCAAACTGTGTGATGAAGATAGATTTGCTTGTGATTTGATCGACTAATGATCGACTAAAGCTATCTTGTTTGTTTTCTCCTCTGCCATCTTTGAGACATAGAGGCTGTTAGAACTCAGGAAATGTTTTAAATGCTTTTTCAGTCTTTATACTTGGTTTTCTTCTGTCTTTATCCTGATGGGAGCTGTGGTACAGTTACACATTTTTTTGTTAAAGCTGAACCGAGATACAGCTCTCAGTTCCATCCTACAGCTCCTTTTAAAAGCTGTACCTGAGTAGTAAGCCATTCTCATAAGAAAAGAAATATAGAAAATGCGTTGAAAGTCTTAAAGCAGAGTATGTGCTTCACTCCTCTAACAAGACCTACAAGGAGCTGACAATAAGCTGTTCATGAGTTTCATTTGTATTATGCAAACTTAATTGTCCTACAATTCAATGCTCAGTTGTTCCTTCTAACAACTGAACATAATTTTTGTCACAGGAGAAACACCTATTAATGAGCTAGCAAAGACTGCTTGCATGTCATGTTGTCAGAGAAATACTTTGGTTTGCACCACAGTGACAAGGCTGTGTGACAAAGCTGAAATAACTGTACAAGGTAGAGCTGCAGGATGTCAGACTAGGACTGTTGCAAGAAGCAATGCCAGCACAAGAAGACACTCTTTCTGACTCCTAGAAACTTCTTGACACTACTGGCAGGCAAGGAGCTCCTCTCCCTAGAATATAAGCTCAAGGCAACACGATGACATAAGATGGCTTTCGGGTGAATGAATCCCAAAATACATCACAGGGAGGCTGTCAGGAGATTAAGAGAGGTGGAATTATTGGGTAAACAAAAGAAAATGAAAAGGAATAAAGAATAATATTACCTACTCATAGTAATTGATGGGAAAAAAATGAGTTAAAGACTTACTGTCTATTGTATATAGCTATTAGGGGGAAACTAACAGCAGCTTTCTAATGCCCTATGGGAAGGTTATCAAGAAGACAGGATGATGCTCTTCATAGTGATGTATGGCAAGAGGAGATACAATGCATATACACTGAAAAAAAGGGAGGTTCAGACTGGATGCAAGGACAAGCCTTTTCAACACAAGGACAGTCAGTGGTAGAACAGCTTGCCCAGAGTTTCCATTCTTGGGGGCTTTCAAGACCTGACTGGATAAACACTGGATTACCTTGGTCTGATGTCACAGCTGACCATGCTTTGAGCAAGAGGCTGGAATAGAAACTGCCTGAGGTCCCCTCCATCATAAATTATTTTATAATTCTGCGATCCTATGATTGTTCAGTTTATTGTGGAAACAGGTTTTTTTCCATCCATATAAATGAACTTTCAATTTGTCCTTATAATTGACTTGGCATTAATTACTATTCATTATAAACATCTGCTTCACTGCTGACTCTTGACTTTTCATACTTACTGCTGTATTTATCTTTCAGATTTCTAATTTTTTTTTTAATTTACATATAGACTCAATGCTTACAAGAAGAGACATAATGGTTATTTAGAACACTTGGGAGAATGTTTTTAGCTTTCCTAGTTTAGATGCCAGAAAAGCACCAGCTAGTTTACTCATAATAAGGACATTTACCTTTTTTAAGTAGTTTTAACATTGTCTAGCTGGGAGATGGTATATGGGCTATGATTATTCCAACTCTAATAAGACAAAAAAAGAATAATGTACTTTTGGGAAGTGAAGAAAGCGTTGTCTCTGTGTTCCTAACACTTCTATTGCTGTGCTATTGGTATTACAAACAAGGCAAATGATAGTCTAAACCTGGAATGCCTAGATTGTAGAGGGCTTCAATTGAAAACAATTTAATTTAATTGAAAACCATCTCAAATGGAACCTTTCACAGTGCTGTTACACTTAAAGTTTCTTTGAACTTTTGACTAAAAGAGAGAAGCATTCCTTTTTTAAGAGGAGCCATTCATGATTTTTCAGTTTTTAGGTGAAATAAAAATAATGGAATGGGTGAGGTTTAAAAACCATAATTTTAAAATTACTTGTGCTCCTTGTTCTCAAATAAAAATGGAAATGATAACAGAGACGAGCCAGTCTTCTACTGCCTTGCATTTAGTATAGGTCCTTTACAATCTGTAGAACGTGAGTGAAGAGAAAAAAGAACCCCGCAGGAAAAATCATTAGATTTACATCTAGTGATTTATACCTACCCTGAGGTTGGTTTTGACAGACCAAACAACAGATAAATCCAAGTGCCTTTAATAAAACCTATATCATGCACTTTAAGGCTTTTGTTACATCAGAAGAGCCGAATAATTGCAGAAGAGAGAATGCAGTTTTGAATTCTTGAAGCCTGCAGAGCACTAAGCAGACGCGCAGCCCAGGAACAACCTGCCCGTCTCTCTCCACGTTGTGCTGGAAGTTGTCACATTTACTCACGTCTTCTTGCAGAGTTGACAGGTTGAGCATATCATAACATGGTTCAGTGAAAATGAAGTGACCCAGGAAAGACCTACTATTTAAATTGCTTAATCTAACCTGTCTCATTTTGACTATATTAGCAAATCACCCCTGCAAATCGTTGGGAACAATAAACACAGGCAAGAAGTTGACAAACAGCTAGGAGTGGTAATGGCCTTTACCAAAAGAGTGGAACTGAGAAGATAACATCCATTCACAACTTAATGCTCCTACACAGGAGAGCTTGGATCCTGCAAATCCTTTCCAAATGCAAGACAGGGTAATAGATCTTATTTGTTTTGATGTACATCTTAAACAATTGTGCTGCATACATAAAATATGTGTTAAATACAGTATTTAAAGATGCAAAGTTAAGATTTCAAGAATTCGGAAATACCATAATCAAGACTTTAATACACCCTTCCTGTAGTCCAGTTGAGCACTTACCTTCTGGATGAGTCAGAGGATATGTGTGCTGATTTATAAACATCAGGCATTCATGTATATAGAGTTTGCAAAAATATCAAAATGTATATGTATTGGGATCCATACTGAGATCATATGCGCAATTCAAACCCTGGCTTTTCCTATTACAAAAGCTAAGAATCCAATTTAGCAACCCAACCATTGCTTTAACGCACTTGTGTAATTTCCTGTAACAACTGCTCATCCCTCCATACGCCGTCAAATTGGAGTCTGGGCCTTTTAACTCTCTAACAAGGATTTGAATCAAACTTAAGTGCACTGACTGTCATGTAGCAATGGGGCAAAATTAGATGGCTGAAATTTCCATTTTTATCAGCTATGTCCTCCTCTCCTTTGATAGAACCTGATGTACCCTGGGAAGGGTTTCTGCTGGCTAGCTTGTGAAGCACATTCTGAAAATTGTGTTGGTCAGGATGATGTATGAAGGTAAATTGAAAAAAGGTTCCTATGCCAGATGTAAACATCAGCTGCTCAGGAGCTGCTTCAGAAACTGTTCAATTACTCTTGCTATATGTACACTTAACACTAAGGAAAAGTGACTAAGGACCATTTCCATTGACCAATTTGAATTTATTCCGGGTGTAACTGAGTTGTATGGATAAGCAGTTGTAGACTATTGTCTCAGAGTGCAATAACAACAGTTACCATGTTCACTGAGGACTAGCTGGTAGGATTCTGGTCCAGTTTACCAGCTGTGCTGCTATGGAAAGTTTCATTTATTGTTGTTGCTTCAGAAGGAACTGTATAGGCTTGGCTGCTAGAGTATTCAGATTCAGTGGTTTTGAACCAGGCTGAAAGCTCTTGAAGAACCTAAGTTAAAAAAAAAAGGAATTAATTATTTTTATAAATGTTCTGCACTCATGAGGGTATATATGCAGCACATTTCTATAGAGAGCTTTGTCCTAGATGAACTGCTTAGATCTTCTCAAAACAAACAAAGAAGGTTTTGATAATAACAGAACATACTGAAGATGCATGTTTCTGTAAACCTTCTTCTAGAGCAAACGCAAAAAAATCTTTCACACATACCCACCAAAACCAGAGGACAGCTTTCAGAAAAATGTCCTTTTAATCATGTTCATACAAAATATGACAGAAACCCCATATATGTCACCCAAACTTAGTGCTTGCTGTAGATATTATATTAGCTTATCAAGCTATCAAATCAGCATGCATAGATGCGGTCAGTGTTTGGAGCCTTTGATCTTCCTCTTCCCTCCATAAGTTCTATGTGATTTTGGGGAAAGATGTGGCATTTTCAGCTCAGAAAATTACAAAGCAGAAGCAGAGCTGTGGTGTGGGATAATAATTACTTCACAGGACAAAGCTTGGGTTGCTACTGCTTTCTGTTATGGAGCAAAAGTATGTAAATCATATCGGATAAACATTTTAGCTGGGTAGATACACTGAAGGAAATGTTTAATGAAATATTTACATAAATTTAAAAAATGACTCACATAGATTCCTAGTCATCTATCTATAGCTCTGAACAATGGAAATTATCCATCTTGAATTCTCATGATTCTTGCAGTATTGGTTACTTCATTTGCATAAAATGAATAGAATAAATTGTTACGAATCCAAAAATATACGGTTGCCAGGATACATCTTGCTAGATGCAAATGAAAATGGGTTTGTGCCAACCAGCTTAAAATAGTTTGGTACTTAGACATTTTCTTATTAACATTAATAGTGATAAATTACTTCAAGAAACTCTGAACTAATTTTTGTACAATGTAATTCCACTAAAATACCCTGCAGTTTCATTGTAGAAGCAGCATACAGAATGAACAAATATTCCATATTTGCTTCTTGATAAACTTCTGAATCCAAAATGTAAGCTCTCAATTGATTGTTTTTATGATTTTCAGTGCTACAATAAGCATTAACAACATTAACAACAAGCATCCATCAGTGTATAGGCACACTATTTTTATGCTTTGTCTATGTATATGTGCATAACGTAGTTACACTTGAGAACCATACCCAAAAATATCCTAGGGTCTAACCACATCCTTATACAATTACATAGCCAAAGTCCTATTACTTAATGTACATTATTCTGACTTGTTAAAAAAGGACAAAAATATAATTTATTTTTATTTTAAGCAATGTGTTTTATAAATCTTGACTATCTTTTAGCTGTATGCATGCATATCAACATCTTTAAAAGCCTATACCAGAAGCTTAATCATATCACTTTCCTGAGCAAAGTTGTTTAATTTAAGATTGACAATGCAAATGAGTCTGCATTGAATGCCTAATGAAGATAATTAATGTATAAAATAAATACACTTTTACTGTATGCCAGATACATATATTTTAAAAGGGTTTATATTTCCTATATAGTTACTTCCAAATAGGGAGATAAACACAGGTCAGGTTTCCAGCTGCATTCAGCTGAGACTCCTGTATTTTTGGTGAGTGGTGTAGCTGCTCTAGTCTGCCATGGTTGGTCCCTTGCCAGCAAAGGGCTCGCTGCCCAAGCTTCTTCAAATGTCGTGCACCAGTGGATACAAGAAATAAACTGGGAGGTTACTGCAATAAAGGCTCAACGTGTGCTGAGAAAGAAAGCCCTTCAATCTGAAGATATGTACAACTGAGATGCAGAAGTTTTCTCTACCCCCTTACTAATGCTTGTTTCTTTGAAAGGAGAGAAAAATATTGACAAAACCACAGCAGCACCAATTCTCTCATAGGAAACAATTTCAGACACAATTCAGGGTCGTAAAATGGCAGATTAACTTCCTCCTTCATTATGTCTCAAAAGTTACTGGCTTCACTCCTAATTTTCAGTGGTATAACTGAGAAGAAAATGATGTCCCCAGATTCCAAAATAGCGCTGAGGTTCATCTTCACCAGTGATGAGCAGCTACAATTCCAAACAATATCAGTGGCACTGTGAATTATGCAAGTGATGACAGGATCATACTGAATATTCATATAATTTACTTCATAGAATACATTAGCATTACCCTTTTTTCTGTGTTAACCACAAAAATAAAGTACTTCCAGACTGAGGAGTTGATTAAGGAGCTGATTCAAAGGCCACTGAAATTGAAGACACTTTCCTTTGAATTTGGTAATCTCTGAACTGAGCTCTAAACCTTTCTTTTCTGAGAATGCTCTTTGTACCAACCTTCTTCACTTCAGTCTGCACAGAGCTAAAATGAGCATTAAGAAAGATGCCATTTTATTCCACCAATCAACTCCTACATGTAATACTTGAGAAAACTGCTAGATAAATACATTAGTTCTGCTTAGCAAGTTAAACATCAAAGGCTGAAAACTCATGTTCCCATCTGTTTTGAGGTTGCTGGTAGCATCCAGATGATTGTTAGTGCAATTCTGCATAAAGTCATGAGTTTCAAGACTTGCAAGGCACCATACTTTTGACAGAAGTCTAAACAACACTGTTCCACATAGATAAAAATTCAAATATTTGCCAACTTTGTAGATGACTTTGTGAATCATTTTTGCTTTCAAAAAATAATTCTCTATGTCAACATTCCAATTACGGCAAATGGTATAAGACCAGCATCTAAAAAAATTGGGAGATTGCTGCTATGCTGCTATATCCCAGTTAAACCATGGCAACTGGTTGTGTATACATTGTCATAGCTGTGAAATAAAATGTGTTAAATTCCCCTGAGACTTTGCAGATCAATTTGGATGGGACACAGTGTGAGATTCAGACTCCTAAATTCTAGATGTCTGTATGCAGGTATCTTCAGGTAGGTATCTAAGTTTCCACTGTAGCAAAGACAGATTCACTCTGAGCTACCTGTATGGTCACAGGCCCTACAGGAGATCTGATACTTCTGGCAGAGCAGTAGAAAACAAGGCATCTTAAAAAGCCCTGAAGCTTTCTGCCTACCCCACCTGCAGACCAGGACCTGGGTCAATGGAGCCTGAGTAGCTTTGAGCTGTGGTAACACAGCTTCTTAGCAGCTGGTCCATTGCAGACAATCAGCAGATGACTGATTGTAGGCACTTGCCTGCTTCTTGTGATGCAGGAAATGCTCCTATGAAAGCACCAGACCTGGGCCCTACTACTGAAGGTAATGTGAAATTTAGACACCTAACTAATGTCTAAGAACATGCAGGTGTCTATATATCAAAATTTAGAGGCACAATTCACCTGTGCACATGCAAGCACATCCTTTTACCTGGGAAAGTTTAGGGTGTTTGAGGTACTGGGATGGGGCTGGTAGAGATGAGGCAGAACTTTATGGGAATCCTGCACCTTTCCCAAGCAAAAACTGGGCACTTGATTACTTTATCGAGGAATCTGAACTCTACCCCATGTGCCTCAAACTGAATTTGTCTCACAGCAGCACCAGGGGAAAAGTTTTGCACTGGCAGTTAATGTAGATGGCTAATACTCAAACAGCAGGTTAAACAATTATTTCCCAGTCTCTAACGTCATTGTCCAAAGCTGAGAATCTGAAATCTATCACTCGCCTGCTGTTCCCCCTACAGGCTGTTCAACTTCAGTCTTATGGCAGTATGTGACGCTAAAGCTATGTAGGTGTCCTATGGTTCATTTCATCAATGCATAACAGTCCCGTTGTTTTGGTAGGATTTAGAAGTTGGACTTTTTAAACTCCTAAATACTATCCATATCCAGAGAATATTTTGATTCTGGATAAGTTCCTGGTGCATTCAGTGCAGACTATCTAAGAGCATTCATAACATGCACTAATAGTCAGAATGTTTCCAAATGAGGGTGACAGCTGCCTCTTCTTCTGTAAAAGAATCCAGTTAAAGACCTGTCTGTTATACAGAAGGCATGCTCCAGAAAAATAAGTAAAAGGGGACATTAAGCTGCCAGCTGGGAATCTGAGGTTCAGTTCTCTCTCCTGGTTCAAGTTTTTCAGGTGACTGTTCTTCCCGCTTGTAAGTGGAGCAATGCTATTTAGTTCTTTTAAAAGGGACTTGCAGACTTGTGGATAAAAAACACAAGCCAGCAGCTTAGTGTTCTACTAAGCTGTGTGTTGCAAGGGTAGCTATATTAAATATATGCTGTGGTAACAGCCACCAAGCCTTTTAATAGACTAAGTATGTCACTCGAATTATTTTCTAACTAGAAAACTTGGAATTTTCAGAGCCCAGAAAAGCGCTTCAAGGACATCTGGAGACAGCCTGGGTAAAGGCAAGAAGTTCAAGCGCGTAAGTGATGCTGCTCTGGGACACTTGCTCAGCAGGAGCAACAGGCCACAGGGTCAGGTCTGCAGCAGACCCGACGTGCTTGCAGCTCTATCAAACCGCTCGCCTTCACAGAACTTCACAACTTGCCTTATTTACGAGAATCACACCTCTCCCTGCGCACAGGCCCTTTCTTCCACACGTCTGCCCCAGGCAGAGCATGGCTGTGAACTCTTGGGTTGAGTGGCACGGTGCTGTGATGGCTCTGTGGTCAGCAGCACGGCTTCTCACAGTTAACAGGCTCGGCAAGCAAGTACTCGGCAAGTACAAACAAATAACCAGATTATTTCTATGCTGCACTTCCAATATTGTTACTTGTAGGGTTTTCTTTCTTTCTTTCTTTCTGTCTGTCTGTCTGTAAATGACTCACAGACTGGCTTTTGGGGAAGGGGGAAACGAAGTGCCGCGCAGCCACTCTTGCAACTTTAACCTTATTTAACCCTCAAAAACAGCAAGAGGAAGTACAAAGCGTTTTCACGAGCTGTGAATGGGCTCAGATCTGGGTTTGATGTCTTGAGGAAGTGCTGCCTTCTGCAAAGCCAGAAATGCAAGAAATGTGCTTGCAGTCCCGCTGAACGCTGAGCTCAAGCATTTACACGCACAGCCCCGACCCCCACCCCCCCCGCCTAAAGAAAAAGCCGACCAGCTGGGAGGGGATGGGATCTCTGCGAAACGGGGCGGAGTTGGGTCGGAGCCTGGTGTCCCCGGGCGGGGGTGACAGCGGCATCTTTCCCTGCCCTTATTTCTAAGCGGACACCCCACACCCCCCATACGCTCTAGGCTGGGGGGAGACTGAGGGTCCCCGCGGACGGTCCCCCCTCTCTCTCTATTCCCCCCGCTCGGATCCGCACCTCCCCACCGTCCCCTCATTCCCCTCCTGCTCCCGGGAGCGGCGGAGGCCGTCTCGCCTTCCCCCCCATCCCCCCGCTCCTCAGCCCGCGGCAGAGGGGAGGCGGGTCCGAGGGAGCCGCGCCCGCCCGTGGCCGGCCGCCGGCGGGATCCGCACGCAGCCACCGCGGGGCGGGCCTGCGAGAGTCGCGCTGGGCCGGGCCGGGCTGGGCCGCGCCGCCGGCTGTGTGTGAGGCGCGGGGGATGGACGAGGGTCCCTGCAGCGGCCAGCGGCGACGGGCAGCTCAGGTAAGCGGGGGAGGGGGGGGAGGAGGCACGGCGAGGCCGGGGGCTGCGCGGGGGCGGGCGGGCGGGCTGAGCCGCCTCTGCCGCTCCTTCCCGCACCAGCCCCGCCGGCAGCCCGGCGGGGAACGGGGTTTTCCCCTCCCGGAGGGGCTCCCCTGCCGTGTCTGCTGAGCCCCTCGCTGCCGCCTTTCTGGCCGCTCCTCGGCGCAGGGTGCAGCCCTCCCCCGGTGCCCCTGCCCCTCGCACCGCCGCTGCGGGGGGGGGAGGGGGCTGGCGGTGGCGGGGCGGGGGGGGGACGACACGACGGGACGGACACAGGGTGACACAGCCAACTGTTGCCGTTCCCAGACCGTTTCCAGCTCCTGTAGCACCGGGGCGGTTGGCGGCGGCTACCGGCTGCTTGGGGGTGGGAGCCCCCGCGGAGGTTCTCCTGGTTGCCTCGGCGGAGCTGGAGGAGCCCCAGCCCCCCGCCTGGGCACAGGCCCTGCGGGGTGGAAGTCTCTGGGGGTTTGGTTGCCGGCCGGTGGATGCGGGGGAGGGTAGTAGGGGTGCGGGGAGCTGTCTCCGCCTGCCCCCCCTCCGGGGAGCCTGGCTTCACCCCGAGTATCGGTCAAAAAACGGGTCGTAGCGCCTCGGTGGAGTAAGTACGAGGGGAGAGAGAGGGGGATTAAAGCTCACAACTTTGTAGCCAGAACTTTCTGTTCCAGCTGGCGGAGGGGGGGGGCGGCGCAGGGTGCTCAAGCGGGGTGTTTCCAGAGAGGATGCACCTCAGCATGAGATGAAAAACATGATCCATAATGCTGCGTCCATCGCCTTGCTTGAATCTCCGACCGTTGAGATGTGTTACAGTGACCAGACACTACCCTTGCATCTCTTCTTCCGATTATTATTTTTTCCCCCTAATTTGATTTCAAGACCATTTAGCTTTAACTTTATTTATCTTGGTTTTGTTATGCTAAAGTCTTGCTAATACATGACGCCACCGTGTAAAATCGGATGCTCCGTAATTCACTGGCAACACAGCAAGGCTCTTAACCTCACATGCTTTCAGTGGTGTTGCTAATAACTTGCCGAGGGTGGTGATGTGGGTTGGTTTGCAGCCTGTTCCTGGTAGTCTCTGGTTGCCATACAGCCGAATTTTGCCTTCTTTTTTTGTTTACCAGCTCCTAAAGGCAGTTCGTATGTGTATGGGGAAAGGGTAAGTTAAGGGGGAGAGGGATGTTTTTGCTCTGCTTCTGCTGTTCTCGCCATCTGCAAGGTCAGAAAAAAGCAGAAAATGACTTTGGCTGTGGCCTCTTAGGAGGGGAGATCTGGAACGAAATGCTGTCGTGACATGAGGTGGCCTTGTGGGCAGAGAATTTCACATGATCAGCACTGCTCTGCAAAAATACCCTAACTCATATTACACGGGGAAGAACCAAGCTGATACTTCCCTTTTTTCTGTTATGCTAACTTGTATATCTTTACAAGGTGTAAGGAAGACTTAGACATCAGCAATGTACTTTGTAAACATATAAGCATGTAAGGAATAAGTTTTGTAATTTATCGCATTTGATTCTACTTTCTATGCCCCTACCACCCATCTCACCAGACCAGAACTAAAAACTCGTGATAAAGCCCCATTACTCATGAATTTAGCTCTCCTGGGGTAGACTTTTAAAAAAATGTTTTAATGAAATTAAATTATGACTATGGGAATAGTATGAAGGGTTTGACTTAAATTCATGAAAAGCATAAAGTAAGCAACTAAGAATAAAATTCTTCCTCTTCAATTTGAACCACTATAGCATAGTCTATCCAATCTTTAAGGTTCACTTAAATGTGGCGGGTATAAGCAAGGCTCTCTGGGCTACTTACATAGTTTCTTAATGACTGCCCAATGTTTTATTGTATTTTGCTCCGTACTTTTTCACTACCATCCTGTGCTGGTTTTGCAATGATGCTTAGCTTTTTCCGTGAACTTCTGTTCTGTATTAAAAACAGAAAATAAACAAACCACAAGAGATTACAAAGACAATGTATGCCAGTAATTAAAATAAAAAATACTTGGTTAATTCACAAAGGAAAAATGGTGATCATCTTGGATACTACTGCATAGTTACTGTCAGCGGATGTCATTTCACCATAACAGTGAGTCTATTAGTGAATTTTACAGTGCTGGGAAGATAATTCATTGTTAGTCTGCTTAGCTTGTCTTCATGACATCGTTTTTTGACACTGTTTTGTCAGGCTGAAATATCTTGTCCTCAGCAATATGGTAGTCTCACAAAGACATTGAGGATTTGCATGTGCAGTATATTGCAGATTTCCACATGTTCTGTGTTGTACAAAAAGAAAGCTCAAAATGTGTGTCAAAAATACTAGATACTTTTTATATGAATAACAATTCCCATACTCTAATAGAAATCATAATTTTTAGGCATACAGATAGTGTAAATAAGACCTCTTTAATCGATCATATTTATATGTATTTCCAAATACCCTTTTAATTAGAGTTTTTAGAGAAACTGTAAAAAAGTTTTGTGGAATCATTGGCATTCTTTAGCACTAGGTGCATAATGCATGCAATAGCACATGAAGTTGACCATTCAGTTCACACAGTATACAAAAAAGAAAAATATTACTCTGTATCCAAATCCTGTATTCAATCCAGACATCGTTAGGTCTCTATTAAATCCCTGGAGACAAACTGAGCGTGTCAATGTGACCTATAACATCAGTGGACAGGTGAATATGCATATTAATAATATATGTTGATTTGAAGGAGCCAAAACATCTCAGTGTTTCTGCCATACCGAATTCATTGTGTATTTGGATATGTTTCAGTATTATCAATCATTCTTTGAGCAGTGCTTTCTACTCATGTTATCTAGGAATGCAAAACAGTGACATTAAATCAGAGAAAACAGTTTGAGAGGCATGAATTAAAATATGTAATATATGGGGCAGCTTGAGAGTTGCAAAGAATGCAGTCATAAATTTGAATTTCATTGTTTAAATTAAAATTGTAATAGAAGCTGCTATGCATTCGTGTGAATGATGATGGGAGCGATGTGAATGATGTGAAAAGTTCAGGTTCTAATTCTTGTGAAGTACTGAATTTCTACCATTCTTCTACTTTCATAGAATTCCAATTCACACTTCCAAATCAAATGAAACATGTGTCTTATTTTCTGTCTTTATGTACTGCTTGATACAAGTTCTTGATTTAGACTGGTAGTTTGAGAAGCAGTAGTTGCTTCTACAGGAAAAATAAGACTAATAGATAGAGGACAGACCTTTTAGGACAGATACGACCTTGTGCAGCACTGACACACAGATGCTTGAAAGATTTTTATATATTATTGTGAATTTTAAATACTTAGAAATAATCTTATGGTTGGTATCTTCATGTTTCCATTGAATTATCAATCAGTTTTACATTACTTCAGGAATGGCTACTTTTGCATGCTAATGGCTGAGATGCTCTTGTCTAATTTATTAACTTGTCAATAGACTACATAATCAGTGTCTCTGGGACTTCTTTTTGCATTTTATCCTTTTCTTCTTGTCTGTGATAATACTTGTGTGTGGCTTTTTGTAATGGCAATGTACAGTTTGACTTGTAACCATGATTTGAATGAATAGCAGTGCAAAAGGTGAGGCCAGTGCCTAAGTCTGAGGGTGAATTTTGAGTAAATCGGTGTAAGGAATTTGTGAGGTTTGTAAAATGTGCAAAGTTCATTTTGAAGGTTCCAGCAACAGTGCCACTTATGGTGTCATGTGTGCTTATTGCAAGTGCTACTCTGGTTTGGTTAAAATCTGAGGTTAATAAATGTGATTTGTGAATGTATGTCCCTCAGACCTGCTGAAGGGCATCGACAGGGTGTGGGAGTTGTGTCTGGAATATGGCATGGAGCATACTGGGATTTTGAGTTTGGTCCCATTTATGGTGAGCTCTGGATGACTGAGGCATACCTGGGCGTTGGAGTTTGCGCAATTTAATAACACTGTGGAGGTGCTTTGGTGTTTTTAAAGGGATGTGTAGACTTACACTGATGCCTCAGATAACAGCCGTTCTTTACTCTCCTGTAGTTCTTTATAGGTTGAACTTAAAATTTAAGTAGTTGTTAGAAGCTTTTTCAATATATAATTTATAGGATTTTGGGGGAGAAATCCTTCTCTTGGTTGTAGTACAGCCTGAATTCATGAATTATTTCAGTGGCCTACTTTACAATTAAATGCATCATAGCTAAGGTCAGTGTTCTTAAAACTCCTATCTGAAAGCACACCATTGTCTGTATTTTTTTTTTGCTGTGAAGAAAATCAGATGCACAGACCTTCATTCCTGCATCCATCCCAAGCTGTTACCACTGGGACTGTTCTGGAGGGTGGCATCTCTCTCCTGCCTAAACTGCCCTTAGCATCCTGAGATGGGAATGTTCCCCCAGGATTTGAAAAGCTTGTTTTCCTAAGAAATAAGTACATGTAAGCTGTTTTCTCAAACTCGAGGAAGAAGTGTTTACAATGATGTTTCTCTCTTCCTCTTGTCCTTATATTTGATGGTGCACAAGTTCCATCCCTTACCAAGCGTGTAGCTTGATTCTGTGTCCCCTTTTCATTTCACCTGCAACTGTGTTGCTTGGGGGGGGGGGAATTAATTAGACCGGAGGGAGAGTGACTCCTGTCCTGTGATCAAGGTATTCAGCTGAGATGATGGAAATCTGGTTTGCATGGTTGCTTCATTCTTTCATCCAGTAAATATTTTTCCATTTCATGGTTTCAGCAGGGATAGTCTCGGAGAGTCTGTGGGTTAGGGCACTACCCTGGCATGCAGCGATGGGGTTATGAGCCAACCTCATCGCTTGGGAAGAGCCTCCTGCCCACTTTTACTTCCTCTGTGGTTGCTTTCCTGATGCTCTTAAATTGCTGGATGGTGCTTGGGGGCATGCTCCTGCCTTCTCATCTGAAGCTTCAAAATTGCATGACTCCTTTCTTCATCAGCTTGTGAAAGGGCTGACCTTGTATCTTGCTCCTGGGAAGGCCTGAGGGTTTTACCACCCTTTTTAATACCATAGGTATCTCTTGGGCTTTCCAGCATAAGTGATATTTAAAATACAGCCTTCACAACTTTGTTTCCTATTAGGTTAGATGGCTTCCTGCTTACTATCCCAGTTATATTTAATTTCCATTATATACCCAAAATTATTGTAGCCATGTTCAATATTCTCTTGTGAGCCCATTTTGAGCTTCTAGTATCATGGGCTAGTAGATCTAAGAAAGGTGTGGATTCTGGGGGGATAAAGGCCAGAATTGGTTGAGACTGAGGTTTCCTTCAGAAAAGAAGGTCTTTATTTTGGGGTCAGAACACAATTTGAGCCTGGTTTGATACTGTTGTCCAGCATAGGCATCTCGTCCTTGCTGAGATGCTTTACGACATCCACTGTGTCTGCACTGAGGTGGCAGATGCAGGATGGCCGGAAGACCCATGTCCTGCTTGGAGTAGAACCTGCTGGGAAGACAGCATGTTTGAAGACATTTTAAGTACTCTTAAAATTGCCTCTGCAACTGAACTGAGACCAGTAGTGTCCCAAGACTATTGTTGTCTAGGCTGAATGTGGTTAGACTGAGAAGCAGGAGGAAGGGGTTGTTTTCTTGCTTTTCAAAGTCATTTCGAAGAAAACCTGCTTTCTGTTCTATTTTCTTTATTGCGAGTGTATTCAGCACTTAGCCCTACCATTATAATTTTCATTTTGCAGCCGACCCAGATTAAGTCTGGGAGGTTAGTTTGAGTTAATGGCTTTCTGGGAAAGGAGGGGAGAAAGTTCGTCTTCTGGTTTTTCTCATGCATATTAATAGTGGCGTGGAGCTGTGGGGCAAAAATTCATTACTGTCAGTTGTTAGCTGGTAGGGAAATGCTGAGTGATGGTGCCACTTACGGAGCTGAATTGGTTTTGGAGAAGGAAAGTTCTCTCTGGTAACTGATCCATACGATCCTATCTCCAGTAAATTGATTCCAGAATTGTGTTTAAATAGCCTCCATGAGAGATGTGCAGTGGTATTTATCTGGTACAGTTGATTTACTGGCCCTAATTTTTTGGAGGGGGTTCATTTAATGCTGTGGAAAATGGGGAAGGAAAGGATTGGTGAGAGGAAAATGTTGTAATGTTATTCTTTGGAGTTGTTCAAACTTGTGTAAATTTTAGAAGGCGAGATTGTTAAATTTGTTATGTTTTATTTCTGGGAACAGTCTAATTTTGTCTCAGTTATACTTTCTTCCACCCTCATATACATGGTCTGACTCCTTATACTGTATTGCTTTGTAATTGCATGGTGTTTTGCTTCAAGGATCATCTATCGACTGTTGGTGACTCCTTCAGATAAAGATTTCATGATGGACATTGGCATCTTTAGAAGCTTCTGGAAATAAGTCTGTAATCATCTCCCTAAGAATTGATGGCAGCAGAGGAAATGGGAGCTGATATTCTGTAACTGTTTTCCCTATGCTTTTATTATTAAAGCATAAATGCGCTGTAGGACTGGAACACTTCCCTCGCCCTTTTACAAGGCTGTGCTGCAGCAGAGCTCTGTAATTCCAATTACCGTGGGGACAGTTTGCTGTTCCAAATGAGATCATGATGGGGATGCTGGAAAATGAGTCTCTCTCAAAATGTGTTTCATGCTCTGAATACTTGAGAGATTTTGTTAGAGTGCGACACTTGGGCTACAGAGTCTATGTTTTTAGTTAGAGAAGGTGTTAAAAAAACCTACTTATTGTTTTGTGTCATTGTCTCTTGTATTCAAGAGGAAAATAAAAAGTATTTCCTGATCTTGACGTATTCTGGGAATATGTTGCCTGTAGAACTGCAGTCAGATTTCTGCAACTAGATAATCTTACTACTCTATTTTATTTGTTTCCCAAAAGACAGGGAGAGAGCACACATATTAGAGGCCTTAGAAGTATAGATAATCTGCTTGTCCATTTTCATACCTTGAGACAAAAAAATTATTGGGGTCTGACTACTTACGCCTTTGTTTTACTGAGGTTTTGATTTGTTATAGTGCAGACAGTATCATGTTGTCCTTTACTGAACTAAAAAGTAAATCCGCCAAAAAAAAATCCCCTTTTGTTCTGCTGCTGAGGAACACTGTGGGCTGCCAAATCCTGGCAGTCTGAGTCACCACAATCGTAATAAAGTGTTTGTACTTTTGCGGTTGCTGTTATTCACTGTCTTCTAATTTATTCATAAGGCAAAGGGACTCCTACAGGTTAAAATACTACTTTTTAAAGAAATATTCCATGTTTATACTGAAATACAATTTTGTCAAAAGAGAATTAAATACACACCAGTAACACTTTACCATTTGCTCCTTGGAAGCTTTAATCTTTAACAATAACAAATACATATATTTAACAAATTCCATTTTCCTTGTAAGAGCATGATGGGATTATTTTAAGCTCCTTAGTGAACTCTGCTGTTTTGACCATCTCATCTGACCTGATAATGATCTGATAACCAGGGAAACCGCTTCCTTCCTTAAAAAAAAATAATAAAAAAATTAAGGACAGAGACTCTGACCCTGGAAATGCCTATCTGTGTTTTATCTTTGCGTAGGCTGTGACCCAGCAAGCATAACTCGTGTAATTGAATTCAGTTGTTTTCAGGATCGCTCCCAAAGAAAGCAGATAAATACCAAGTTGCGATATCCGAATAACACTGAGAATGGCTGTAGGTGAAGCTGAGGGAAAGCAAGGTGGTTCTGGATCAAGGGTAGGTACCTGTAAGGCTGATGGATATGTTCCCTGGCTCCAGAGGAGATGTGTGCAGGTACCCTGTGGGTGCCTGTCTGTACTCTGGGGGGATCCGGCACTCTCGGGCAGGAGGTGGGAGTTCTTACAAATTCTTGATTCCATTACCTGTACATGGAGAGGAAATGGATTTCCATAGAATTTCTCCATTCTTTAGCTATTTATGGGTAGGAGTCCTCATTATTTAAGCATTTAACTCTAATATCAGTTGGCGAGGCAGAAACAATTATTTCTTTCTTTCTCTTGATAAAGACTAGTGAGGCTTGTATTCCTTTTTTTCCCTAATACATGGGGAATTATGTGTGTCATTTACCTTTCCCCTAGCATTGAGCTATTGAAATGTCCACAGTTCTCTCAAGAAAAGCCAAATTTGGTAAGTCAGATCATGAGTGACTTTCCCTGAATCTTTCATGTGGAGCTGCTGAATAAAGGAGGGTGGACTGAGCTGGGTGTGGGTGGTGTGGGCACCAAGGGTGGTGTGGGACACATATGGAAGTACATGAGGCAGAAAGTGCTGTCATTTTAATTGCTGCTCTGAGTCATACTATCGCTACAGCTGTTTCCCAAAGAAGAGGTTTGCATGCTACTGACAGGACATTCACACAAAGAAAGGAGATGGTAGATAAGCAAATGCAAATATGTTACATGCCCTCTGTCCTTTGGGTTTGAATACATTCTCCAGTGATGAGTTCAGCGTGAAACACTTGGTGACATGCAATTACATATGCATTAAGTAAGTGGCAGTTGGTTCCTGGTGTGCCTCTCTCAGGGTATGTATTCTTAATGCACTGAGGTAGGGCTGGGTGAGTAGTAGGAGAGCTCTGAGCTTCTCGATTCATGTGGCAATGCAGTCCTGCTCGGCTGCTGACTTCCTTTCTCCTTTTTTTTTTGCCCATAAAAGGAGAAAAGCACTGCCATATGACTCGCTTTAGAGAGAATCACAAGGCAAGGGTTGGGGGGAGGTTATTCAGGTAGCTTTGTCTCTCCTGCATGCTATGAGACATTCTGCTTTCTGTGTTTCATGTGCTATTGCTAGCAGAGCATGTGGTAGTATTTCCTTCAGCTGACACTGAAGTAAAACATTTCATTCTTCTAATAACTTCTTTTTTTTTCTTATTTTTTTTTTTCTTATTTTTCTTTTGCTGTATGGAAGAGAGATTCTGAAGGGGAGTTGGATATAAATGAGTTTGGAAAGAAGATAGAAATCCCAGTTCTCAGGGATTAGGCTGTCCTCCAAACCTGCAGACACTTTCCTGCTGGTGGTTAAAGCCCAACTGTGTGTGGTATTCTCCCATCTTGTGCCAGTGACTGCAGGCTGGCGTGCCTGAGTTTATTGCTTAATTTTGCACTGTTAAAAAGTTTCGTCTCCAGTTTTCCAGAAAACAGCCTATTCAGATGATTCTCCGAAGAAATCAAATCTGGACATTTTTGTACCTTTCCATGTCTGGAGAACTCCTTGAGCCCACTTCCTCTGCAGTCTTACAGTGGCTGCTTTCAGTGTATAGTAAAGCAAGAGTTGCCTGACTTCCTTCGACATATTCTGACAAAAAGCATAGCCCTCCCACTGATGAGGGTCACATTTTCTCCATAGAGCAAAGGCAATTAGCAGTTCTAATTAAGTTCTACCCAGCTTCTGCCATGGGTTACTAGGTGGTGTTTGATGGGCTCATGATTAGGCATTGGAATGTGGAGGATGATCTTGAACTGTCAGCTTCAGCCATACTGCCTACTGATGTCCCCCATGTGCGTTCAAAGCCATCTCAGAGTCAATGATTCGTAGTATTGACCAGCTTGGCTTCAGTCAGCCTTGTACCTTCCCTTTGCTTACTGATGCTGTGAAATGATTTGACATGGGGGTGTGTAAATCAGCAGTCTCTCATCGTGCTCAGTCCAACACAAGGTGTTTTAGAAATCACAGCAGAATGGATCTATCTGTGAGAAACCAGACGTTTTTTTCTTTGGCACTGAAAACAGTTGAGAACTTTGACCCAAACATCTACTGTTTTATGAAATAAAGCATTTTGTGAAGGAGTCCAAAGGGAGCTGTAGAAAATCAATATCTCTGTAATGAGCGGCCATTTTCTAGCATCATCCTTCTCTAGTGTCACCGTAGGTATCCTGGAAACAGATCAAAAGGACCATACTAATTCTGGATCTAAAGTCACATTTTCTTTTTCTTTCTAGCTCATTTATTAATTTTTTTCCACATCAGAACTAGGATGTAGGCCAAGCTCTGTGAGAAGCAGATATCTGTCTCATGCCAGCAGTGTTATCATCACTGGGATTTAATAAATTTGTTACTTTACTTGTGAGGGAGGGTTTTTGTTGCATTGTAGGTTTTTGGTTGTTTTTCTTGGAAGATCTAATAGTGAGTATTCTGGTTAATTGGAGTGATGGTCTTTAGTCAAGTGTTGATGCCATTGTTGGGGATGATGTGTCATCTTGTCATCTTTTTGAAAGACAGAAATTGCACCTATA
Source organism: Gallinago jamesoni (assembly GCA_025769975.1). Lineage (NCBI taxonomy): Eukaryota > Metazoa > Chordata > Aves > Charadriiformes > Scolopacidae > Gallinago > Gallinago jamesoni. Next base: position 103,573,311 of record JAOQGH010000023.1, on the reverse strand, counting down.
GTTCAAGGCTATGATTAAAGTATTTATTGGTAAATTGGGGTGTGGGATTTCATCATCTGGAACTTTAGGTTGGAGCAGATGGTTATTAGGTGGACTCACTGGACCAGGTTGGCAGCCGATGCTCTAACAGTTATAAATGGTTTGTCAAGGTTTTACAGAGTAATGTGCAGTTTTGTCAATACTGTGGTAGATTGACCCTGGGTGGATGCCAAGTGCCCACCAAGCCACTCTGTCACTCGCCTCAGCTGGGCAGGGAGAGAAATTATAGTGAAAGACTTGTGTGTCAAGGTAAGGATGGAGAGATTATTCAGCAATTATTGTCACGGGCAAAGCAGGTTTGACTTGTGGAAAAATAATTTAATTCATTGCCAATCAAATCAGAGTGGGGTAATGAAAAATAGGAACAAATCTTAAACCACCTTTCCTCCACCCTTTTCTTCTTCCCAGGCTCAACTTCACTCCTGATTTTTTTTTGTCCTTCTTGCTCCCAAGTGGCACAGGGGGATGAAGAAGTGGGGTTGTGGTCAGTTCATCACAGGTTGTCTCTGCTGCTCCTTCTTGCTCAAGGGCAGGACTCCTCACATTCTTCCCCTACTCCAGGTCCCTCCCACAGGAGACAGTTCTCCACCAACTTCTCTAATGTGGGTTCTTCCCACGGGCTGCAATTCTTCATGAACTGCTCCAGTGTGGGTCCCTTCCATGGATTGCTGTCCTTCTGGAATAAACTGCTCCTGCGTGTTCTCCCAAGGGGTCACAAGTCCAGACAGCAAACCTTCTCCAGCATGGGCTTCCCTTGGGGTAACAGCGTTCTTCAGGAATCCGTATGCTCTGGTATGGGGTCCTCACTGGGCTGCAGGTGAAAATCTGCTCCACCATGGACCTCCACGGGCTGCATGGTCTTCACCACATGCTGCAGAGGAATTTCTGCTCTGGCACTTGGAGCATCTCCTCCCCCTCCTTCTTCACTGATCTTAGTGTCTGCAGAGTTGTTGCTCTCACATACTCTTACTCCTCTCTCTGGCTGCTGCCCCACAGGGTTCCTCTGGCCAGCAGCAAGTCCGTCTTGGAGCCGGCAGGCATTGGCTCTGTCAGACATGAGGGAAGCTTCTGGTATCTTCTCACAGAAGCCACCCCTGTAGCGCCTCTGCTCCCAAAACTTTGCCTCACAAACCAAATACACAATACTGTTATGTTTTTAAGACTACTTCAAGGTAAGCAGAGTTGGGAGTGGAGAAACGTGTAGTGAGATGATCTAAAGGTAAGCAGTTATGAAAGGGGTGGATGTTTTTATAGTGTCTGTATAATTTTTCAGTACACTGTATAATCAATTTCATCTATACAGGGTTTCAGAAGCAGTGATTCTTGCTAAGTATATTAGCAATATATTTACACCAGGATAGTTCTGTTTTCCTTTGGAAAATATTTGTATGCCTCTGTTGTGTTTACAAAGACTTGTTGCTTGTGGATTTTTTTTTGTGCAAATTAAAGGTAAATGTTTTTGATTCAGGTTTGCATGAAATTTTTTAAAGTAAATAAGTTGGGATTTCTAACTTGAAAAAACCAAATCCTATAGGTTTGTTCTTGAAATGCTAATCTTGTGAAGTTAAATTCGTCCTCACTCGCCATTGCAATGTGGGTAAAGTTTGGAGGAGCAGAGTCTCGGCTGCTGTGCATTGGGATGCTGTCAGCAGAGCTCTGCCCGCTTTATACCAGCTGACAGCCAGGACTCATGTTGTGCTGGCAGCAGCCCAGGCTTGCTGAAATTAAGAAGTCAGATGCTCACCTTCAGTCTGTCTAAACACATTACATAAACTCCTAAACCACAGTGTGGATTTTCATGTGTGCTGCATACAATACATATAGAAACACAAAAGCTTATCTCTTATATGGTTGTTTGGTTCTGTTGTCATGATTTTAAAGCAACAACCGCCTAGGTGAGGATGTGATATAAAAGCCTGGAAAAGGTGACCTGTTAATTCTGAAATGCATTGGCTACTTACGGAATTGACTTCTAAAAACTGTATTCTCCAGAAGCAACTGGGTACTACAGGCGTGATGCGTGCTGATAGTAGGAACTAAATAAGGAATGGTTATGGCATGCGACTATACTGTTAAATTTTTAGTGCTGTTCGTGACACAGTTTTGTCCTGTGCCAACTAACACTCTCCCAGATAATGCCCAGGCATAGTTGTGGGGTTAGGAGAGATGGTGGACCATTTCCAAAAGGCTGTTTGGATCTGGCTGGGCTGTTTTGGAGGGACAGGATTTTAGTTGTACAGCCACAAGCTGTACCATGCTCGTTGGTTGCAAGCCCAGAGCATGGTTACGTGCCCTGGTCTGTTTTATTTTCTGACATGTATGTGGCTGGAGATCCTGCTTTCCAGGAAGCTGAAAATCCCAGAAGCTGGAATTCAGCAACTTCTTTGGGAAAGCAATGGTAGCACAGTCTTCGTGTGTTTAGAAGGATAGGGGAAAAAGGAGGGAGAAAAAAAAATCTGTCACACCCAAAAGTGAGAAGCTGCATCTGGAAAAATAATCCAGACCAACTTAAAACCATAAAGTAGTTGAGTTTCATATTGTTTTTATAAGAAAAGCCCCAGCAAGCACACACACATAATTAACCATTTTGAAAGTACTATTTTTTTAAAAAACATCTATTTATGAAGAATTATGGCCTGGCATTTTAAATCAAAATGAATAAATTAAATATAAGCAGATGGCATCTAGAGTGCCCTCAACCAGAGGATGTATATCCTGACAGTAGTGTACAAATTATCCCTGTCCCAAGCGTTGCCTTCTGTTAACTAAACGAGCAGTAGCAACCTGCTAGCACAAACCTGAAGTGGCATGATATTTAAGTTTTGCCTGGAAATCCCTGTCAAACAAATATTTCAGAATTCTTCTAATTGTCTGATTGCCTCCTGTCAAGGAGCTGCAAGTTTATATTTAACAAAAACTGTAGGATGTGTGTTTTTATTTTTTATATTCTTGGGTTTCTTTTAAGTAGTGTTAAAGCTGTTGGCATCCTAAACCTTCAAGGAGTCTGGTCCAGCAGACAATTTATGGGTTGACACTAGTTTGTGGAGTGCTTCTAATCTGTTTTACATCCTCTCTTCTGTAGGAGACGAGGAATATCTGTGGGGACAATGTAAGCTTCCTGGTGACCTGGCCCCATATCCCTCTACCTGGAAGCGGTCCAGTAATCAGGAAACTGAGCTCCTGGTCCCCACGTGGACAGTGGCAGGCCAAGTGCCATTCCTGTGTTGGAAATTCCTGGAATGATTTGTGGTTTGAGGGGGGAGAGAATTGAAGCTCAGGTCAGGATGCTCTAAGGATGAACTGCCCTGAATTACCTGTATTACCATCAGCATCTCTAGCATCTTTCTGCATAATAGTGAAATAGTACCATCTCGGTAGTAAAAGTTTTAATGAGCCTGTGCTTTTTTTGGTATGTACATTGATAAGTGTGTTCTGCTGCTCCTCTTTTTTTTTTTTTTCCCTATGTCTTACATCAAAATACAGATCTGTAACTTCATTTTGGAACGTGTTCTTCCTACTTTCTGAGTAAGGAACTTCTAAACCATGAAATAATATTGCAGTTGCATAGTTAGGATTCAGCCTGGCTTCTGACACACACATCATCTTATTTAACTCCTGTTTCGCCATAGAACTACAACATTATGTCATCCATTCTGTAGCGCAACTGCACTTAACTCTTTATGTGCAAGCAGAATTAATTTAGCATCTTTGCTCTTAATGCTTTGTTGAGTACTGATCATACAGCCTTAATTAGTTCTTACACAGCAGGAAACTTTCAGAGTAGCAGCTGTGTTTTGCCTTAAGTCGAATTGGTTGTGGACTAAAACTGCTGAAATCCCTGAGTGGATAATAAGCTTTACTCCCAGCAGGTCCCCCAGACTGCTATGCTCAGGGTACTGAGCTGACTTCTGCATTTCATTGTAGAAATGCATTTTAACTAGGGATAAATTGACTTACTGGCTGTTGTCAAAACAATAAAAGAGAATTTTCTCTTCTGCATTAATATGTGGTGGTTTGCCTCCTTATTGACATCCTTCCCTTAAAACAGCATTAAGGTTTTTTTGCTATGGTTTTCACAGTGTCTTATTTGTTTCTGTCCAGTTTTATCATGCTGGTGTTCAAGAAATGATCACTTTTCTTTCTTCCTGACTCAGGAATTCTCCCAAGGAGGTGGTTGCTTGTAAATGTATTTATTCACCTTGTGTTGAGGTCAGAGTTTTGTAAGGAGTATCCTGGTATGTAGTTATTTTATAAACGTATTAAAGTGTTGTCCTTCTTGATTCCTCCCAGCTTTCTTATGGAAGACTGATACCAATCTTGGGCTGTTTTTCTCCACTTTTAAAGAAATATTCTGTTTTAAAGACCCAAAACTGGAAATTTGAAGCTTTTCCAGTCAGAGTAATTAATCCTCTTTCTCTCCCATGGCACTTGCTTTCTTACTCAGCAGCATCTCTCTTAGTCCAAGTATCTTCCCTCAATGAACTAGCCTTGCAGCCCGTTCCACGCAGTTATTGCTGGCTGAGCAACAATTGCTTCCTGGCATCTGTTTGTAGTCCTTTTTCCATGCCCATTTTGTACCCCTTTGTCATTGAGGCTTTACAAATTGGACCGACAGAATTTTTACATCCCACTTGAGATTTGTTTTAGTTTGATTCTGGTTTAGACTGAAAGAAATTTGGTTATCCATGATACATTTCAAAAAAGATTAAAAAGCAGACTTGTAGAACGTAATGTGTATTTTGTTAAAAATCTCATTCGGTGCTAGCTACTATTTAAGTTGTGCTTAGGATAGCTATTCCATGTAAGTTGCAAAGTTTTTGTAATTTCATGATTCAAGTGGTTGGGAGATACTCCTTTATAGTTGCTGGTGTGTTTTTTTTTTTTGTTTCCAAAATTATTTTTTCTGTATGAAACGGTTTAGACTTCCAAATGCAACTGTGTTATAGTCTATTTCCCAGCCATGGCCTGTAAGCTTTTTGTGAGTATGTTTTTTACCTGTTAGGTGAGAGGTTATTGTTGCCAGCAGTGTTAATTTTCTCCATGTAAGCCAATTTGTGACAGAACAAACTGGTCTAACTTAAAGATACCAAAATCATGATTGTAACTCCAGAAAGTTCTCATTTACCTTTCTTTTGCTCTCAAGATTTTTAATGAGCCTCACTAGGCTTATGTGCTCTGATGAACATACAGTTTTTTAAAACAAACCAGTTGTCTTGTTTTGCAATATACAAATTATAAATTTTTTATAAAATACATTTTATGTTTTATTCTTCCATCTATTGCTATTTTTTTTCTTATAGCAATCTTTTATTTTTATTTCTTAGAGTTTTAGCCTGGATTTTTTTCTGTCCCAATTGCAATAGATTTAAAGATTTCTGGAAATTTTTTATCACAATTAAACTTCTTGGTCTTGTTCTATAATTAACTAATTTTCTTGAAAAACATTTTGGTTCAAGTACATCTGTAGAATTTGGTGAGATATGTCCTGTGCATTTAAAGGGAATGTAGTAGTTGTTCACTTTCAAATTGTGATCTTTGTAGTCATATTTCCATTTAATACTTCCAGAAAAAAGCAGAAATTTAATACCTTTTTTCCCTTCAAATGCTTGCTGCCCCTTTTTCAAACTAACTTAGGGCCTTTTTTTGTGTCATGACATTCCTGCAAAGCCAGCTGATGTTACATCAGCATAGTCTGTGCTAAACTTGCGTTTTCAAAGATATATTCCAATTATCTAAATTTCACAGTTGTCTTTCTTTACCTTCATTGTCTGTTCTTTCCAGTCTCCTCACCTGTAATCCTTTCCCAACATGATCATCCACACTGTGGATCTTCACTTTCTCTCATTCCTGGTAATAAATTTGATTTAATTTGTGTGTAGCATGAACTTTGCAGTGTTGTTGCTTAACTGCTCTTTCCAGTTGGCATTAATTACATGAAACTTGGAAACTACCTAAACCTTTAGTAGCTTGGGAGTTAATGCGGTCTGGTAAGTGCAATACCCTCTTCAAAACTTTTGCGCAGATGCTCATTTAATTATTGCTGAGTCCTTCAGACTTGTCACTTTTGTTGTTGTTGGTTCAAGAGGAAGGGTATTAGAATCATAGAACGGTTAAAGTTGGAAGGGACCTTAAAGGTCATCGAGTTCCAACCCCCCTGCCATGGGCAGGGACACCTCCCACCAGCCCAGGTTGCTCAAAGCCCCATCCAGCATGGCCTTGAATGCTCCCAGGGATGGGGCATCCATAGCTTCCCTGGGCAACCTGCTCCAGTGCCTCACCACCCTCACGGGAAAGAACTTTTTCTTAGTATCTAATCTAAATCTCCCCTCTTTCAGTTTAAAACGGTTACCTCTTGCCCTGTTGCTGCACTCCCTGATAAAGAGACTTTCCCCATCTGTACAGTAGGCCCCCTTTAGGTTCTGGAAGGCCTCAATAAGATCTCTCAGGGGCCTTCTCTTCTCCAGGCTGAGCAAGCCCAACTCTCTCAGCCTGTCCTCATAGGAGAGGTGTTCCAGCCCTCTCATCATCTTCGCTACCCTCTTCTGGACCCATTCCAATAGGGTCGTGTCATGTTTTCATAAACCTTCAACCAGTAAATGGTGTAGAAAAAAGTGATATCTAGAACTGTTTTTTGCAACCCAATCGGGCTGGAGCGTCAGTAGTTGTCTCTTACTATGTCCCTAGAGGGAAATTACTATGTTTTGAAGGAATTTAAGTAACTTTTCTCATTTTTACTTAGTAATTAAAGCAGTTTTGTTAATAACAAGTCTTCTAAACAAATTTTAAAATCCACAGGTTGCAGCCACTGTCTAAGTTTCGGGAAGGCTCTGGATTATCTTCAACAAGGTAAGAGTCAACTCCAGTGCTTTCTGTCTTGCACAGAACAGCTGTCTAGCAGATTCAAACATCATAAATGATAAATGAATATGCAGCCTCCCCTGAATGGCATCCTGTTACGTAGTTTTATTGTTGCACCTAATTGACGCTTTCAAAATGCTATCTGGGCATAATATTCTCGCCTTGAGGTTTTTATTTGTTTGCTTTTCTTATTATAGAACAACAACTGAGAATTCTTTTTCCCATGTACTTTTTTCATTTACTCCACTGTTTGTTTTGAGTCATTTCACTGTTATTGTTCTGGTTTATGTAAACCCTTGGGATAGAATTGGCCTAGGCATAGAATGGGATTTGTTCTCATCCCTTTTGAAGTCCTATTTTGTAATTTTTTTTTTAGGCCGCCTGCTGCCCTTTTTTTTTTCTCCAATCTTGATCAGCTTCCCATCAAAGTCTCTGAAATACAAGTTTTAAACACCCTCCATTGCTACAGAACTGGAGAGAATTTGCAACCAGCAGCAAAATAAAGCAGTGCTGAAAATAGTCTTTTTTTTCCCCTAGAGAAAGGGAGTTCCCTGACTTGACCAGCTACTAATTGGTACAAAGGTTTGTTTACACAGAGGAGCTATTCCTAATTAGTTCCCTATGTGGGTGCTCTACTTGAGAAATTAGTGTTATACTCTGATTTAATTTCATCTGCTTTTATAATGAATTGTTATAATTTGCAGTAAGGAACATATTTTTAGACTAAAAAAAAAAAGTGCACCACCCCACCCCCGAGTTTCAAAAGATAATTCCTCTTTAGGCAGTGATCAAGCACTCTAATTATTTGGAAATTAAATGAATAAAAATCCATCATTAGATAAGAGCTAGTTTTTAGTCATATCTTTATAAGTATAGTTGCAGAAATACAACCATGTGTTTTTCAAAGCCAAAACTTAATTCAGCTAATTTATGACCTGACGACTTGACCTTTCTTTTTCCATAGTCGTGAGGATAGTGAACCAGATTATTTGGGAAAAAGAGTGTTTGTGGAGTTATATTAGCATTGTTGAGGTTATGGTTGGAAAGGAAGTTTCACTTCCAAGCTTTTCTGTGGTGGATTTCTTAAGTTGACTTCATATCTGTTCTGGGAGCAAACTTATGTCGCTATAAGCTCTTTTATCTAGAGAGTTGAAAAGGTGACATGGGACAGACCTTGAGAATGGCTGTCCCTAAAAATCTGTATGAAGGACCTGGTCCCCTTGTTTTTCTCTCAGTTCCTCCCCCTCCCCCAGCACTTTCAGAATGAAATGGTCACTGATAGGCATTTAAATTACATTCTTAATTTTGGCAATTTCAAAAGATTGTATTGCTTTAGCCAGACCTCTTTCAATGTAAATATTGTTTTAAATAAATGTAGCCATTACCATAAATTACTATATGTTTTGGATATGTGCTTGCATTTTCATTATTTCATAATCATAATTACTGTTTCTTTTAATTCTTAATATAATGAATACCAGTACCAGTGAACATTATTTTCCTTTGGCTGTACCAGTCTTGGCAACAGCTCATTATAAAATCCAAATTAAATTGAATCTGTTCTGCAGAATTACATGGGATAAAAATTCAGTTTGAGTACCTGATCATTTTAAGCTGGCAGCATTTTTGAATGATTTTGAATGTTTTTCGTGACAAACGGATGTTGAATGTTTAGCATCACCTCTTTGGATATTTGAATGTGAATTGGAACCACTGTATTTCAAGGTAAGACATGACCAAGTGTTTGTATTAAGTACCCACTTTCTTTTATACATGATTTGTGAGAAAACTAAAGAGTCCAAGATGATGGCTTTCGCTTTGTGTAGAGTGTTTATGTCTTTGTTGAATGAATCCAATGTTATTTGAGATTTTAAATAATAACAGTTCAGTTGTCCTATATTTTTGTATTTCTTGAAAGAAACCACACCAGCAGCTCTGCATGATCTATTTATGGCATTTAAATTTATGATTTAAATTTATGGCATTTAAATTTATGATTAGCTTGTTGCCATTCAGAGTGGTGGTCCAGTTCTGTCTGCCCCGTCTCTTGCATCAACACCTGTATTCATCTGGGATGTACTGGTTTAGGGAATTTGCTGCTGAAAATCTATGGGATTGCAAAGACTTCTTGGAGGATTAATTTTCTGTCAGCTTTGACCTCTGCATCAGCTCATCATGGACTTAAACCAAGCACTGGTGTCAGCACAAGGAAACTGCTGCCTGTACTTGCAGCAACAAATTGTGATATTGGCTTTAAACATCTTGCTTCTCTCTGCTCTGAGGAAAGGTTTGATACATGAGGAAAACTATAAAGGCGTTGTGAACAGCTGCAGACTTCAATATCTGAGGAGGAAGCAGAGAGTTATAGAGAAGAACTGGAAGGTTTTGATCTGTAGATGGAATTACGCAAATATTTGTCATTGAAAGTTACTCTTCTTCCTCATAGTGAAATACCAGAGGTTGTGCTGATTTCGCTACTCATGTTTACCACATAGATTATAGGGAACAGAAGGGAAATCTCAGCATCACACTTCACATGTGGCCAACTTGTGGTCAACGTTGCACCAGAGCTCCAAGGCTACAAGTCACAGACAACGGTTCCAGTGTTTCTGACCCAAACACGCTCCTGTTTGCCAGCCCTTTCCGGACTACTGGGAAACATGAAGCAGACATGACATTTCTACTGGGCAACTGCAGCATGTAACACTTAAAATCTGAAAGGGAATAATATCATTGTTATCAATGTGGGAAGTGAGGCTGTGTGAGATGGTGGTCATCTGGTGGTTTCTCAAAGAGATGGAAGCCATCAAGTATGAAGAGGACTTTCTAAGCTAACCCTACGTTAGTAAAAGTGAATGCTGTCATTAATTCATCTGCTGTGAGAGGCATCCAACAAGCAATGTTGTGGGCAAATGACCACAAAAACGTCAATTGTTTTCAGGTAGAAAGAAGCCCAATGTAGCAGTAGCCAGACTGGCTTTCTGTCACAGCAGACTTGCAGTAACCAAGTGAGTCCAGGGATCTCAGTGGGAGTCTACAAAGTAAAGGTGTTTGCTAATCACGTGGGTGGTTGTTCAAAAGAAGTAAAGCCACCTAGAGGAGTTTGGAAGGTGTAGAGATGTATTAATTTAAGGGCACAAGGGATTCTGGTGAACGTGGAATTGTCATAGTTGAAAGCCAGCAATAGTCCTGTTTTGTTTCACTGGATGGGTGAGTGAACCCAGGACCAAGGGAGAAGGTGGGTGTGAGGGGTGGAAGGAAAGACTTATTAAGATTAAATGCTACAATCAGCTTTGACAGTTTCTGCAATACAGAAGATTATTCTTCTCTACCTTATAAACTAATGATTGGATACTTGTAAGGACTGTATACTTAACAAGTGAAGCTGCTTTGTCTATTTTATTGTCGCGCTTTGTTTTCTCCCTTAGAAGGCCTTCTAACCTTCTGTTTTGTTACAGTTGAATGGAATTTAAAATAGAAATTATGTATATGACATTTAATAATTTTTTTAAAAATCACATTGTGATTAAAACTTAGCCTGTTCTACTTTTTAAGTGAAGAAAGGTCATTTTGAACTGGAGAGGATCTTAAATGTAGTGCTCTGGATGGGCTTATCCACTCTATTGTGGAGGGCTGAGATGACCTGAAGAGACAGGACAAGTTGAATGAAAAGAAAGAATTAAAGGGAAAAATGATAGGAACACAATGTGAGAAGAAAGAGGAAGTGATGAGAAACAAGGAGTGTGAAAAGAGGAAATAGAGGTTTGCTAAATTATGGATTCTTTTAAACTTAGTCTGTAGGAAGTTAATGTTACTACTTTAACACTTCTTCACTGCTTTTATTAATTCCATTGGTAAGAACTACAACTGTTAGGAAATATTTTAGTCTTTTTTTTACCTGATAAATTTTTGAAGTCCTACCTGTTTACTAATAGAGAGCTTTTACAGATGTTAAGACAAATTATTTTTTCAAAATGAAGCCCTTAAATATGCCTTTATTACCTTAAAGATTGATTCTTTCAGAAAACTATGACAAAATACGGACTGTAGGAGCATCTAAACAATTTTTTTCTAAAATAAAAGGTTCTGAAAATCTTCCTGTGACAATGCCAAGCCAATAATAACTTCTAAATACATATACAATACATAATGCAGCAGAAGCAATTCTCTGTGTGCATAGCTATGAGCTGCTCGAGCTGTGCTGAATGCCTTACATAAGGTTTTAAATTTCTCTTAGTGCAATGAGAAAGATGGAATCTCCGAGGCTGTTTTTTAAATGACCAATATCCCTTATATCTGTTTTGAAAAGTATGGAATGAAATATTGTTTTAACTCTCCAGAATTTGAATTTTCTTAATCAGTGTAAGTATTTGTATAACTGTTTGTAGAAATGGTTTTGTGTGTACATATGCATGTGTATAATGATCTATTAATGTTATTTTTTTAAAAGATCTTTAGGGGGCAGGAGAACATGGGGTGTGAAGAGAGTAAACTGCTTTTCATTTTCAGTTTCCTCTTTTCTAAGAATACATACGAAAGTTTCTTAATTAACTAATATCATAATGAACATAAGTTGAAAGATGAACTATGATGATATTACTCGAGTCTTTGGATAAGTATATTTTTAAAATAGTTGATGAGAATTAGGCATCATTTTCTACCAAAACTAGCATGAGCTGTTAAGATGAAGATAGCAATGCAGGGAGAGCAACATCAAACATTTAAACTAATTCTGGCAATTAAATTGCATGCCTAGAGTGCATTTGGGAAAGCTCCACTGAAGAGTCTGGATTCATGCTTAGATGCCAGAATTAATATCTAAAGCTGGATCTCTGGAGTGAATCTGTATTTCACATGCAAATGTGTCTTTGGGTATCACCTCAAGTATGGTAACTTTTACTAACTTTTGAGCTGCTTTTGGAAAAATGAAGAGCAGTGTGGTTGTAGAACTTCAGAATGCATTTCAGACATTTTTTAGAAAATAATTCAAAGTTCAGAAACAAGATGATCACAGATATGATGATAATGGTAATGTTTCACGTCTGTTCCCCTGCAGTCTTTGAGAGATTGTTCTTTTTTATGCTAACAGAACATCTTGTACAGGCAGGCGTGTCCTGTACGATGTAATGAAGTTTTCAACCTGGATTGCTAGTTAATTCATTACCAGTTGTTTTATAGATAAAATGCATAAACTTGTTTCAGGGAGAAGTGTGAAGAAAGGTACAGCCATAACTATAGTTTGTTGCCTTGCATTGTTGGCCAGATGTATTTTCTGAAGAAATGGGCACACTCTCAATCTGGAATTCAGCTGTAGACCTGATTTTGGTGTGTACTGATGGACTGTGACTCACTCAGATCCTGAAATCAAAATGCTTTTCCTACATTTTGCATCCTCAAAGGAAGATGGTCTCCCAGCAGGTGTTAATGATGAGGTGATTGCTAATTTACAGCAGTGAAACTTCATGAAATAAAGGGTAGAATTTTTCAGAAGTAACAAAACCTGCAGACTATTGACTTCTGAAGCAAAGGCTATAATTTTTCACCAGTAGTGAAAAGTAAGGCTCTGTAATATCTGTTTTTTAATAAAAGCTCATTCAAAGAGATTTTTCTTCCATGAAAAAAGACTGCAAACATCTTTTTTTGCCATGTTCACCTTCATTAACACAACTTGCTGGCTGACTTCCTCAGCTGCAGTTATTCCTATACTCAGAGGTCAGAAAAGAGCAAGATCAACAAGCCACACATCTGGCTGTCTCTCTTTCCAACTGGAACAAAGAAATGATTTTTTTTTTTTAATGGCTTTTTGAGTTAATTGTAAACAATTTGGTTTTGGAGTCGCTGACTTGCACCAAATGTTTGTTGTAGGCGGATGTAGGGAAAAAGGACTATGTCCTAATGTAATTCCTCTGTGGCCAGTGAAGGGGAAAAAAAAATCACACACAAAAAACGGAATGTCTTGATCCTTCTAGCATTGAAGTATGCTTAGAATTTTGAGTGCATGTGTAGGACATTTCACAAGCTTGAAATACATGCTTTGAAGAGGCAGAGAGACAGTAGTAGTTGCTCATTTTATTTTCCTATACTCTTTGTATACAGTGATACTGATTTATTTTTTCCTGCTTAATTTTCAATAGCTGTTTATGTATGTACAAATTGACAGTCATAAAAGACCAGTCGCAAACAACAGGAATAGGGGGGAAAATATTTTACAATGAGAGTTCTGTTCTATCCTGTTTTCTTGTATTCATACTGTTCCTAAATGCTTTTTTCCAGTAAACATCAGGAAATCATATTTGCTTAACCTTTTGAAAACTAATTCTTTACTAATCAGTAAAATGTAACACTTTTCCAATTACTGTAATTTTTTAATACCTTGCATCAGGTAGCATCAGTTTATCTAATCTATTGCATTTACTTTCTTTTAAAGTGTTTTATTTAAAGTAAATATCTGGTGTGGCGTTTGATACTTTCATACTTCACAACAGGAAATACTAGAATTGTTGACGTACAGCACTTCTGAAGCTTCAGCTACTTTTAAAATACTTTGTTATACCTTTATGTGTCTGATTTGAACTCATGCAACTCTGATATTTTGATTGCTTTGTTTAAGGTGTCTGGCGTGATAGTTTTATTTCTAACCTGACCATTCTGCTAAATATTTATAAATGTCTTGATGTGAAAAGTAAATTGGTAATACCAGTTTACTAGTACATTTGACTGTCTGGAACAATGCCCAGATTTCTGACAATAAAATGAATCATCCAAAGGAAATGTTTTCTATCAATTTGTCTGTAGAAGAAAAAAAGGCACTGTACTACGATTATTTTCTGTCAAATTTAGGTGTTTGAGGTGATAATGCCACTTAGTGGATAACAGCCTTAACTGCAACCTTTTACCAAACCAGATGAGGTAGCAGACCCCTGTCTTGACTTACATCGGAGTTTTCCTCCTGGCTAGAATATGCTGATCGTAGCATGTTTTCAGAGAACCTTTTGTTATCAGTTCCATTTCGGGAAGTTTATGATTACCAGTTCAGTTTGTGGATGATATTAAAATGTAGGAATCTTTTCTTACAGAATCTTAAACTTCTTATAGGAAAACAAGGATCTTTTTATTTGCGTATTTAATTTGATTTGAAAGACTAAACAGCAATCTTGGTCTTCTTGCACTGGTTCTTTAGGTTAATGAAATGTAATTGGCAGTATGCGATAATTTTGGTGGTTTAAGCAATGCTTGGTTTTAGCACTTAGGGTTGGAAGATTGATGGCTGGGCAAACTTTGAACCAGAACAAGCCAGTTCTTCAAGAACTGAATTGAAGAGGACCTGATGGGAAGTAGTCAGTGCCTTTTCTTGGGCAACATTGTGAAGGGCATGCACAAGAAGGGGAATATAGGACTGGTCTGGGCCCTGTTTTAGTTGGACTTTTTGTAGACTTCGAGTAATTCTGCTTTGGATTATCAAAAAGGTGAGATAGATGCTAAATATCTATTCCACCACTGGCATTTATGATTATTACTTCTTGAATATATTCTTTTCATAAGGGCTTTTCTTTGCTAAGTAGTTTGGATGGTAGTACTAATTTTCACTGAATTTCACTGAATTTCACTGATTTTTATTTTTTTTAGAGTTGGAAGGGACCATAGAGATCATCTAGTCCAACTCCCTTGCTGAAGCAGGATTGCCTAGAGCTAG
>JAOQGH010000023.1:103533540-103558621 GCA_025769975.1 Gallinago jamesoni | reverse complement strand
ATCTTCCTCTCTCCATACCCTCCCCCTTGCCTCCAAGGCCCGAGATTCATGAGGGGCAGCCTTAGCAGTGAAGACAGGAGAAAAGAAGGCATTCAGCAACTCTGCCTTCTCCGTGTCTTCCACCACTAGGGTGGAATAACTTTGGTATAAAATTTAAATATATAAAAACTCATTTTATCTGAGACCATTATATATGTGCATATATAGAGAGTTTATATGTTTTTTTTCTTCTAATATCAGTGTATTAAAAAAAACTCCATTCTATAATAAAAGAGTACTATCCTCTGCAGTTTAAAGGCTTTTTTATGGGAAAGGTTTTTTGCACTGTTGAAAGACATACTGATTTAGGTCTTTCCAGTCTTTAAACTGTGTTCTTTGAACTTTTTTTTTCCCATCAACCCCCATAATCTGCAGTCACTGAGCATTTTTTTTACTTAATCTTTCAGACTTCTTTAAAGTTTTCAGTTACACAGTTTTTATTAGCAAGTCAGTTGAATAAACTGCAACCAAACGAATGATTGGCTCAGAGGAGGAGGAAGAAAACATAATTCAATTTCCAGCTATGTTTCAGTTATTCTGAAATGGTATTCAGCTTTCATTTCAATTTCAGCTATGATGAAATGGTTTTATTATTGATGAATATTACACTTTTTTTTTTTCCAGAAAATGCCTATCTTCCATTTGTTCATCATGAACTTGGGAATACTTGAGGGTTTTTTTCTGCCCCATCCCATCCTCCAGAGAACTCACACCATCTAAGCCATGAGCTAAGAGGAACCCACGTTTCAAGATCCCATTAATGCTGAAGTCACATGGTTGTTCTTCCTCCCCCTAACTCTGTACAACTGCCCGTGCCTCCAGACACCTAGAGCACATGGCTTTGAGTTAGCAAACAGAAACTTTAGTTAAGATGATGATTTTCATCTTGATTGCTATTAGTGTTACAGTTTTAATCTTGATTTATCCTTTTTTTTTTTTTTCTGTAACAAGCAACTATTTTGTAGTTCTTGGCTAAAGTTGCTACTTTGCAGCTCTCTGTGTATGTACATACACTATGTACAGTTGTGTGCCTGCATAATTTTTATATGGTTCAAGCTTTTTGAAAAGTTACATGGCTATTTCTTAAAATATTTTTAAGTGAAATATTTAAATAGTTGTTTATAATTTGAATTTTTGTTAGAAAGTAATGAATGATGCTTTTACAAAGGCATTATTTCTTTCACATTTAACGTATGCCACCTCTACTGAAGTGTGAATGGGGAGTTGGTTTCAACTAAAGTCAAACCAGTAGGGCTGTTAGATCATTTTTTAAAATGTGAAAACAGAACTTAGTTTGCTCTAAACCTAAATATAGTGCATTTTCTATAGTTTCTAGTTCTAAAAGGCTTGATTTGCCTTTTTAAACAGGAGTACTCAACAGAGGCAGAAGAAAATATTGAATGTAACTACCTTACTCTATTTTTGATTGCAGATAATTGGCATTTTAAAGCCAGTGTATCTCATCCGGAGTATCTGTGGTTTAGTCATAAACTACAAAAGGAAAACAAGATTTCTTCCTTCTTTCAGCTTCTTCACTTGGAAAGAAATAAAGCTAATTGAAAACTCTTGGAAAAGGGGAAATAAAAATGGTATTTCTGTTTGTATGATGGAAGCAGGACTGCTGCCAGGGGCTGACATAGCACGTGTTAGATGAGGGACTGGGATACCCTGCCAGGAATGCTCACCACCCCAGGGTTTCGCTTGCTGCCGGGCCCAGTCACCGCTACACTGGTTTATGTTCCAGTAGAAATGGTGGTTTTCATAATTTTGGATGCAAATTTACAGTCACAGTTACTTTTAAAGCTAAATTCTGAGTTTAAGTGGGAGGGAAAGGAATGCGATATATATATTTTTTTTTTAATATTGTTGCCCATGCTGAGGTATGATTAATAAAATATTACCTAGATTAGTTTGTCTTGATTTAGAAAAGGGTGGAGGGGAAACTCATCTATGGATACTGGAGTTCTAGTCCCTGCAAACGTCTGGGTTGATGCGTGCAGGGGAGGTGGCGCAGGTGATTGAGTGCAGATGTGAACTCATTATTAGGTCCAGCCCTGGCCTTACCACCTTTGCTGAGGCGTGCAGGCAGGAGGCATTTGGACAAATTAACTAGTTTTTATTCGGAGCCTGAATTTCCCCCGTGTTTTGAGTCAAACTCGGGAGCGGCCGAGTGGCAGCAGGGGGCGCCCCTTCCCTGCTCGGCCCAGGGCTGCCCTCCCGGCCGCGCCCCGCTCGAGGTTGGAGTTGTAGGTTTTCCTTCAGCGTTGCTCACAGGGTGGAAGAATTCTCTGTTTTCTTCGTGTAATGGGGCCTCCGTTGGCTCCTGCATCTTGCGAAGGGGAAGGCAGCAAACGTGTCAAAAAGGGGCTTGTGACTCATCTCCACCCGCGTTTGTCAATTAGCTTTTATAGCAAAGCAGGAGCGGTGCATAAAGTCACTACTGTGCATCAATTTTATTGTCTTAATTAAAAGTTATTGTGCAAATTTCATTGCTAAATTAGGAATAGCTTCCAGTAATGATTTGAATTAATTACTGTAGAGCCTGACAGGGTCAGTATGTTATTTTAATTTTCATTTACACTTACAAGAAATCTAATTTTTAATTAAAAGGATGGTTTTAATTCAGCACCATCCCGTTTTCTTTCCTTTTTTGTCATCTTTGGCAAATATCAGACTTGTTAACATACCAGAAAAAGTTGCAGTGGCTTTTAGCAGCTCATGTTGGGGCACAAAAGCTTGTTTGGCATTCTGTGTAAATAAAACACCTTATTTGAAAATAGGTTTACTAGGGGATGTGCTTCTTTAAAGTATTAGGCACAATGCAAAATTAAGAATCTTGTTATGTTTACATCATTAAGAAGGCTAATGTGCTTGCCTATTAAGTAAATGCAATTTTCAAGCCAGGCTATAGTCCAGAAAAATGCCATGGTCCCAATCTGCCCCTGTACATCTTAATGAATTGCGTGTCTAATGCGAAAGGAGTTAATAAAATATTATCAGAAAGGATTAAAAAATGACACAAAGCTAATTAAGAAATTGGAATTTATGCTTTCTGTAACTCCTGCATACTTACAGATTAGACTTCTTGCTCAATATTCAGTCCCCTCAACCAAATTAAATTTTAATGTGAGAGAAATATTTGAAAAATTCCAGAGTTTTGCAGCTTTCTTAGCTACTTTATGTTTAATTTGTTGTCCAGTAAAATGGTTAATTTTTCTTTCTCAGTCTTTCTGATTACCAGTCCATCTGCATTTGTGGGATTGATTTGTTTTTTTCCCTTTAGTGGACTATTTTACATTTCTGTTTACTGAATTTCTTCTGGTTAGTATCTCGAGTTTATCAAAGTGATTTTGAATTGTGATCCCATTTTCCATAATATTTTAATTCCCTTCTAGCTTAGCGCATATTTTTAAAGGTTATTTTCTTCTCTCACTAATTAAAAGTATTGAACAAAACCAGATCTATACAACAGATACTGTTTAAAATTACCATCTTCTTTTGCTATTAAACCACTGACAACTCCTTTTTCAGATTTTTAATGTTGCAGCATTTTCTCTTTTCTCATCTTCAGTCATTTATCAAATCTCCCTCCATTGCATATTTCTTTCCTTCCTTCAGTTCTTCTATATGCTTATACAGGCATATTGATTTCTAAGTCTCCATTTTATCTACTTTGTCCATTGGAATAACCTGTTAAGTATTTTCATAACTGTTGTCTCCTGCACTCTTTTGCCACTTAAATCAACATTCCAAGAGACCAATTCTTCCAAGATACCTGAGATTACTGAAACTGCTTTCTTTGAAATCATGATCTTTAGTTTGCTGTTTTCTCCTTGTTTAGCAACTTCTGCTGTTTTTAATTAATTTCTCCCTTATTCCCATCCTTATATTCAGTTAATTCTCCCCATAAGTATCAAACAAGTCTAAAATAGCCATTCCTCTGCAAACTCCTCTGTGTTCTAGAAAGAATATTTATCACTCCAGGAGCTTGTACGGGGAGGGTCCGTACAAGGCTCCTCAGGCTTCTTGCCCAGTTCTGTTACTCAGATGCCACTGTAGTTCAGCAAAACTTTATTTACCACTTACTTAGGATTAGGTGGTCTATCACATTGCTGTTTGGGGATGATATCTGTTCTTCCTCCTTTACGCTCACCTGGAGACACATAGGAAGTTTTTCTTTTAACTTTTCCAGAAATTTTAAATAAAAATTAAAAAAGTGTATCTTATTCTCCAGCTTATTTATTTTTTCAATATATTTTTTTCTCCTAGTGGAACTCTTGCTATTTCCATCAACAGCATTGGAATGTAAATTGGTCAGCAATTTTTCTTATTTTGTGTAATGAGATATTTAATAAGACCACTATTATACAAATTGAACTATTTTAAACTAATAACAACTAATTCCTACAAAGATCCACATTTCATCTTTAGTTCCTCAAATCTTGAGCTATTGATACAAATATTCAGCTTTCTTAATTCCAGTAATGTCAGTATGTTTCTCTGATCAGTATTAATTGTCTGCTTAGTATTTTAAGATACTGTTTGACTTCTATGCCCTTTTCCAGAAAAGAATACTTGTAGAGAGTGCTTCAGATCTACTTAATAAAGTTTATTACCCCCCAAAACAGAAATACAAATTTAGCCAGCAAAATTCATTATGTTCTACATACTGATACATTCAGAACAGATCACTAGCAAATACGCAATAAGAAATCCAGCTGCTGTAGGATTTATGTCTGGTTTGACTGAGATTAGATGTGCTGGTTTTGGCATTTATGTATTAAAAGAGAAGGAAAATAGATAAAGAACAAAGATAACGTGCAAAGACTTACTGCTGTTATGAACTGGTACAAAAAATAACTTGAAAATAAAACCCTTTACCAGGGTTGCACAAGGAACGGGAATGTGATGGTTTTCATCTTATTTTTTCAGACACTTGCTTTGGATTTTCTGTGAACATAGTACAAAATACTCTGTGTGGCGTAGTCAGAAGGTTGAATAATTGGCAGTCATTAACAGGCAGAAAGGAGCATAAACGTTTTTTCTGGTCTGATTTTTCACCTGAGTCTCCTGGAGTTTCTGATTCTGTATCAAAGAATATATATATATTCTAGAATAGACTTTTCACTCAATATATTCACAAACGTTGAAAACGGATGCCTTTTCAATTGCCCAAATCCCTAGATTTCCAAAATTGAGTGTGTTCTAAGATGGTTTATTTCCTTTTTCACTATGATTTTGGGTGAGAGAAGACACGAATGAGGAAATTTTAAGCAGAAGAGGACAATGTGGATGCTCTTCTCTCACAAAGGTTTGGAAGAACTAAGTCAAACTCCACCTGGAAAAAAAAATGAAGTGGTTTTGTTTTGAATGAAGAAACACTTAAACTAGCCAAAACTGTTCTGTTTCTGTTAAAGGTATCTCTCTCCCATCTATCAATGTGGTAAATGCCAGCATCCTCCTTTGCTTACCTGACAGGATCAACTGATAGAGGCTCCATATATCCTGTGCAGGGAAATTGTGTCCCTGTTTTGTGCATAAACATCTGTGCCCTGTGCAAATGAGGTTACTGTTGTTACTGTGCACTCAGGTGGAAGGATCAAAGCACAACAGTGTTTTCTTAATTTCAAATATAATTTTATTCTAATTACTTAATTTGCTTCCATTCTACTTTTTTTTTGGTGGTGGTGGGGTTTGGGTTTTTTGTTTATTGTGACCTACGAATCAGAATCCACATAATTTGGTTGCCTAGTTTTCATCCTTTTATGATGTCTCTTCTGACGTTCTGCTCTTTGAAAATATATATATAGGAGTTCTGTTCAAAGTATGTTCAGGTGTAAGGGTTGGCATGTAGAAAAATCTCCCCCTTGAACAAATTATAAGTTCATCTGAGGTAACTTTTTTTTTTTTTTTTTTTTACTTTTGATTTTAGGGAAACCATGAGCCAAGATCTTTAATCCTTGGGGCTACAGGTACTAATATTGTTGGCCAGGTCTTTTAAAGATTTATGATTAGTGAAAAATGTATTTGCCATTACAAACGATTTATTAACTCCCTTTGCCTTGCTTCACCTTTTCTCTAGGTTTTAATTGTGTCCTGCAATCTGCATATCAGTTAACAGCAAAAGCCCTTGGCTTGACATGTTGCTTATCTAGGAATTGTAATAAAATAATTGTTCAAAGCAGAAAGGATTCTTTTATCTTGGGTTGCTTTCACCTTGAGCAACTTTCTTCTCTTATTTCACTTTTCACCTCTTTATATCAGTTTTGGGGGGTTGAGTTTTGTTGGAGTGTTTTAAGTCTGTGCTTCACCTGCATAAAGAATGCGTGGTGATGGGTTTTAATTCAGTTGTGTGTATAGGTTGCTTCTTATCTGTGTGTGTAACTTGTTATGAAAATCTTATAAATGCAGTATTTAGAGACCAACCTTGGGGATAATATGATATTTTTCTGGAAAATGAATATAGCTTGCCGTCTGAAAATAACTTGGGTGTGTTTTTTCCCTTATCAATGCTTTATAGAGAATACTATAGGTACTTCAGTGTGAAATACCCTTGGTGGGTTTTTGCAATTAGCATCTCAAAAACAAATATATGACTATTTTTCCTTTTTTTTTTTCCTTAATATAATGATACAGTCTGATGCTTATTTCTAAAATAAAGTCCACAGAGGAATAATGCCACTTTTTCAAACTAACATCTATTTGCAAAACTGAGACTCTTAAACCTCAGTTGTTATATTTCTCTTAATCAATGCAACTACAGTTTATAAAATTTAAAGATATACCAGTAAAACAACTGAAGATAACGATTCTACCATATCCATGAAAATATTCTTAACTATAAGAAAATTGGAGAGAAGAATAAAAAAACCAACCATAATGTTGGTTTATTTGATGGGGATAAATATAATGTACTATACATAAGCAGGACTAATGAATTGCCAAAATGCAGAAAGGAAAGCAATTGGTAAAACAAGACTATGCAAATAATATTTGAGGGATGTGTAAAGCACAGTTTTCTGCAGGATATGATTCCTTATATGTATTTGGCACCATACTCAGATGCAATTGGAGCACTGTAGCTAGAGTTGAGTGACCCATTAGAATTTGGACCCCTTGGAGAGTTTGCAGAGAAGGGCGGTGAGATTGGTCAGGTATAAGAAAACATGAACTATCGTGATTGGGCTTAAAGAGCGTTTTGAAGAGCTTTAAGAATAGTTCAGGCAAACATCTGCACAGAACGACAGAGCTGCTGTTGCTGTTTTGTGGTCTGGATAACCCCACCTAAGGGCTTTGATGGCATTGCTGTGAACAGGAATCAAAAATGCTTGACTGTTCCAGACTCCAGCACTGCACTTCTCACAGCAATAGCATTTCCAGTTTTTTACCTATGGTAATGTCCATTCTGTTGCCTGACCCTTGCAGAACTCGATTCCCATGCTGATGGTGAGAGGGATAAGTAGGGGATACATGCATAGGGAACCGCTGTGAAAGTGCTTCAGTTTCTGCATGTACCTTCACTCCATGGAAGAGTCCAAGCACTCTAGCATTTCATTTTTTTTAGAACTAGTCTTACAGAAATACTTTTAAGAGATTAGGCAGCTTTAATGTTTCATTCATAGATGAAAGATAAGAAGAAAAAAAAAAAGGCAAAAACGTTAGTAATAAAAGTAGGCAAATGCAATTTAAAATGATCTGTTATATCTTCCTTCCTCTCCCAAATAAAAAACGGGGCTTCCTTCAGAAGTAGATTATCATTGGTAAGAATTTTCCGTATTTTTTAATCTTTATTCATCTTTTTGGTTTATTTGTTAATAAAATGAAACCATTTTCTGTGTCTTGCACTTCTGCTATTTCCCTACAAGAACTTCAACAAATTTATAGGTGAATGTCCAACAATTTAGAATTGTGCTTTTGATCTGAGAGATCATCTTGGGTTCAGATGCTGGTGTTTTTTTAGAACCATTGTTATTCATTCAGTAAGGTCAGTTGTATTATTTTAATGATGCTAATAGGCTTAGTACATTACAGTACCCTCAGACTACAGAATGGATGCTTGTCTCTTCCCATGTAGATGTACCATTAGAAGTTCCTCATCGTTCATTGTTTCTCTTGAACTTGGGAGTCTCTCTTATTCCTTAAAATCCCAATAGAGTTGCTCATCAGAACTCTCCAGCCTCACTTTATTAGGATCGTAGAATCATAGAATGGTTTGGGTTGGAAGGGACCTTAAAGATCATCTTGTTCCTGCCATGAGCAGAGACACCTCCCACTAGACCACATTACTCAAAGCCCCATCCAACCTGACCTGAACACCCCCAAGGATGGGGCATCCACAGCTTCTCTGGGAAACCTGTTCCAGTGCCTCACCACCCTCATAGTAAAGAATTTCTTCATAATATCCAATCTAAATCTCTCCTCTTTCAGTTTAAAGCCATTACCCCTCGTCCTATTGCTACACTCCCCAATAAAGAATCCCTCCTTTAGGATGATCTAAATGTAGGTATTTGCTGATTCAGCTCATTTTGACAAAAACCTATTGGACTCTGTTATTGTAAATGGGCACATTTAAGAAATACTATCTGGCAAAGGAACACTAATGAGCAGCAAAGGTTGAGCTGGTGGATGTCTCCTTTTGACACGAAGTTTAAATGCTTTGTCTGCTGAACCTTCAGTGTAGCTACAGTGATGGTGATGGTTTTGAATTGGTACGGACTAAACTAGTCCTGTAAAGGAAAGAGAAGTAAATTAGTACTTCGGTAGCAATTTATATAGTACTATAGCTAAAACTATAGTACAAAACTCCACACTTCAAATTTATGTAATCACTTAAAACAGTGTGTAAACAAGGATTTTAAAGAGGAGTTAAATAACACGATACTTTGCTTTGGACATGGAATATTTAGTTGCTAACACCTGGTTTGTGAACATTTAGTAAATTTTCAAAACTAGATTTTAGTATATAGTAAATATATCTTTCAGTATATTTTCAGAATATGCATGCACAATCCATGGCAGATTTGAAGGGTTGCATTTTGATTTGGCTGGAGGGATAGTATTTTATTTCTTACAATTCAAAAATAAACTGATTGGTTTAATGGGGGAGAAGGAATTTATCTTCCCATCCTAGATAATGCCTCTAGAATGTTAAAACTAAATTAATTAAATTTTAGGAACAGTGATGTGTTAGAAAACCAGCTTGTGTTATTTTATTCAAGGCCAAGCATTTTTAAATATGCTACTGGATAATGATATTTAAAATGCAAAATGCTAAATGTACCTTCTTGTTCGTTACTGTTTTTACAGTTTATTTATGTCTGTGTGCCACTAATGAAATGTTGAGCATCAAAAATCAAGTAATTAGCTTTAAACAGTCAACAGTAGCTGAAAAAGCATTTTCTATATACTTATTACATAAGCTTTAATTGTTTGGAAAACAATAGAAAACATGAAAATGCAGACATCATTGTCATGTCAACATGTCATCGTTTTTAAAGCATACTGTGAAAAGTTGGAATTTTAAGGGATTTGGAGCTCTCTTAATGCTATCATTTTGGAGTGCTGCAACAGCTGTATTTTTATATATGCATTGAGTCTCATTTCAACATATCAATAATTTAACAGTAAGTGAAATAAAATGCTTTCCAGTTTAATGAAATGGAATTTTATGCTCTTAAGTTAAGCCTTTCTAACTTGCTTCTGTATGTCAGCTTTTAATTTGTGTTTCTGTTGCAACCAGAGTATATCTGCTCTGGCTACCAGATACGGTTTTAAGCCATGTCTTATCAGAGTGTATCTGCTGACCTGCTCAGAATTTATCTCATTAGTTAGTTTGAAATCTCATTAAAAGTTATCCTGAAAGTGACTTGTAGTTCCTGAGGTTTGGAATACATTATTAGAGTTTTCAGGGAAAGACAGTTTGGAAGATTCAAGTACTGGGAAGCAGCAAGCTATACAGAATAAAATAAATCAATGTGGGACAAAGAATTATGTTTATTAGCACTTCCATTAAGGTGAAGGTTGGCCTTTTAATATGGAGTTAAAAAATTAGCGTTTAATTATGAGTTATAGTTTAAAGTGAAAGTTTCTTGGAATAGATATTCTTTTTAGGTGCATTTCTTTTTTTTAAGGCAACCGTATTTGAAATCATAAAGAAGTGTGTTTAGTGGCTGCCTGAACCATATCACTGGTTTTTGGGTTGATGTACATTGGAAATAGCTGGCGTTAAATCAGTGCTTTTGAGATCACTGGAAAAACGCAGGCTGAAATACCATGAAAATGATATAAAGTTTGTGGCAGGGTTCTTGTGTCGTACTTGTGACCTAAATAGCTGAATCAGTTTCTGCACAGGGATTGAAGGAGAGAGGAATAAAACTAAAAAAAGGCTAAGAAATACAATAAAAGTTCAGGAAAAACACTGAGAAATCTCCAGAGCCCTGGTTTGCGGTACTTCTGTAAGAAGGCTCAGAAACTGGAGCTTGGGCACATGACCTCAAGCTACTCAATGCAAATGTGGGCTCGTATCCTTGGGTTTTTGGCAAAGGGAGCAGCTTTCTCACTGTTCGAAGGATGCTATCAAGTCTTGGGCTGCAGTGCTAACTTTGGCAGCAGAAGAAATGGTTGGATATGCTCTGAAGATTGAAGGCAATGAGGTAAGATATGGCTTAAAACGAGTTGAAAACAAAGAATCCAAACTGAGTCAGTAATTTAGATTGTGATAGTACTTCATAATAATATACATTGTTTCCTTCAAGGTTATGAAAAGGAAAATAAGTGTATGCATATTATTTTGTCCCTCTTACATGATGCTGATAAAATGATATACCAGTGTGATGAAAATGTTAAATTATGGAAGATACATGTTTTAAGTATTTTGCTTTGTTTGCATGTTTTTTCCCTTCGTAGGCTAATCAGAAAGTCAGATTCATTTAATACAGTGCAGATCTTGTTCTGAAAGTAAAACTGTATTTTTTTTCCTGCATATAAATGTATGTAACTTTATGAATGATGGAGAATGTTTCTTCATGTTTCAATGCTGTATACGCAAGATGTTGCTAATTGTAAAGGGCTTGACAGTCTGCTCACTGGATTTGTTCTGGAGAGAAAATTTTGAAGAAGTATGTAATGGAAAGCAAAACCATTTGTTTAACAAAAACCTGGTTTACATGAAGCTGCGTGCTCTGAATGGATTCTTGATTAAATTTCTATCATTTTATGGAATGACTTTGAAATCTCAAAGCCTTGCATTAC
Source organism: Gallinago jamesoni (assembly GCA_025769975.1). Lineage (NCBI taxonomy): Eukaryota > Metazoa > Chordata > Aves > Charadriiformes > Scolopacidae > Gallinago > Gallinago jamesoni. The sequence continues at coordinate 103,547,332 of JAOQGH010000023.1, read as the reverse complement.
CTTCCTAGGTTTTCCTGCTGTACAATATATCACTTATGTGCATATAGAAATTAGGCTTGATGATACTTTTTCTTCTGTAATGCTTGGGGGAAAATTTGAAAAAACTTTGTCTCCTCATAAGGAGCATCAGTCATGTACATACTGAGAATAATTTTTTTGTAGTCTGACTTCTTATGTGGGAAAAGAGTTAAACTGAAAAATAAATGGGCATCAGATGTGAGCTCCAAGAGGCACGGTTTAGAGTACTGAGAATATTTATCTTTGAGGAAAAATCAGTTTTCAATCTGAGTTTTAAATCTAAAATTACGTATTTCTATAGCCCTCCAGGCAGACCTCTTTATTCTTATATGTGCTTTTTCATGGTTTAATTTTTCTGTCTTCTAAGAAAAGTTTGTTTGCCCAAGAAAGCTATACTTTTACATAGTTTTAGGACTCTACTAATAAAAAGACTCTACTGATAAAAAAACCCCTTTTCTTCATGTCTCCTTCCTTTTTCCCTTCTGCAAAGACTTAATTTTTAGAGCATTCGTCACTTTGGGGAGTTTTTCATGACTTGAGAAGGTTTCCAAGATGTTAAAAGATAGGAATCTTTTTCTTTCTCTTTCTTTTTCTCTTTCTCTTTTTCTTTCTTTTAAAAGATAGGAATCTTTTCTTTTTTATTTTTTCTTTCCTTTTTTTTCTTTCCTTTTTTTTCTTTCCTTTTTTTTCTTTCCTTTTTTTTTCTTTCCTTTTTTTTCTTTCCTTTTTTTCTTTCCTTTTTTTCTTTCCTTTTCTTCTTTCCTTTTCTTCTTTCCTTTTCTCTTTCCTTTTCTCTTTCCGTTTTTAAAAATGCATACATATCTTTTTAAAAATTAAAAGGAACAAGCTTTTCAGCTCTTCTTTCTGATAAATTTTTATAGTCATATTTTATAAAGCCCTACTGCTTGGAAACAGATTATTTTTTTCTTAAGTTATTCTCATGAAATAAGATGGATTTATGCTAAAGAATCCAAGTCAAGAATTCAAACCTCTTTTTTTTACACTGGAATGTTATTCAGTAATCTTGAGTCCAGCAATATGGAGGATTTACAAATACAGATATTGTTCTGAATTTGTTTCTCTTGCTCAGTAATAAACTCATAAATATCTGTCTGTACTTTGTGATATACTGATATTTAATTTCCAGTTTGCTGAATAGAATTATTTCTGTATTCATGCAAGGTCTTACTCACTCTGTCCCCATGCATAAATATCACAGAATTGACCACCAAAATGTTTCTCGTGGTCCATAATATGACATAATGTTTAATATATGATGCAGACTGTGTCAAGCTCTTAGTTGTAGTGTTCTAAGTTTACGTGTATAACTGTTTACAATTTTGTTGCGTTTACTAGGTTTGCTGGGATGGGTAATCTTCTTAAGGTCCTTACCAGGGAAATTGAAAACTATCCACATTTTTTCCTGGATTTTGAAAGTAAGTTCAAACAATTACCAGACAATGAGAGAATCTTTTCCCTGACTTAACAGTGAACTGAGGAAAACCTTAAAATCTGATTGCTTGCAGTGTATATTTTCCAGCACAACCAATCTGTCCAAGTCCTTGTCTCTAAAATCATTTGTTCACTCAGGACTCCTTTTCTCTTCCTTTTCTATTTTTCAGGAACCAAATGGGAAATCTTTTAAAAGTTCTCACTTGCACAGAGCTTGATCAGGGGCCAAATTTTTTCCTTGACTTTGAAAGTGAGCAAAGCTTCTTGCCTGGCTTGCCTTCTTTGCTTATCATTTCTTAATAAACTGCATGCGCTTACGCATCATGAAGCAATTCAAAAGGGATTTGCAAACAAATCAAATTACACTTCAGTTGAATATTGCTTTTTGATAGTTATAAAGCATACAAAATTATTTAAATTCATTCTCAGCAGAGAAGGGGGCAGAATGATAAATGTGGAAGTCAAACTTTACCTTGAATTAGTTTCAAAACATTTATGAGCCATTGTTAAATTTACATATGGATGAACTTCACCTCAGCTTTCTAACAAATCAGGCTTAAAAAAACCCCCTCTATGTTACTTCCTTGAATGGAAGTATATATTGGAAATAATAAAAGATAAAAAAATCTGAAAAAATATAAACAGTGGAGGTGGCACTATTTTTGCCTGGTTCAGTGATGATTTAACTGGGATTATTATAGTTTCTAAAAAGTAGTGAAATGGTCAAAGTGTACGTGCTTGATTGCATCTCTCTTAATTGCTTGGTTATCAGTTTGCAAAACAGTGTTTCCCATTCTAATTTTCTTCTCACATCTATATCTGATTCAAGCTGTTTCACTTTTGATGGTTACAATTTCTCTGCATGTACTTCTAGACATTGTCTTGAAAAATGGTCAAATCAAATACAGGTTTAATCTTACTCCACTACTTACAAGAAATGCTTTCTGTTTAAAATGCTAACAGTGTGTGTAGTTTTGTCTCTTAATACCTTTATTCTAAAAAATAATAAAGTTTTGAGAGAAGCCAGTGCTTTTAAAATAACTTTGTTTTGAACCAGGGTTTAAGAGAGAGTTTCATGTGATTAGACACACATTTTATCACCTTGAAATAATGATTCAAGAGAACTAATTCCTGAATTCTTTTTTTCTCAAAAAGAAGTTACTGGCACGCTATTAGACTGTGTGTGTGTACACACTCTGAAGTACTGGTTCAAAAATTCGTTTAAACACATACTTAAATCTCATGAAATTGTTCAAACATGCTTTCTTGGAGAAGAGCTAGGATATAACTTTGCACATACCTTAATCTTCTTATCTTGATCTTATTTACCTCATTATGAAGAATCAGCTTCAAATGATGAAAAAAAGTTAATTGATTAGTTGGGTTTAGGAGAAGGTACTGCAACCCCTGTATCCATTTCTCTCTTCTGTCTATATAATTTAAGAATTTAATTGTAAACCCAGGGTGTCAAGGCTTTATCCAAACCAGCACATAAATTTTTTAAAATTTTTTTTTCCTGTCAACCTTTTGAGGGCTTTGGTAGTGCTCTGTGGCTTTGCCAAGCTATTGTGAAGGTTTTCAGCTTCTCTGAGCTCCCAGGTTTAATCAGTCCCATCGTGGCCAGGATGGTAAGAAAGTTCTCCTAACCCAGGCTACAGCCTTGGCAGGAAACAAGTGGTCTGGCAATGGGAAGCCTTGGAGCAGAAGGGGTGGTGAAAGGGGAAAATATCTGTTTTAATAAAGCTTTGGCAATGAAGGTTGGTTATTTTGTTTTGGTTTTTTTACAAAAGTGCATTGCCAAGAAGTGAGCAGGGTGAAACTCCCTCTCCAACTGGAGGTGACTGATGGTTAGTGCGAGTACATCAAACGCTAGTCAGGCACATCGACCTAGAGAGGAACAAAACTATCATCTCCAAATTTCAGTGATGAAATTAATACTCCTGAGTGACAGGTTAAAATGTTTTGCTTGTGAAATAAAGTCTTGGAGTGGTTTATGGCATGACATTTGTATTGTGTCAAAGGGATGTGACTGAAGATGACTGTAATTTTGTGGTTTGGTCTCCTTTAATTAGATGTTGTATGGAGTAAAAGGACATTCTTGGTTAGTGGAGATAGGTAAGAGCCTGTTTGCATGCTCGCTGGACTTGAGATGTTCTATGGGCTTATTTTTCAGTTTGAGTTCACAGTGGCGTGAATGGCCACTACAGTTGGCCATTCAGAGGATGAGGGGTATGTCGAGTTGATGTGCTTACTGTATTTCGTTGTTTGCATCAGGATATTGCTTTGCAGTTTTTTGTGCACTTTTCATTAGCCAAAAGCTGAATTCTCAAAGTAAATCTGTCAGTGCTACTTCTGAAATATGTGCATATTTTTTGATACTGTTGCCCTGGTATTTTTTGTACAGCTCTTCATTTTATATGTGTTGGACCTGAAGGGAGGGTGTGTGACACACTTCTTCCTGACGTGTTTACAATGTGCCACACAAATATTGCTTCAAAAAACAGAGACAACCTTTTTCCTCCTGTACAGGAGTAGAATACACAATCTGTCTCTGTGCCTCAAAAAGCAGAGGCTTTGCGGGCTGATGTTGGTCAAAAGTAATACAAGTGCTTATACAAAGAAGTGGGGAAAGAACCTTAAGGTGTTAGATTCATTTGACAGTAGATTGAATCTGTTCTGTCATCCCGTGGGTGATGCTTTGTGACATGGTCGCATACCCTTTTGCTAGATTTGAAATGTACAAACACATGGTTGCAGCTATCATGAATGATACTGTGGTGGGTTGACCATGGCTGGACACCAGGTATCCACCAAATCACTTCAGTCCTCAGTTGGACAGGGGAGAGAAAGTAATAATGAAAGGCTAATGGGTTGGGCTAAGGGCAGGGAAAGATCATTCAGCAGTTCCTATCATGGGAAAACCAGACTTGACATGGGGAAAATGAATTCAGTTTATTACCAATCAAATCAGAGTAGGATTATGAGACATAGGAACGAATCTTACATCACTTTCTCCCTACCATTCCCTTCTTCCCAGGATCAGCTTCAGTCCTGATTTTGTCTCCCTCTTCTCCCTGAGCAGCACAGGGGGGTGAGGAATGGGAGTTGTGGTCAGTTCATCACACATTGTCTCTGATGCTCCTTCCTCCTCAGTGTGAGCACTCCTCACATTCTCCCCCTACTCTAGCCTGGAGTTCCTCCCACAGGAGATAGGCCTCCACCAACTTCTGCAACATGAGTCCTTCCATGGGGTGCAGTTCTTCAGGAACTGCTTCAGTGTGGTTCCCTTCCATGGATTGCAATCCTTCAGGAACAGACCACTCCAGCATGGGTCCCCCACAGGGTCACAAGTCGTGCCAGCAAACCTGATGCAGCATAAGCTCTTCTCTCCATGGGGCTACAGATCTTGCCAGGAACCTGCTTCAGTGTGGGCTTCCCACAGGGTCACAGCATCCTTTAGGCATCCATGTGCTCTGGCATGGGATCCTCCATGGGCTGCAGGTGGATATCTGCTCCATTGTTAACCTCCATGGACTGCAGGGGGACAGCCTGCCTCACCATGGTCTTCACCATGGGCTGCAGGGGAATCTGCTCTGGCACCTAGAGCATCTTCTCTTCCTTCTTCACTGACCTTGGTGGCTGCAGAGTTGTTGCTCCTGCATATTCTCACTCATCTCTCCCAGCTGCTCCTGTGCAGCAGTTTTTTTTCCCCTTCTTAACTATGTTATCACAGATGTGCTACCACTGTGTTGCTGGTGGGCTCGACCTTGGCCAGTGGTTGGTCTTGGAGCCAGCTGGCATTGGCTTTAACAGACATGAGGAGAGCTTCTGTCAGCTTCTCGCAGAAACCACCCCTGTAGCTCCCCTGCTACCGAAATCTTGCTGTGCAAACCTAATACAGATAGCTGTGTGGGAAAATGAACTTGCTAAGAACTAGCTGTTCGAAGAAACGCCACCAAACTTATCTCTGTCTCCCACCTGGATACTCTTCCTAGATACTCTTCTTACATACTCTTCCACTCACATCAGGGTGATGTGTATGACACCATGGTTATTTTTTTGTGAATTATTGTTCTCCTTTTTGATAAAAATTTTGAAGAGGATATCTTGTATTGCATCTTTTGAAAAATGCTGTTATGAGAGGACTTTTTGTTTATTTAAAAATATATTTAATTATTAAGTTACTTTTCATCAGTTGCTTTCTCACTTTTCTTCTACATGCTTTTCACCAACTTGTGAACTAGCCATAGTCCCTGCAATACATGTCTTCTGTGCAATTCTTGAGGTCTTGAAAAATGGACGGATAAAACCAAACACTTAAAAAGCATGTTTTCTCACCTAGTTCAAATTCTGTCTTGTGCTGCATTTGAAAATGGATAAGAATCATGAAAGAAAAATAAATTAACATGTTTCAAAATTTCATCTTCAATTTTTTCCTTTAAATAACTTCTATTTTTTCCCCAGAAAATTTTAGGCTAAAAAAGAAAAAAAAATGTTTAAAATCATCTCCTTGCCCTGTTTTTCTGCAGCTGCTATATTATCCGTTGCAGTTCTTATGACGCCTTTTTACTGGCATTATGCTTGATTCCAAACTGTAAACCAGGTTTCATAACTCCATGATCATACCTGAGAGAGCTTGAATCCAGCATTAATTTCAGTTAATGTTGTACAGCACAAGCGGTTCTGTCTGCTCTCCAGGAATCATTGTGGAGTTAGGCAGTTACTCTGCATCTGTGCAAGAAGCGATTTGAAGATCCACTCAGTCCAGTCTTGAAAGGAAAGGGGGACAAATGGGAACTGTGATAACTTCAGTGCATGGTATGGAGAATGAGTTCTCCTGTGCTGTTGAAGAAAGCTTTTTCTTTGAGGTGAAATGCAAACTATATGCATTCAGCCAAAATACTCTTTTTTTAAAGGTTGACTGAAAGCTTTACATAAAGACAGAGGATCTCTTCATTCCTGGAAAGTGAACTGTATTGCTGTTTTACACTTATGTCTTGGTGTGGTTATTCAAACTGCTACTTATTGGATTTTATAATATACTGCTTTGTCTTAATTCCTTTGTAGTTTTTAACTCAAAAATAATGTTAGGAAGAGTGAGTGCATGGCAAGTTTTGAGTGTTTGTGCATTTCAGGATTTCATGAGCCACAGGACGAACTGTCTTGAAATGGATTTTGTCAGTTCACAAACCTTTTTGCCTTTACACATTGACCTTGTCACAGTAAATGAATTCTGGGTATCTGAGGCTCTTTCCATAGCAGTGTACAAATGTTCTTTTTTGCAGAAAATCTATTGTCAAATTACTGCTGCCCATAGAGAGCCTATTTCAGGCAAAGTAAACAAATAATTCCACAGGAATTCTTGGAAATACTTTTGAGGTTGAGGTAACGACGATTTGTTTTGAACCTAAAAGACTAATGCCTCCCCTCCCCTCCAAATACTTTTCATAAGACCAGACTCTCAAACCTTAACCTGAGCAGGTGTCGTTTTTTCCTAAATGTTAGCTGGGTAGGCTCGTTACCTGATCCTAATTTAATCCCACCCCCGGCAAGAATCAAGGACACTTATTTTCTAGGATGTCCCTTCCCATCTCCAGAAATATTGATGAAATTTTCAGTGATTGTTGTTCATGTATGATTAAAAGTGTCTATTATTAGAACATATCTGGCAGCAGAGTGACTTCCCAGTTTTTGCGTAGTAGGATGTTAATTAATACCCTCGCTCCAGAGGCGGCAAGGCTGGAGATGTACTCTGTATCCAGCCTGGGGGAGATTAAACTCATGTCTCCCACACTGAAGAGAGTCCCCTAAGTGAGAAGCTATGGCTCAGTTGCAGAGAGTCTGTCCACTCCATGTCAGCCGCAGAGCTGATATCCCTTGCACAGCACCATGCCCGTAGCAAGTATTAACAATTTAGGGAGCTTCACTTTGTCCTAGCTAGTTTAAAAAGGATGAAATTCAAAAATCCAGCGTAGGCTGGATAGAGTGCTATTTCTGCCTAATACTGTTCTTTTTAATGTATGGAGTATAGCAGATTCTGACATCCTCTTCAATGCATTATTCACTGAGTTGTAATGCCTCTTGTCTTTTTAAGGTCATAAACTAGCTTTTAATCTAATTTTATTCCAGATTGGAATAGGAAAAAACATTGTCGTGGTGGGAAACCTGAAATAGGGCTTTAGCATGATACACTTAAATATAACTTGCTGTCAGTGGCTGGTGGAACTATTGGCCACGTTCAGCAGTGAACAGGGCAAGGAAAGCTAAAAGCAGAGATAAAACATCTCGTTTTACTCGCTATTCTTTTGCTGGGCTGTCAAGGCCAGGCAGTTATGATGTCTTTTTACAAATATGACTCCACGTTCACTGAAACGCAGCCACTAACCAGCTTCAGTGGGAATCCTATTAACCTGCAATCCCTTTGGCTGAGGGTGGAATAAAGTTCTGTGCTTTTGGTCTGCATTTCAGATAACAGAAAGGCCATATGGCTTGGAATTGTTTTAGTACTGCCCGTTATCTCTTAATTAAGATTAATTATTGAGATATTGTTATACTTCACAAAAATTAATTACTGAGATATGATTATACTTGATTTTGTATTGGTCAAGGCTTCATATCCATTCTTTTTACAGTTAATCTTGCCCTATGAGTACTAATGTCTTGGCTACATAGCAGTTTCTATGCTTTTTCTAATGCATACTTAGCAAAGAATAAGGTAGATACGTTGTGCTGTTGCAGTTTTTGTGAAACAAATGACAGGTATTTTTCTAAGAAAAAAAAAGATGATTCTACCCTCACAGATTGTAATTGGTCCAGCTTTCCCTCTTTTTTTAATGAAATCTAAAGCCCCATCCAAAACCTGGAATAGACCATTGAAAGAGCATTTGTTCATGGAATGGATGAACTATCATATCCTGATTATTTCTGATGGAGCCAATGGAACAGCATTTCTCTCCAGAACTAAAATTTTTGCTTTCTAAATGAATATTTGCTGGTAGAATCCATATATGCAAGAGTCAGTCCTGGTCTGAATCTTGAATTAATTTGATAGAGGATTCATTTAGTTGTCAGGTTTAAGGTTCACACTGGAAACTCTTGGGCAGAAAGAGGTGAAAGGGTTTCCTATTCCGTCTTATTAAACACAGCGTACTCTGAAGGTATGGGTACTGTAAAAATTCAGACTTGAAATGCAGTAGGTCCGGTGATTCTGGTAGCTTACTCTTGAGGGGCCTTGCATTCAATGTGGATTAGTCAGTGGATATGGTTTTATTTATAAATGGGCTCAAATTACTTATGCATGTGCTGTTTCTCTGGCGGAACAGGGATAAAATGTGAGCACTGCCAAGCAGTGATTCCACTCCATGATTCAGGAATGGCATTTTTTTTTTTACTCAGAACAGAGAAACAAGCTTTGGTTTTGTTGGAACAGAAAACCAATTTAAAAGGCCAAAATCCATCACGAAAAAGTCTGTAATCCTTTTAATTGTTGTTGTTACTGTTATTGTTGTTGTTGACAGCAAGATGAAAACTTTTTCTAAGTCATCAATTACAGGTATTTTAGCTGACCGTTTTTGGCAAGCTTTTCATGTACAATCCCTTTTGAAACATGGCCATGGTCTTATCAGAACATCTGTTTGCGTAACATATTTCATAAGTAAAATGCATGTGTATTTTTTTTTTTAAAAAAAGCCTCAATCATCCTCCCTACCTTTATTTTTAAGCTAAATATACTTTCAGCATAAATATAAAGTGCTTCTGCAAATGCAAGCTAAGCCTTTTGCTCTGTGGCCTTTGCAGCCCTTTTCTTCTCCCTTCCTTTTTTTTTCCCTCTTCCATCCATCAGCCTTCTTCCTACTTACCCAGGTGCTAGGATACTACAGAAAGCTCAATTGGTTTCAAATATTCAACCTTCCCCCAACTTCCAAAAGATGAATTGGGAAAATTTGAAAAAGACTAACACCAAAGGGTGTTACTAACAGCCATTTTTAAGTCCCGAAGTGCTGTGTGCTCTATAGTGTTTCCATTTCTGTTAGGGGCCAATGTTTTTTAAAGCAAATAAATTTTAAAAAGTAACATAGAAGTACCTTTTTAACCATGCTTCAGGTGACCTGAACATGCAAATCTTACACTCGTGAACTGTACTAATAAATTGCTTACTCTCTTTTGTGTCTTAATATTCACTGAAAATGTTATTTTGATTAACTTTTGTTTAGCTATTAAAGTAGAGATACTGATTTATAGGTGACTCCTATTTTCCTATTCTGTTGTTCTATGGTATGTAACTGTTTAGCAAGATTACCACTTTCTTCATTAAACTCAGAAGCATTTACTGTTTTGTTCCCCTCTTTATCAAACCTGTTACAGTCTGTACCTGAGATTTCTTGCAGCTTGGGGAAAGAACCAGACGATGACACTGTAAACTTAAAGTGACCAATAGTTTAGTTCAACAGCCTGGTACCAGCTGGGATTTCCCTCTTTGGGTAGTTTTTCCCTTTGGTGCTACTTCCCCTCACTTTTTGGAGGATAGTGGAATTTTTTTTTGTTATATCAAGTATTACAGTGGATATAAAACCCAGCTGAGTAATCTCAGTTTATTTTTACTTTTACTCATTCCATCTTTTAAACAAGATTAGGGAAAACATCCAGAATAAAAGGAATGTCAAATCATTATTGTTCCGTGTGCCCAGTCTCATGGGACTCATTGTGACTTGTGAATATAAAAAAGATTTTAAGTATTAATTGCTTCAGAGCTATGGACACTTAAGTCTCAGCCATTCATGTTTGGTTGATGCAAGGTCCATAGGTGGCACATTTAAATAAAATACCCTAACCTGAAGCTTTGAAAACACCTGATCGTTCCATTCTCTTCAAGTTAAACTGGCTCATTTGCTTCTAATGCAGGGTGGGTACATGAATCCTATACTGATGTATGTGTAGAAAACTGTGTCTCATTTCTTAATGAGAGTGAGAAGACTAAATAGAAAAGGTATTTTTAATATTTCTTGACTATTAATGAAGAGATTTATGCAGTAGCTTTTCCTAGCCGGTGAGTTTTGAACTGAAGATATCTCATTGCTTTTAATTCCAACAAGTACTCCTTAAGTCCTAATATTCATGTTCAAGGAATTTTTTTTTCTTCCATAAAAAATTCTGTCTTTACATGCAAATTTAAGGAAAAAAAATCTAGAAATTTCTAGAAATCTCTTGTGACAATGTGTCATGATTTAACCCCAGGCAGCAACTAAGCTCCATGCAGCCACTCACTCTCTCTCCTCTAGCAGGATGGGAGAGAGAATCAGGAAGGTAAAGGGGACAAAACATCTGGATTGAGATAAGGCAGTTCAATAGGTAGAGCAAAAGCCACTCACACAAGCAAAGCAAAACAAGGAATTCATTTGCTGCTTCCCTTCAGCAGGCATGGGTTCAGCCATCTCCAGGAAAGCAGGACTCCATCACGTGTAACAATTACTTGGGAAGACAAATGCCATCACTCTGAATGTTCCCCCTTCCTTTTTCTTTCCCCAGCTTTGTAAGCTGAGAGTGACCTCATACAGCACAGGATGGCCCTTTGGCCAGTTGGAATCAGCTGTCCCGGCTGCGTCCCCTCCCGGCTTCTTATGCTCCCCATCCCACTTGATGATGGGGTGATGCACTGTGTAAGCACTGCTCAGCAATAACTAAAGCATCCCGGTGTTATCAACACTGGTTTAGGCACAAATCCAAAACATAGCCCCATCTAGCTAAAAAAACCACACAAACAACTCTGCCCCAGCCAAAATCAGCACAAATGTGGTTGCTTCTACAAATACTGACTGCAATTCTATATATAGGTCATCCAGTCTTTAGTCAGTGCTAGTCATCCTTATGTTTTAAAGCAAAAGAAGGCAGAAGATCTCTGCCATTTCTAATGTGTTGATACTCTAGGGATAACATAACACACTCCCTGGTGTCACACTGCTTTGAAAATCCCATTGGATGGGATTAGAATGGGAAAATTGATCTACTTCCAAATTACATTTCTCTGAACAGTAAAGGTCTACAGGTCAATCCCACCCTGAGAACTGATCATTGACAGAGCTGGATTTATTTTAGTTTCAGGAACGGTCTCTGACATACACAAGAAAAATGTTTAATTTTAACAGTACTGTATCTGTGTTTTACAAAAGGAGAAATAAATTATGCTGTTAGGGAAGCCTGGATGAAAGTCAAAGTTGCATAATAACCCACTGCTCCATCCACTGAAAGGCCTGATTTTATCCCCAAGCTGCAAGAAAAGTGAACAATTCTTTGTAATCGAGCTGTGGAGCTCGTGAGAGGGATGGTTTTACTAGAGGATTGATACATTATCCTATTTTCTAATAACATTGCTTTATGATACTGCTTCACTTGAAAAAACTGCATTTTTAGAAAAGGCATTGTGAGCCATAACGTACGAAAACTGTACAGCTTTTCTTGCTATAGAAAGCAAAAACTTGCATGTTAGTGTGGCAGTGTAGTGTAATGGTGCATTTAAACAACAAACAAAAAAAAAAACAACAAAAAAACCCAAACAAAACCATCAGAATGGAGTTACACAGAGTCAATCTGGATATAATGCACTAAGTAGAACTAAGTAATCTTGCCATTTGTATTGCAACTACCTTTTGACTTTGTGCATTTTGCTTTTCTGTTTCTTAGATGCACAGCCCACAGATGGAGAGAGGGAGGTATGGAATCAGATCAGTGCAGTTTTACAGGACTCAGAAAGTATGCTCGCAGACCTTCAGGCTTACAAAGGAGCTGGACAAGAAATTAGAGATGTATGTGTGTTAAAGTGACAGTTTTGGAAGGAAAATCAAGCAAAACTCAGTGTGTTCATTGCTTCTGTTCTGTATCCAAGCACATTCTATGAAACGATATGAAAATCTTCATTAAAATTGTATTTAGAAAATATGTTACAGTTTTGGTGTAATGTTGAATATAAAGCCCTAATGTCAAATCGTTAAATGGTGACTGTTGGAACTTCTTTTAAGTTTACTATTAGTAATTATTTTTCACTTTGAGAAACAGCATTTCATACACCTCATTTTATCTGTCTTCCGGTAGAAGTCAAAGTTGAGGATATGGAAGAAATAATACTCAGATGTTTGAAATACACGATAAAAAAAGAGTTGAAAATAGTTGTTCTCCATTGTAAGTGAAATAATGTAAATCAACTTTGCAGGCATCTTACTGTTTGATATTGGTCCTGAAGTACAGTTCTGGTCTGTAATTTACAATTTGGCTCAACTGACCAAACCTTGCCTTGCATCAGCTTTGCAGTTACTGTTAGTGTGAGCTATTCATTACTCAAGAACCTGAATATGTTGAAGATTTCAAAAGCATCAGAATCTTTTAAAAAGGCTATTTCTGTGACCTGTAATAAAAGAAAGGTCTTCCTTGATATTTCTGCAATATTATTATTCCCCCAAATAATGTGTTAAAATGTATTCCTACATGTCAGCAGTGTATTTGAATGAATAATTTTAAACAACTATGTTACAAAGGGAAAGGGAAGGGAGAAAAATGGTATTTTTTGGACTTGCTAATTTCCTATTCCTGTGCAATGTAATGTCTCCTAATTGTTTTGTGTTTTACAATACTTACTTTCGAAAATGGTGAACTAGAAAACTTCTGAACCATCCTTTGCTTATTGTTCCTGGATCACAGTTATTTTACAGTAATATTTGCATTTCAGGCAATACAAAACCCCAATGATATCCAGTTGCAAGAAAAAGCATGGAATTCAGTATGTCCTCTGGTTGTAAGGCTGAAGCGCTTTTATGAGTTTTCACTCAGATTAGGTGAGCCCTGTTTTAGTATGTCTGCTTATTAGGCTGCTTTATAAAGAAATAGGAAGTTTATTCTTCTATAGACTATTTAAGGGTTATTATTCTTTCTGTTTGATACCACCAAACATTTAACTGTGGTTACATTTATCAAGGTCTACTTTTAATCTTAATTTATATTCAAAGTTATCAAAGTTTGTAGTTTATCACTTAAAATAAATCAGCATTATCTAAATAGAGTACAAGCAAAGAACATGATAAAACTGTATAAAGATTTTCTCTGATGACTGCCACTTGTCTGCACTTCACTGGTCCCTATGGTACAAATGCAATTTATTTTTTGTGATTTGGATCCTTCTGAGTTTTAAAAGGAATGCAAGCCAATAATATTTTGAGACTTTTTAAAAACAAGGATAGATGGGGGAGAAGGGTATCAGTAAACTCTCTCACAGGGTGAAAATTCAATGTTGGGCCTGTTTTACACTGGCTTTGCCATCCCTATCCCCCCCCCCCCT
>JAOQGH010000023.1:103522859-103533516 GCA_025769975.1 Gallinago jamesoni | reverse complement strand
GTAATTGTTCCTTGAATTAAGATGTATTCCTTGAATTTACGTATAAAATGGGAGGGCTTCCAGTGAAAGGGAATTCTTCTACCCCATCCTGCTTACTAAGTCTTTCACTTGTTATGTTACGCTAGTAATTATAGCTGCGGGAGCTGAATTGCATTGCTATCAGTGCCTAAGAGTACAGTTTTAGTAACAGATGCTAGAAAGTCTCTGTACTGAGCTGATGGCTAATTAGGGAAGATGAAAGAGAAAGACTTGAATATGTGAATGCAAGAAAAATGCTTTCTCTAGACTTTTTGATAAGGAACCCAGATAAAGAGTGATAAAAAGGGAAAAGAGGTCAGTGATACAAAATGGAGAGAAAATGGCAGAGAGCCTGAAGAGGCAGGTCTCTGACTAATGTTTCTCTGCTTAGAATAGTACAAAAAAGCATTTCTATTAGAGCTCTGCATGTTCAGAGGGTTCCTTCCCTTCAAGCAAAGTATATTTAAATACCTACTTTAAACTTGGTCATAATGTGGACTGAATAGAATTTGTGTTTCTGATTTTTATTCAGAGAAGGCCCTGCAGAGCTTATTGGAGTCCTTGACGTGCCCACCTTATACTCCAACTCAGCACCTGGAACGGGAACAGGCTCTAGCGAAAGAGTTTGCAGAAATCTTACATTTTACTCTTCGTTTTGATGAACTTAAGGTTAATAAAATCTTTTAATGCGTCCTGATTTTTTCCATGTATTTTGAACCGAAAGTGATTATTTCCTATTTGTCTTCCTCTCAGATGAGAAACCCTGCAATTCAGAATGACTTCAGTTATTATAGGCGAACAATAAGTCGCAACAGAATAAACAACATGCATGTAAGTAAATAAAATCTGATCTGCTGTTCACACTGAGGTATTTATCACTATGCATTTATAATGTTTTCTTTTGTTATTCGCTCGCTGTCATGTTCTCTCCTTCACACTAAGAGTTAATCAGCAGTCCAGATGAAGTCGTTAGAGTGGGACTATTGGTACTACAGTCTGCTTGCTGACACAAACGTGTACCGTATCTTTTATATTGCTGCTGGCAAGATTTTTTTTAAAGAGTTTTATTGACTATTTTTTCTCACGTTTTTATCAGCTAGACATTGAGAATGAAGTAAACAATGAAATGGCCAATAGGATGTCCCTGTTTTACGCAGAAGCCACACCAATGCTGAAAACACTCAGTAATGCAACTACACATTTTGTGTCAGAAGTAGGTAATGGGGGAGAAAAGGTCTGACACCAGACATTCTTGATTTTAATTTTACAAGATGGTTTACTGAACATTGTCTGTTTCTACCTCTTCTAGAACAAAACATTACCGATTGAAAATACAACGGACTGTCTAAGTACTATGGCTAGTGTATGTAAAGTCATGTTGGAAACACCGTAAGTTTTATCTTAAATCTTGTTTTTCTTGTATGAGAGATTTTGTATTGTATTTTAAGTAGCCACCTGTGATAAACACATATTTTTCCAAATGAATTGCTGTATATTTGCCTTAAATTATCACATTTGTATGCAAAGCACGAGCTGGTATGAGAAAGCCTTGCCCCCTGTTTTAAACACCTTATGATATTCTTCATAAATCAGCATTGAGTTTTGTTAGGGAGAGCTTACATACACGGTCAGCCTGTATTTCAACAAAAGGTTGTAATACAAATGTAATCTTATGCTCTTACAGGCTTCAGTGTCTATCTTGTCAAACTGGGGCCGTAGGCGAACTGCTGTCTCTTGATTGCCTGTGCTGCTGTTATTAGCACACTAAGGGACAAGATTTTGGCTTTCCCAAGCAGTGTTTTCACAAATGATACACAGGGATTATTTTGACAATCATTTGAGTAGATCTTTTTGGATGTAGCAATCTCTTGGTCTCAATCGGTGTGAGAAACTTCAGCTGTATGGAAACTGTATAGTTGTTTTCATAGCTGCTAGCATAGGTACAGTCAGTGGGGTTGTTATTGTTTAGCTATGCATTTAGTCAAGTTTTTTTTTTAGGTTAGATGTCTTTGAGGGGAAAGCACAAGATAGAGCCAAGGTAGTCTTCCTGTCTTTGAATTGTTTGTTCATGGTGCCATGGAAAGGGTAGAATTCCTGAGGTTATTGTGTGTGTTTATGAAAATTCTGGAGAAGTTCTGTAGGTGGTAGAACTCATCTCACAATCCAGGAACATCTTAGAAGTAGACATTGAAAACCAACCTTATGTGTAAGCTCATTTTTTTGGCAAAAATAGAGAAACAGAAAGTTGTGAGTCATCTACCAGAAGATTATCTGATACTTAGTTCTACTGTGGGATAATCAAGCATTTTCACATCAAATTGACTGTAGCCTTTACATCTGTTCATGTTATGATGCTGTGTTACTTAAACAGAAGAATAAAAGTTGAAGTCAGTGTAAACTGAGAGGTAGTATAGTACAGATTTTAGTATTTTTAATTATATGTTTAAGTGAAAGAATCAAGTTTTGTATTGAAAACCTGTGAATGACAGTAGAAAAATCCATGTATTACCTACTCATAATATTTATTAGAAAAAATGTGATAATTTCTGTTTTCAGGATTTCTGTTTTACTTTACTACAGTTAATTTTTCATTTCTTGATGATCGCTTCAGAGATTAGAGATGACACAGACTGTCTTAACTGTGCCATCCATATTATTATTTTGCAATTGAAAAGTCAAAAACTCTTTAGAATGAGTTCAGTCCACATTTTACATGAACCTGGGGTGTTGAAGTTGCCTATGTTCTTAGGGGTAAGAGCGACCAATGACTATGACCCACCTAGGCGAAATCCTGAACTTACTAGCTGCTGAAATTAGTTCCCACATAAATGTTTACTGTTTCAAAGTAGGAATTTAAGCAAAAAGAGTAGCTTTCCTTTGAGATCTCAATATTCTGAGGTTCCTGAGATTAAACAGAAGTAAAATAAATCTCCATCATATTTCATGAACTATGGAAGTCTTTTGTGAAGCCATCATTTTAGGTGTTTTGTTGAAGTGAGGAATTGAACTGCAAAGGGTTTTTAGAAGGGATTTTCGTATCTCTTTGCTTTCTAACTTTCCAACTAAATTAACAAGGATTTATGCAATTCAAAGATCTTTAAAATCTGACTAAGGTTCATCTTTAACCTTAAAATACAATGTTCAGACTTCATGTGCTTATAGCTTGCAAAATTGTCCAGTAAAAAGTCAAGAGTGTTTGTTTCTTTTGTTCTGTTTTCCAGAGAGTACAGGAGTCGATTCACCAGTGAAGAGACCCTTATGTTCTGCATGCGAGTAATGGTGGGAGTTATCATTCTGTACGATCACGTTCATCCTGTGGGAGCTTTCTCAAAGACATCAAAGATTGACGTAAGAGTGACTTTTCTTTAATACTTTGTAGGCTTGAGAATACTATTCTACAGATTTTTTCTCAGCCCAAGCATATGACTTTGTATAAATAATTTTAATTACTTTTGAATGGCAAAATTTAGTATTTGTCTTCACCTGTGTACTTTAATATATCAGCTGCTTTGAAATTAAAAAAAGGATCAATCTTTTTTCTTTGTATTTTCTTCCAGACACAGATACTCATTTGTATTTGTTAGCTCTGCTTTCCTGCCAACTTTATGGTTACACTAAAATAATTTTGTATTACACCTATCCTGGCATAAGTTCTGTGGTCATAATTTTTTATTAATCATGTAATTTATTTATGCTGAAATGCTCATCTTTGGTAGTAGTTCTGTTGTAAATAAGCAAATATTCCACATTGTCTCTGCTTTGTCTAAGATCTAAAGTAGCAGAACTGATATCTTATTGTTGTAATGTTGATAATGAGCCTTTGAGCCTTCACATTTAGCTTTGGCATCACTAGTCACAGGGAAATCAACATTATTTTTACATCTGAGGTATTGCAAACAAACACAGAAAAAGTACTATTATTTGGGCTACGTGTTTTTACAAACCTAAATCTCATGCACCGCGTCTTTCAACAGAAATAAACTGTAATTCCTGGGAAAAAGATGCTAAATCTTTCCCTTTACAAGAAAGCCTACTTCAAAAGAGAGAATGTATATACATATATATATTATCATGCCCTATGGCACTAAGTCTTCATTAGCATTTTTCATCTGCACATATCAGTATTTTACCACGGCTCCTCTTTACTCTGTTTTACAGAGGGAAAGATATGTCACAAAGAGGTGAATTGATTTGCTCAAGGTCATGCAGCAGATAGAGCCTGGGAATTGAATGCAGACTTCCTGACTTCTAATTCAGTCTCTTGCCTACAGAGGCTACACAAGTAAAATTTTGATAGGACCAACTCTGCAGCGCTTGTACTTTGGTTCTCACCCTTGTCATAAAGACTTGCAATCTTACAGGATAGTTAGCTGGATGTAAATGGGAGACAGGAGATGGATGACTCAGTTTTAAAAATGAGTATGTGGTCCCAAATTTGAATTTCCTTAATTAGTTAATGATTCTTCACTAATAACAAAAAAAATCTTACAATATTTCAGATGAAGAGTTTGTTTTACTGTGAAAAACAATTCTTTTCTCCAAGCTAGTCACTTCTTGGGAGCCATTTCAAAAGAATTTCAGGGACAGTGGAACAAATTACACTTTCCTTACTCTTTCAAGACTGGGGAATTTATTTCAAGCTGTTAATGAAAGTCTCCTAGCTTAGACATCCTAACAGTTCCTCTGTGACTCTTTTAAGAATTCTGATTCTAACAAAAAAGGAAAAGAATGATTTGAATTTTTATCTCCTTTGATCTGGTGAAGTATGTAAACCTGCATTGAGTGATGGGAATATAGTCTTGAGTTTCTGTAGTTCAGAAGTAACTGTGTCACTTAAAAATACATGCTGCTGCCCTGAGAATTATCATCTGATCAACTGTTCACTATAGTAATTTTGTCTTCCAGGTAAAAGTGAGCTAACTGAGCAGCATTCACTGATTGTTAGGCTGGTGATTGTACAGGAGGGTGCAAAATTATTTTTCAAATAATTTTTAATGGCAAATACACGGACCCTGACTTCAGTTATGCATTTAATCATCCACTAAGGCAGAGTTGCTCCTTAGCTACAAAGAAAATAATGGCATGTAGATTTAATACTGCAATTTAACTTGAGAAGGTTCAAATTTTGACTGCCATTTTCTTTATTTTAAATTCCTCTAGACTAATTTCTGGATAGCTGTTAGATGTCTTTGTAGCAATTGCTTATTGAAGTAGATACTCTTTTCTCAAAAGTTAGGTTTTTAACTTAAGATAATTTTTAATAAGTTATAATGCTTTTATTGTGTCATGTAAAGCAGCGTTAACACTCAGTAGGAAAAAATCACTGCCTGTCTTTGGTGAAATTTTTCCTTGTTTTCAGCTAGTGCAATTCATATATTATTGTTCAATAGTGGCATGCTTCTGTTCCCAGATGAAGGGATGCATAAAAGTTTTAAAGGAACAACCACCTGACACTGTGGAAGGACTTCTGAATGCTCTCAGGTATGTGTGGAATAATTTTTTCATTCAACCTTAGCAACTTCCTCCTTTATTTCTCCCAATCTCTTTATATTTAAGACTTTTCATCAAAGAGGCTTGATTTATTAAGAAAATTGTTCTTTCAGGTTTGCCTTTATCACCTGGGGTTTTCTTAAGTAATACTAATTTCTTGCGATTGCATTTCATTTTGATAAGCAATGATTGTTTATATTGGAAGTGATAATACCCTTCTTCAGATATACTTAAGGTTTTTTTTATCACCTAAAACTTAGCCATCTAAACGGTAAACAATACATCAAAGATAATATCTCTAGGCTATTATTGGTTATATAAAATACCCCAGCAACTAGAACATTTTCAAAGCAAAGAGTAAAATTTCTTTTTCACAAACCTTTGATGTTTCCTTTCTCTCTTTCCATGTGATTTAATAAGACTTGATTTTATTTTATTTTGCTAAATGATATCACTTCAAGAACCCTGCAACCTAAATCACAATCCTGTACCTAAGTGTTTAAGGTGGTGTCTGGGAAACCAAGACAGAAGTGTCTGACACTTCTCTGAAGCCGAGAAAGGAGTCTTAAATTTTTCAGAGGTGTATTGCATTCTGTAGCTGGATAGAGTGAGAACTGCAGCCATAGCCATGCTTATCATGTCTTTTGAATTGACATAAAGTTAAATCCTATAGATATCAGGTGTGCTTTGGGCTTGTGATTGATCTCCCAACGAACATAACTGGAGAATGTTTGGGCTTAAATGGAAAAAACACTAAAGCTCTTCAGTCCTCCCAAGATATTCCCAAAAATGGAACTCAGCATCAAACAAACTGCTGGTTACAAAATCCAAAGAAATAGACCCTCCCCTGTCTGATGGTATCTTTGTAAGATGTAAAGGTACAGGACATTTAAGAAAGCTACTTAAAACTAGATTTATAGATTAGCCAAAATTCAATCTAGATTCCTAAGCCCTTTTAATATTTACGCCATTTCTTATGTCTTTATTTTTTACTTCTCTTGAGTCTTTTAACTGGAAAAAAAAGGAGATGAGTTTGACCTCAAATTATTACAATGCCACAGAGAGATGGCAAACAGTATTTAGCCAGGATGTAGTCACAATTCTTCACCTATTAGCATGGAATAATTTATTTCAAGAGGTATTTAGAAGATAAAGAGCACCAGCGTATAAGTTAAATTCCCGTGATAAGTGACTAGAGGAACATTTAAGTACCTCCTTTGTGTAATTCAGCCTCACTGATTTCAAAAGCAGATACTGAACTATTTGAATCTTTCTAATCCCTGTTCATTTTATAAAATACTCTTTTAATTTGTAATTTCTAGGTTCACTACAAAACACCTGAATGATGAATCTACTTCAAAACAAATTCGAGCTATGCTGCAGTAGTATCCTGAGACAACTAGATGTTTGTATTGATCACAGAAGATGTGTATGTTTACATAATTTAATACAGTTTGATGTTAATACTTGTGTGTATTTACATAACCATTTTCTTCACATTGCTAAAATATATGAATCAGTTCATAACCTGACTGACTTTATATAGTACAGCCTAAGTTTTTATTCTAGCCTTTATCTTTTGACTTCTAAAATACTTTTCTACTTCGATATTTCAGCTGCCACAGTTTATCTGTGCATTTTAATCTTTAAACACCTTCTCTATCAGAGACGCAAGTAGTAGTGAAGTCAAAATGGTAATAAAAAAACCTGAAATGTCACAGATAACCCAGAAAAGGAACTTTAAAGACAGAGAAAGTTAATGTAATTCATTGGATATGTTTTAAGGCCATGTGCACCGTTTTTTAGTTAGTTTTAGGACCTCCTCAAACTTACATAATAGGAGAATACCTGAATGTTCATCACTCCCATAAAATATGTTGTCTTTCCTGTAATAAGTGGAGATTCACCTAATTTTAACTATTACGTGCTGGCTGACATCCAAAAACATATTGCAAAGAGGTTATTTCACCTCTTTTATTAAGTATAAACTGTACCTTTCAACCACTGAGGAAATTAATATCCTTTTTCAGATTCAGTATAAGTAAACAGAAGATGTGTTTTAAGACCATTGCTAGATTTTGAAAATTCTATATAATTTTGTTAGATTTAGAAAGGAAAGGTAAAATGATAATGCCTTGACTTAACTAGAAGGGGTTTGTCAGTGTAAATAGACCATGATGAACATTATCTCTCACACAGCTCTACCTGGTAAGTAATTTTTTTGCTGATATAAACTGGTATAAAGCAGAGCACTCTTCTTTAGCAGCAAACTTCCCTTGTGTCAAATCGGCCTCATCAGACTAAGGATAATATAAATATGTTTCAAGAGCTGAGCTGTTCTTAGGTACTCCGTCAAGTTTCTTGATAGTATTATGCATTAGATGAATCAGAGTCAACATAGAAATATGTATCAGCTGACTGCTCTTTGTTGGTTTTTGAGATGTGATTGATGCTTCAAGGAGTTCAGTTCCTTGCTGAGTTGTTTTTTCTTATTTTGTAGCAATTTTTCCAGTAAACAGAATAGAAATACTTTGCCAAAAGAAGCAAAGCTCGTACTCTGTTAAGTGTGTCTTCTGGGTGGTCTGCAGTCGCTTTACATGTTCTTGCAGAGGTCACGTTCTGAAAATGTGTTTGATTTTGTGTACTTTGTTTGCATGTATGTGTGAAAGCGCCAGTGCTTGTGCACAGATTCAAATTTGTATTTGCTTATTTCTGTGTACGTAAATTAGGGTTTGTGTGCTCTCACTGGAATTTTCATGCATATCACTTCCAAAAACATTACCTTAAGACTTTGAAGATGCATTTGGTCTGCTGAAACTCAGCTGCGCTGTGACAAATTCAGGAGTTGAACTCAGTCCTTCAACAGTATTAATATCACAAGTTCTCTGGAGTAGGAATTGCCTTAGAGTTTATTCTGCCTTAGAGCAGAACTTAACCGCTATGAGGTTTCTCAAGCCTGGTGAGAACCCATACATTACCCATGTCGTGATACTGGACAGCACCGCAACTTCCACCTTCGTGTCACACATCTGCAGTTGTAGCAGCAGATCGCTAGGTTGTTGTCAGGAGCAGAATTAGAAATTAGAGTTAGAAATCACGCTCATTTTTTAATTTTTCTGAAAGCAGTGATCACAGTGCTTTTCCACAGTAGTAAATCCACTGTTTACAAACTCCATTTTTGATGGGGGGACATTTACAAACGTATACAAGGGGAAATCCTGCTTTGTTCATATTCACTTCCAGTTAGGTAAATCTAGGTGGATGACATGTCACTCTGTTGAGCTTTGGTAACTGAAGTTAATACATGCTTACCTGCGATTATTTGTCAACCAATTAAGTCTTATCTTTAAATAGCCCAGAGGAAAGCTGTTTGTCACTTGTATAATAAAAATGTAAACCTTAAAGCATTCTGTGAGTTGTCATGTGCTGTTTGCCAAAGTCACTGAATTTCTTTGCCTGCTATGATGTTTTTGTACAGAAATTTGTTTGAAATAATAAAAAGTTTGGTACAGTAAGCATTGGGGCTGTCTGTATTTAGAGATAGATAATCATAAAAGGATTGAGAAGTATCTCGTTTAAAGTTTTGGATCTGAGGTATAGTAGGCTTACCTTTATGCATCCAGTTTATAGTTTATTTTAAAGGCATTTAAAATATTTCACTTGTACACCACAACAATCTAACCTCACGTCACTTAAACAATTCCTGGGTTTTTCTTTTGATTCTTGGCACTTGTCTTTCATCTTGAGCAGTTGATGCTACTTTACAGAGTGACTTGACAGAGCGACTATGACTTACATCTTCACATTAGTCATCCTAGGCTATGTTGCCCATCTTGGGTTGCATTTATAATCAGTAAGGTCACTAGAAGATGATTCATCTAATCTTAAGATAAGTGCAAATGAATTGCTTTCTGAAGAAGAGCTATCTAGACCAATGGTCAAGGTTATTGATCTCCATTTTGTCAGTGGTTCTTGTTATTTAGGCTCATCAGGAGGTAAGAACACATGATTGTAGTATGGTAAATATCTAAGCTTCCTAATGACAGCATTTCAGAATGCAGATAAATGAGTTGACAGGTTTGGGTCAGAACAGCCCTAGAAAATTTGGTTGTTTTTTAGTGGAAGAAAATACTATTTGAAGGCAGTATGAATTTGAAAGACTATGATTTGCTGCTGCAAATAAATGAATGAGCTTGAAACATAATTTATGACTTCTCAACTTCCTGCTGCTACTAAGTCACTGTCATGAAAGATAGTTGCTGAGATTATATTTATTGGTATGTGATAGACCACATCACTCAGATAAATTATCTAATGTTTTCCATATCTACTTAAATTTACAAAGTACAAAAAGTCTTCTCTGCTACCTTCTTTGTTGTATTTCAGCTAAATTTAAATGGGAAATATTAAAGTAGTATATAAGATAACTTGCCTTTTTACATTTACTCTGAATTAAACAAAGTGGAACATAAATTCCTCATATCAAATGATCACTCTTCTCTCTCCTTATTTCCTTCTTGAGAAATTTAATGGAATCAATATATTCTTACAAAAATATAGTGCCAGTAGGTGGATGTAAACACTTGCGAAATACTGCATCTTTGTATATCCCACATCTAGTTTGGGCTATATAGGGCTTTGTATTCATGTTTAAATATCTCTGCAGTCCTGGTAGGAAATCCATTTGAATGTAGGCACGTATCCTTAGTGTCAGTTTCCATGTTTGCAAAACAGGGTTTAAAAGAACAATGAGAAATATAAAAGAATAATCTGCCGTTAAAACAGAATAATCATCTTCATGGCACCTTGCTGGGCATTCTCCAGTAAGTCCATGACTTTCTTGTACCAGGGAACCCAGACCTGGTACCAGCACTCCAGATGTGTCGTACCAGTGCTGAGTAGAGGGATAGGATCACCTCCTTGAGGTTCAGCCTGGTCCTGATACTGTTTCTCCCTCAGTTGGGATGGGGAAGAGAATTGGAAGGGTAAAAGTGAGAAAATGTGTGGGTTGAGATAAAGGCAGTTTAATTGGTAAAGCAAATGCTGTGCACATAAGCAAAGCAAAATAAGAAATCTTCACTGAATTTCACTGAATTTCACTGAATTTTTTTTTGGAGTTGGAAGGGACCATAGAGATCATCTAGTCCAA
>JAOQGH010000023.1:103497755-103522759 GCA_025769975.1 Gallinago jamesoni | reverse complement strand
GTCGGCCTTTGTAGCTACAGAGCCCTCACCCAGCGCAGTCTTACCTGCTCTGGAGCCGGTCTCTGCCGCAATGACTTGTAGTACTTCCCATCAGCACGCAGGTCATTTCCAGGAAATCAGAGCTTTGTCATGCATAGCAGTTAGTTTGGAAGACAAATGCCGAGACTCCAAATGTTTCCGCCCCTTCCTCCTTTTTGCCCCAGATTTTTATTGCTGAGCATGACGTCATAAGGTATGGAATATCCCTTTGGAAAGTGGGCTCAGCTGGCCCAGCCATGTCCCCTCCCAACTTCTTGTGCAACCCTGAGCCTACTCACTGGTGGGAAGGGGTGAGAAATAGAAAAGGCCTTGACAGTGTGTGAGCACTGTTCAGCAATAGCTAAAACATTGGTGTATTATCAATGCTGTTTTCATCACAAATCCCAAATATAGCAATATGACAGCTACTGTGAAGAAAATTGACAGCCTTCAATATACCCGTAGAAGCCCTTTTTGTTGGCCTTCGCGTCCTTTACCAGATTTAACTTCAGAAGGGCTTTGGCTTTCCTAACTCAAATGATGCACGTTCAGTGTCTTTATATTCTTCCCGGGTCTCTTGTCTCTGCTCTGTCTTCCTGCATGCTGCCTCTCTATGTTTGAGTTTAGCCAGGAGCTCTGTGTTCATCCATGCAGGCCTCCTGCCGTCTTTGCTTGGTTTTGTTTGCTCAAGAACTATTCTTGAGCATGGAGGAGGTATCCTTGAAAACAAGCCAGCTCTCTTGGGTTCCTCTTCTCTCCAGGAGTGTAGGCCATGCAGTTCTTTCAGCCAGATCCCTGAACAAGCCAAATTAAAATTCCCAAATTCAGTCTTTCCTCTAAATCATCTTGTGGCTATATAGTCAGAAATATGCTTTTAAAATTGCAAGTGTTCTAGTACTATTAGAAGTACACAGTTCTGTGAACATCTAAAGTCAGGAAATACAAAATTTTGCATATCCAAAAGTTTGCTAATAGTTGCAGATAGTTGGAAGAGGTGTGATTTTGTAGTGTTGTGTATTTTTCTTCAAAAAAGTAGGACACAAGTTACTATTCTTTTATCTCAGATTA
Source organism: Gallinago jamesoni (assembly GCA_025769975.1). Classification (NCBI taxonomy): domain Eukaryota; kingdom Metazoa; phylum Chordata; class Aves; order Charadriiformes; family Scolopacidae; genus Gallinago; species Gallinago jamesoni. The sequence continues at coordinate 103,521,673 of JAOQGH010000023.1, read as the reverse complement.
ATTCTCTGCTGTAAAAATTATAAGATCTGTGAATTCACACACTGAAACAGATAAAGCAATGGAAGCCAGTGAGCTGAAACAGTGACATTAATTTGATTCGCCAACAACAGAATAAAGCCCATTTTGGTTAAAAAGCTGATGTAGCAGGTGTAGTATTTTAACTTAGTAGTCTGTAATGCTTCCTGCTACAGACTAATAAAGGTGAATTCCTGACTGCCACATAATCCAAATTCTGCAAACACAGAATTCTTTCACGCAGATTTGACACAAATACAACTCACTTGATTTCAGTAGAGCTGTTTCTGATTGACATGGGCGTAAATGATACCCTTTGTCTTTTCTCAGTCATGGCCTTTGACCTAAGTTGCTTATTACTGAGCAAATTGAGTCTTCTGCTAATGCAGATCAATGACGTAACGTGATAATCTTGCAGAGATCTCTTGCGCTTGACTGCTTTGAAATTAAAACTAAAAAGAACAGTGCAGTAGGTGTTCTAAAAAATCAATAAGTATATAGTTCAAAAGTGGACCAACCAACTGCTAATCTGTAGTTTAAGAGGAAGATATGATTTTTCAACAGGTCTTAATTTGGGGTCCAGCTGGATTTAATACAACTCTCGATATATGGGCTGTGACAAGAACTTGACTTATCTCTTGACATAACAGAACCTAAAGGTTAGAATATTTGTATGTGGCTTAGATCAAAGTTGCTATTACAGCTTGTGATTCTGATTCTGCATTCGCTTTAGTGAAATCCTAGTGTTTAAAGACATTTTCCATGGATTTTAATGAAGTGGCAAACAGCTACTCTTTTACTGCCTTGAAAACTGTGGAAGAGTTTGTCTATCTTCTCTAAACAAACAAAAGAAGTTGGAAGAGGACAGTGAAAGATGATCAACTTCAGCTGGTTTAGATCTCAATGAAAAGAGGACAAAGCATAAGACCTGACATGGATGCAGTCACCGTACAGTTCAGAAATTATGCTGTCCTGTGGGTTGTGTGACATTGGCAATGCCTGAAGGTCAAATCATGTTAGATGGGCTGGGAACTTCTGGAAAGCTTTGTCCAGAAAAGAATTCTTCCCAAAATGAAGAAACTTATTTCTTTTACAGACATGCAATGGTAGGAGGAAGCCTAAGGGCTCTTACTAATCTTCCCTCCCATTCTGTGGCAGCAGCACAGCGCTGTGCAGAGCCTCAATATCCACTCCAGTTGCTCCCTGAGGGCCCACCTCAGGCTGTAACCTCTGCTTTTGGATGCTTGGCTTTATCCTGTAAAGAGCATGTGAAGGAATGCAAGGTAGCTCACTTTAGCTCACCCATATGCAGCCTCCATCTGCTTTCTGCTCTTGTAAATGGAGTCTTTCCATGGAATTCGGAGAGATGGGAACTGAACCTCTTTTTTGTAATGTTTATGAAAAGGTTATTGAAAAAAGTGATGTTATATTGGTTTTCTAACAGAGATTAACATTTGGCAATATAGGATATATTTCTAAATCGAATGCTATGGGTTTTTATGACTTTTTTTTCTGCTAATTTTCTATGCAGTTCCCATTTGTGTCTTCATAAACTTAATAATAAAGAAATGTCTGACAGTGAAATACAGCAGTTCCATGATCTTTTGTATTTGGTTTGGTTTAGGGTGGCTGGGAAAAAAGGCAAAATCTATTTAATGTCTTTTTTTTTTCCTTTCTATTACACACAAGGCTGTGAATAATTATAGACACTTTTACTATTAAACTTGGGCTTAAATATCATGCAGCACCATAGCTCAAAGGCTCTTTAATAGAAACCTTCCCAAACAAGATTCCTTACAGTGGACTTGAATTAAAATTCTTCACTGATCGGTTATACATGATCCTATTGAGTGAGATACTGAATATATCAATATAAGACCGAACCAGGTATTACATCTCTATGAAAGTTTTTTATGTGGAGAAAGAAAATTTGTGCTATCTAGCCAGACTAATGAAAGGATTTTGTGGAGATTTCTGTTATGTGTATCAGATGAAATGTACACGTTTTTTCTTCTGGTGAATTTTGGATTAAGCATACTCAGGTAAACCTTCATAATAATATTTATGATATTTATACAACAAAAAACTATTTGTAACCAATGACTTAGCCAATTCTTTGCAGCTGTGTTTTAAAACTACAGGGTGAATGCCATATTTGTGGCTGTCAAAATGGCATTTGCTATATTAAATTTGGAAGCTTAAAAAGTTAATGAAGATTCCTTTTGTTCAATGGTTTCATATTGAGACCCACTACTCTGATTATATGTTGTACAGCTGTAATTACTTTAATTCAGATATGCAAATAAGACCAATTTTTTTCATTATTTTGTCATTCATAATAGATATAATTGCCTAGATCTTTAAATAATACAATCCAGTGTAGGTTAAATGAAATCAGCAAAAGTACTCAAATGCTTGTCCTCTGAAAATTAGTTTAAATTATTTTGTTGAAAAATATTACTTCCGAGACAAGATTATTTTTCAAACAAGCATTCATAGTCCTCCTTGTTTTGTGTATTTCCAAATAGAGACTGGAGTTTTCCTGATACAGATATTACCCAAGTATTCAAGTAGTTTGAATCAAGAGGCACAGTGTAATAGACCTGAGAAAAAACAGAACAATTTTGGTAGACTTTGGCCCAGGTGCCCAAGCCACTGCTTATCATTCATGTTGGAAAGTTCAAGATCCCTCAGTTCTTTCATACTTTCAAAATAAAATTACAAAAATACTTGTCCTCTCTTCCTTTAACACTGACTCCAAGAACAATTCAAAATGCCATATTTAATTAAAATCAGCCAATAAAGACTAACAAACAAACATCCTTCGTTTTTAGCTCTGAGAGGTACAGGCTTCAGTTTATTTTAGATTATTTTCATACCAGTTAGTTGTGGGGCCATTTCTGTGTAAAATAAAGGCCCATGAAATAGCAGGGGTATTGCCTCATGTGGGAAATCTGTCTGGGATTTGGAAAGCTCATTTCTCCTGGGGTGTTGATTCAATTGTATCACAATTGTCTTAGAAGCTTATGCTGAAATAATTCCTCTGAGACATCTTTTATTGACTTCATGGGTCAAGAAGCATAAAAATGAAAGATAGTCTTCTAGACTTTGCAGTGACAGGTCCTTTACCTCCCCGATCTTGAAAGCAGAATGAAAATAATTTATGATCAGAGTACTTGCATCAGAGGTGCTAAAGGGACATCCTCTCACCATCTTTTTATTGGCATTAATTTTTTAATATTTTTAATAATCTCTTTTCAAAATTAGAAAGTACATTTTTGCTTCCATTCAAGCAGATAAATTCTTTCACAGCTTTGTTCATCTGTTTGTAGCATAGACTTTTGAATCCTACGTGCCAAAGACATCTTGAAAATAAGGGTGGCAGGTGTTACAACCTTGATTTTCAGTTGGCATTCTAAGGGACACCACTTGCAACAGCCATGGGGTTTGCCTGAGGTGGTAGCAAATTTTGTCCTGTTCTCCTCTGTGCAGTCTTCCAAAGACTATGGAGAGACAGTCCATTAAAGACCCTTGTTCTTCCTTGAACTCGGATGTTGGGTGGACTGAGGCACCCCCAGAAATGCCTCTGTCTCTTCATTGTGGACTATGGAGATCCTGAATTGTTAGCTTGGACAAAACACCAACTCTTACATTGATCCTCAGGAGAGGCAACTAAGCATCTAATTCTTCCCAGTATCCAAAAGGTTTTGCTTTGAGTGGTGTCTAGTGCTGTTGTGTGCTGGGATTTCTGTAAATGCAAGTGAGAAGCAACACCAGCAGCAATATAAAATAAATTACTTTGGTTTTATTCTGATTTAGTTGATTTTAGAGGAGCTGATTCAAAGTCAATTCAAGTCTGTAGCTTTCAAAGTGCCAAGCTGAAAACAAACCAAAAAATCCCCAAACAAAACTTCTTAATTATTTGAAGTTGTAACTTTTTCTTCACGTGCCCTAATAAATCATCTTTTCTGTCGAGTAGCACTCAGCTCCTGACAGCATCACTGGTGATGCTAATTTCCACATCAGGGTTCAGCAGTTCAACCTTACTGGGTTACTAGAACTCCTTTTGACTTGCTCTTTCTAGTCTCTTCCATCTGTATCCACTTTGAATAAATGTCCCCTAAATACCATGTTTTAAGACGTTACCTTACATTTGCCAAAACATGAGTTTCATGCTGTGCCACAGTAGTGGAGTTACCCAAAATTTCCTTAGTAACATCGGGGTGTGAATCTGCAAATTCATTGTACGTTGTAATGACAAGAATCTTCACTGTTTTCTTTAATTACCATAAATGACTGTTCAATTAGAAATATTCAATAGATACTTAAAGAAAGCATTTACATCAGCAGCAATATACAACAACGAATAAAATCACACAGCTGTTTTATCACATACATTTTTTAAAAAAGTTTCTACTTTAAAAATGGCAGCATTTACTAAAATAAAACCTAAGAATAAATAAACCCCAAATAATACATATTTGTATTATCATATTCTGGGGCATTGCTTGCACTTTAAAATAAATGTCCACCATTTTATGCCCAAGAATGCTTCTGCTTGCTTTGAGATAGGAGGAGTGTTTGCTGATACAGTGTGTGCATTCTAGAACACACAGAGGAAAGATCTGCTCCTGAAAACACTCCGAAAGTTTTGCTCTTCCAAGCAAAGAATAACAAACATTCATCTCAGCTAGAGATCTCAGCATCAGAACAAACCACTATTCAATAAGGGCTTTCAAAAACATGTTAATATTTTGCTTTTGAATCCATTGAAGAAAATTACAAACTACTGATGGGCAAACAACAAAATGACTTTGAATGATTAGCTTGATTTCGAAGACAGATTAAAAGCAAGTTATGGCTCTTTCTCATTTAAAGTTTATTGCAATGATATGAGTGAGAATTTGTCCGAGTAAAGTTGAGGGACTGGGTCATTTAGCCAAGACTGAATTTGCTTTCATTGTTTGTATTTTTCCCTGAGTTAGACTTGATCGCTATAAATTGTTTTGACTTGTGAACGTTCTGAAAACTATGGGCAAAAAAGTCTCTGCTGGTATAACCCTATTAATATAAGTGTCCTTGACGTAAAAATAGCTTTTTATCACTGATATGATACGTTGCATGAGGCAGAAGACTGTAATGTGCTATTTATACATGATCAAATGCACGACAGCATAGGGAAGGAGAGAATTCCCTTAGTTTTAACCTTGTTAGGCATTTTAATTTTTCTTGGTTTTCATTGTGAGGCAGATTTCTCCTTTATTACCAGCACTACTCTGGCAATGTTTTTCTCCTGTACTTATATTTCGTAGATTTTTATTTTTTTTACTTCTAGTCAGATATGCTTTTGTCTTACAGTGAAAGAAAATTAAAAGGCCAGTCTGTTATCTCACATTTCAGTTAAGTCTAACATATATTTGCTTAGGGGTAAAAAAGGTTGAAGAAAAAAGGGAAATGTCAAAAATGGATAATAAATGGCCTATAAACAGAAGCAGATTTTCTGTATATGTTACCCCTGATAAACTTGATAATGTTTCCCAAATGTGTTGCCTTGGTTCAGATCCAAATCTACTGGTCAGGTTTTATGTGCTATTTTTAATTTTACTGCTTAAAAAACTTTACATCATCTTGTAGGAATTCCCTCCTACTGAATAGCTGTATCCAGTTATTTGTAAGTTAAAATTCATCTTAATATAGATTCATATGAAACATGTGTTACAACAGAGGCAGCAAAAAGTCAGATCTGGGTGGGTAAAACAAGCTGCATTTGCAAGGAAACTCTTTTTTCTTTCTAATGAAATATGTTTTCCTTTGAGGTCACTCCGCTGTTTGATATTGTAGACTCCAAGGTCTTTCCATTCAGTAAACTTTCCTTGCCCTTTAAACAGTGAAATCAGAATGTGAGAGGCGAATACAAACAACCAGGGGCAGAGGGACCTGGAAACATTTAGGATCCACAAAAAGCCTCTAGAAGTAGGCAAAGAAATCAAGAGGTATTGCAAAACAGCTCAGCTCTTTGCAATATTTAAAAACAGAAATTGTTTCCTACAGATACCACTGCACTGATTTAGTGGAGTTTCTCTACTCTAGACTGATATTAGTGGAGATATTTTTAGAGGAAGAATCTTTCTCAATGTAAAATATTAAAGATGTGGAAGCATTAAAATGGACAAAGAAATAAAAGGATTGGTTCTTCCAATGGCATAGCACTGACAATACTGATAGAAGAAAACACAGCCCTAGAAATGGAGAAGGTTTGCAGTGTTACTTGCTGATAAGTCCGTTAGCTAATGTTTTCTCACCATTATCCCACAGCAAGTGGTGGATATGCTGCAATTAACATCCTTAAATATTGAGTTCATGATTCAGTGCCCCAGCCTTAGTTAAATTTAGTATTTTGGAGCAGGTTGGGCCTGATGAACTTCATCTTAAGGTATTTGATGAACTGGCTGGCTTAGCACAGACTGTAGTTATTTGTGATTTTTTCTAAACGGGAATGCTGTCCTTAAAAATCAGGAAGGGGTGTGAAAATAAGAGTCCAGTTAGATAATGGGCATGTCAGACTACGTCAAAGCAGTATAGTTTCTTTAATGGAGAGGAAAGAGTAGCAAAAGGAGAAGCAGCAATGTCAAGTCATTTGCTTCCATAAGGTTTCTGATACTACCACACACTGATTGCCTGTAAGTAGCTAAAGAGATGGGATGGAGATAACCGTGTTTCAGGGTGAATAAAAGCCCTTCGTTGAACACAGACACTCTGGCTGAGCCAGGGCATGGGTGTGAGCACTGAGACTTCTCAGTGCCTGGCATGTTTCAGTCCCACCCCATCCCCCAGTACAGGAGAAGGTCACCTACAGCTCCAGCCTTCGCTCCGTCGGTTGTGACAATGCTGCTTTGGAGGCGGAGAAAGAATTAGGGTAAATCTGGGTTCTTACCCCAGATAACTGTGGTTCAAGAAGATAGAGATGTTGGATGAGGAAAAATATGGTTCATCAGACGTTTGTTTGGTATTACATTATGTGATTTGTGTAGTTATTCTTTAAACAACCATCCAAGTATGATCATCTACATTAAGGAAAATGATTAATTTTATTTAGTGGTATATAAAACTGCAGCTAGCTGATGAAAAACAAACTCTGCCGTGCAGTCTAAAATATGAGGGACTTACATGTCATCTCTCATCCCCTGCTGAAACAGGGGATTTCAAATGTAAGAATTTATCCTGATTGAAGTGTGTGAACATTAAGGCAAAATACTAACATTCTAACATGAATGTTTTTAAAACTTCAGTGCAAATTAATGGGTAAGATATCCCTGTGCTCGCTCTCATTAGGAAAGCCACCTTTTTGCCTTTGTTTACCAGTTCATATAACAGGGATAATTATGCAAGGCTAAATCATTTAATCAGTGGGTTAGTAGCGCTTGCATGAGTACACTGGATTCAGAGATTGCATTTGTTTTTCTTCCTTATTTGAGTGCCCTTTAACTATGAGAGTGGTTTGCTAAAGCCATGAATTATAATTAATATAATCTGAGAAAGGTGAAGTGTAGCATAATTGAATATGGGGAAAATGTTAGTCTCTCTCTCTTATGCCTGCTATAGAATTATTATCAGCAGATAGTAGAATCGAGTAAGAAAAGAACAAAAGAAAATCTAATAGTTATAATAGTGGATTTAATAACCACAGGTGCCAAACAAACGCTGGATTTCGTGAACTGTTCTTTATCTCAGTTCCATCACTCTTTAATCTTGTCTGGAGAAGAAAAGACCCTTCTCTCTTTTCACATAAGCTGTTGAGCACAATATTTTGGAAGCAAATTTAATTCCAGTATTGCCCATTTTGTGTTTTCTTTGATATTTTTTTTAATACATCTGTGGGAGAGGTGGGAGTCCAAGCTTTGCTACATCCTGCAAAGAGGCCAAAGAGGGAAGCAGGGCACAGCAGCAGTAAGAATAAAAAGAGAAAAATGGGCTGTGTATAGGATTGAGGGGGAGGGAGAAGCAGCAAAAACACAAAAAGCCCTCTGAGTGAGTTGGAAGGGGAATAATACAGCTTTATACAAACCGCGCTCCATGGAGAATGATGTGTGTGCGACTCAGAAAAATGGTTTCCTCACTCAGATGCCTATGTAAACATGGCTGGGGAGCCCAAGTCTCTTCTTCTATGTATTGTTTATATTCTAGTGTAATTCCATTAGTTTAAATTACATTGGAAAGTAATTAAAAAAAAAACAAAACAACAAAGTTTTACTTTAATCTAAATGCTAGGAAAAGAAATTATTATCCCTCGGATAAAAGCCTAAGAAAAGAAATCTCACGTGTTAGGTATACATCACATTTCTCCATTCACAGTGGGAAGGTAAAAAGGGCAGTGTAGGAAACTACATAAGCCTTGCACCCAGTTGAAGTATAGAAGGGTGCAGGTACATCCTTGGGGTGCCTGTCCATAAAAGCAAATGAATATAAAGTATTAATATAAGAGAGAATGATATCTAGAGAAGACAGCTGAGATGTCTGGTGAGCTGACCCCTTCAGCAAGGTTTTTACCTAAGGACTACTTGAAGACTGAGGAAAGACCTCAGTGTTGGGTTTAGCTGTGGATATACAACACAAAAGACATGAAGCCTTCTAATCATATTATTTAGGTTGTGACTTTAACTTGTGAGAGTACATTTTCTGTTTGTTTTGTCTCCTGCGTTGTTTGAAAAGGCAGAAACTGGGTACTGTAGGTGAAACAATTGTATGATGTAAGGATTACTTCAGATATTATCTAAGTATCTGCTCACTGACTTGTAGAGCAGCCTTCTCTCTTCTTTGCCTTAATGCTTGATCATAACCAAACTGGAAAGGCAACCCAAAATTCTCATAGGTAGCACAGAGGCACCAAATCAAGATGGTACACTCAGAAGTCAGCATGGAAATAAAATAAACTTTAAAGGGCGAACTGCAATCTTGCAATTCACCTACAATGGCCATTTATATTACTTAAGTACAACACTTTGCTCCTATCCTTTTTTATCCTATTTTCAGTGAATTTCCCATTTGTCATTATTATTTTGAACTTGTATTTCTGGCCTTCAGTGTATTATTGGGGTTCAACTGCAGGGTCCTTTTACAGTGGCTGTGGCTGAAAAGGGCATCTCCCCCCCCCCCCCCAGTTCTGTTCACACATTCCCACCCTATTCCTTACTCTGAGCCAGGTGCCATGTCACTGTACAGTCTATAATATGCAGTTGAAAACTAAGCCTTTTGGGGATTTTTAGTCAGATGATTAGTTCCACTGCTGCATGGATGATTGTGTCTGAGGAAAAGAGTGGCCTGAGGACAATGGGTCCGTTTTTCAGCAGCAAGCTGTACCTGAGTCTTTTTGTTACACTTTCAGTCCTTCCCACATTCATGTTATCTATTTACAAAAGTAGTGAAAGTATTATCTAGCCAATTGTCCAGAACTTGTATTGAAAAACACTGGGCATTAAGACAGGCCTTTGCAAATCTCCTTTTAATACTTACCTTTCTTCTGGCAGTGAACTACTGATGATACTTACCTGGCAGGGGAGACACCATGATCAGGCAGGTGGTTTTCCCAGGCCGAGGCTCATCCCCTGCACTCCGGGTGTGCTGACCCCTGCGATTTCCCCAAATGTGGGAAACTCGACTGCATGGCTCCAACTGTGTTTTTCTTACATGGGGTTCATTTAAATGAATTATTTTGGCTTAACCTGGATATTGTTTTGCATTTTTATAGACAGGTTTGTCTATACAACCATGTTCTTGCTAAATTGGTAGTCTGTAAGGTGATGGATTCAAAATAAATACTTCCCCTTGAACATCCAGTTGTTAGACAAGACAGGTAATTCTTAAGTCTTCACTCCTATCTGGAATTAATGCTCTTGATATGGTCAAAGTATAGGATGTGCAGTTTTAGAGGGTCCACAGACAGGAGTTTTATAGATGCAGAGATTTTAAATCAAGAAATTCTGTGTAACAAATGCAGGGAATATATTCTTTCATCAGTCTTCAAGGATGCTATGTCTAATTTCTAGAAGGAGTTTCTTCACATCATATCAAACCATCTCCTGAAATGGCACAAATCAGAATAGCTCTATTTAATGAGCAACTCTAATTTATCCAAGTAGAGGACCAGAACACACCAGAATGGTGATTTAGATAAAACCTCCGAAATACGTATACAGGAGACATCATGTCCTCAGCACCAAGAGTTTCTCTCTACAGATCCATTCCTGTTGAACCACACAACTTCTTAAATTTGACATAACCCAAGGATAAGCAGTTAACATTTTTTGACTTCATGCTTTGGCTCTATTTAGTACAGACATTATGACTAGGAAAGGACCAAATTCATTGTTAATTAATGCTAATCAGAACTTTACTATACACTTCTTTACTGCAATGCTTCTTACCACAATCAGCAGGACATGGTGGTAAAAGGCTCAGCATCTTCCCTGTTTTCCTAGAAATCATAGGAAGATGTAACTTGCATCAGTATCCACCTTAAGGAAATATTTGTATCAAACTGACCAGAGCTGCAGCATCTCAGACAGGATCCAGCAAAAAATCCCAAAGCCTCTCAGAAAACTAAAGCAAAAACTTGCAAAGCCTACCTTCCCTCCAACCAATTGAACTTCTGCCTCCAAACATCAGTTAATACAGCACATTGGTGTGCAGCATCTTACTTCAAAAATAATTTGAGAAAAATAGTCTTCCCTTTTAAACCCCTACTGTTCCAGTGTTATAATAAAACATAATCAAGAAGTCCTGTAAAAATTAGAATTCTTAGAAAACCAGACTGAAATTTTACCTGTGTGTTGAGAGGTGCTCTATTGGATTCAATTTCACTCTGGTGACTGAGTTGGGATCCAGTTTAAGATGATCATTCCAAGGTGCCAATAGTAATTGGAAGGAAAAAAATTCTCTCTCCACTTTTTCCCATGTTCATATTCTTGTTCCTAACAGTTGCTTGTAATAATTTCCAAGTGTGGGAGCCTGATAGGGTGAAACAATTCAGATATTTTATTTTTTTTGCTTTCAGTGGCAGCTTGAACTAATTCTGCTTTATTAGCATTATACAGGATAATTTCTTGTGGAAGGCTTTCTTGGGAATATTTCTGACTAAATGAAGTTGGTTTCATCATGAGAAAAAGATGTTTTCCAAGTTCTGTTCTGAATCTTCTCTGTCAGAAATATTTAACAGAGAATTATAAACTCATTAGGCTATCTCAATAATCCAAAACTAATATATGTGTATAGAAAATTGGTCATAACAATGTTTGGTGTTAGTAAGAACAGTAGGGAACAAGTGAGTTAAAGTTTCAACACATGGACAATAGCAGTATATGGAAAGATCAGATACTATATGGAAACCTATTATCAGGGCAATTTAAAATAAATATTGTGACACAGCTAACTTTTATCAGCGGAACATGAATGGCACAATGTTATATTATATAGTAGCATTTCTCAGAAAATGGGATAAATGTTGCACAATTCCCCTATGTGAATAGTTTCATTAAAATCATCAGAAACACATGTATGACAAAGCAAGCAGGTTTTTAATTATAATTGAAGATTTTGACTATGCCCAGCAGTGCCTCTTTGAGTCATAGTGTATGGAAGTATTCCCAGGGTTTCTGTTCATCTGTATTCACTCATCCAGGCCAAATTCTCTGGACTGAATCCAGCAGCTTTACACAAGTGGAAGTTCCGCCTGCTGGAAATATAAAGATCACCTGTGATTTCAAAGCAAAACTTAATGTGCTTACAAACAGTTGTGCTCCACTACCCCGACAGCCTCATTAAAGCTGGCCTCAGGAATGCAGAAATCACAGCACCAGAAAGTGAGCAAGTTAAAGGAGAGTGCGGAAGGGAACCTGCAAGGTAACAAAGAACTTTGCCTGGGTCTCAAAACAATCTCTATTCACTAATCACAGTAAAATACAAAATGTTTAAACCATTAATTAATTAGATTAGAGCTATTCATGCTTTCTGCACAATATCACAGAAAAGTTTTCATAAATGCCACCAGTTCTTGCCTTAAACTGAGCAGAAGAGAGTATTTGCATCAACCAAATTCATCTAACAGAAGCCAGCAATGGTTTGAGAAAGGACACAAACCTTACTGGCAATCTGAAGCCATCCATTCCAAGTTAGAGAAATAAAGGAATTGGGGGGTGGGGGAGGGTTGAGTTTGTTTTGGGGTTTTTTTGATAAATCCGTATAGCTTGCATCTGTATTATTCAATGAGAAGGGTAACATTTGGTACACAATGGCAACCAAAGATTAATTTTTTTTAAAGGCCTCTCTAACATTGTATCAAATCCCAATCTTTGTAATTTAAAATAGTAGCATCACTTCTTAAAAAGGCTTTACTGCACTGCTTTTTAAATGGTCTGTTTATGTGCTGACAAAACCTAAATATAATCTGTTCATTAGAAATATGAAGTGCTTCATGAAATTAGTACAAGTAGTTCTATGTGTTTTGTGAGGTCACGAAATTGCTAGTCTTAAGAAGCAAAACAATCCAAAAGTTGATAATCAGGTTTACCTTTTTACCTTTAAAAGCCACAGCAGTTCACCTCAACTTTGTATCTTGTTGCTTTTCCAGTCCATCCTCATATTATTTAGCTTAATGGCATGCATTCTTCATTGCTCGCCTGAAGTCTGAATTTATAGAACTGTCAGCTGTATAACACTGTGGACTCAAAGGCCTCTATATTAATCAGTTTTGCTGAAGTATTAGTTTTTGTGTATTGACTAGTAACATAGCGAGTAGCAAGCCCATCAATCAAGGTCTATTGGGAACCAGCTCAGACGGATTCTTGTTGCTTCCCCAAGCTTCTTTCTATGTCTCTGAATCACCATCTACAGGTGCAATGACTCCACCGTATGTGCACATCGAAGACAAAACATTTGCTCCTCTCTGTGATTTATCCCTGAAGCACAAAAAAAACCCCACTAAAAATCAGCTCTGCTCAGTAACTGTGTTTGCAGGGAAGGCACACCCTTTTGTTGATGCATAAAAAAGGCCATGGATGTGATATTTCTATGTCTATGTTAATGACGACAGATATAAATATTCAAAATATTGTACACAGTACACATACCCCTCCATTAAATTCAGGTCTTCTTAAAAATCACTCACTCTTCAATTGATCCTTATCCCTTCCCAAGCCAAATTAATTATTATCTCTTTTATAATATTTGTACTTAATCCGTCATGATCCTTCTTGTCTCATTGTCTGAACTATAATAGAAAGTGAGTGAAGAAATCCAGGTTAAACTACAGGGAATTTCCTGTTTTCTAATCAGAGATCTTTTTTTAGCTTACAAAGTGGCACTACTGCTGTGCTACCAGAAGTTTTAAAGCTTAATTTTCTTCTAAGCAAGTATGAGTTTGAAGCACATACCCAAGAAGACTTCAGATACTTTCGAGCATCTTAGACTTCAGAAAATTTTGAGGGAAGTGATTGAATCACAGAGTTAAATATCACTGGAGAGCTAAACAAGCTGCTGTAAAAGTGCTTAATGGATATTTGCTCATATAGAAGCAATTAAACTGAAAAGTCTTGACCTGTCAAGCAGGTTAGATGAGAGTTTTTATTTTTTTGGACAAGCACAGGCTGAAATTCAGCTGTCCAGTGTGCAGTGGAGCTGGAAGAATCCATCTCTTGTGCTCCTGTTCCTCTCTAAATGTCTCCCTCTGGGAACCTTGAGGTATATATTCCATAACGTTTGCGCAATGGTCACATCAGATGGCAATTATGACCACATAGCATATGACCACCTAAAGTGATAGAGGACTGAAGAGGGGGTTTAGTGTCTTAGGTGGCTAAAAGCCTGATGGAGGTGATGGCAGCAAGGACTCAGGAACGCGGGTCATGGAAAAGTCTGCAGGCTTTTGCGCAGAGCAATGTGGTGTCCCAACAGCAGTGTCACACACAGAGCGCAGTGCAATGCACGCACAACAACGCAGGAGGTAGCAGTGCAACATGCACGCAGCAGCGCAACACCCACCCACCCATCCTTGCCATCCAGGCACATACACCCACTGCCTGCCTGCTCCCCACCCAGCCATGGCACTCAGTAGGTGTCTGTCTGTTCCTTCCATATGGTCCAGCCACCTCCCCACTCTCCTGCCCCATCATGGGCAGGTGAGGGGCTCGCAGGGCGGCTGTGGGGTAGAGGAGGGCTGGGGCGAGCTGGAGGGGACAGCCAGGATAATGGGCGCAGTGTGTTGGGCCATAAACCGCGCAGTGTGGCGGAGGACACGGGAAAGCCGTGTCGGTTTCTGCTCATCCATCACCTGTCAGGGCTCCACTCCAGCAGCCCTGAGATGCAAGAGCCTGGCTTTGTCTATTGTCTCTCTCTCCGGTCACTCCGGAATCGTTCCCATGCCAAAGCCTTGATGTTAATCCCAGTGAACCAGGGGGCTGTCAGGCCAACATGCCAGCAATTTAGTAAAAATATCATTTTGGAGGTAGACACTCCACTGAGTTATCTTCCCTGTTGTGTCGCTCTGTGTCTTTGCAAGCCACGCTAATCTTTTTCCCATCAATGACAGGGCTCTGGGGACTCACTCACATGTGCCCGTGGCCTCCACCCCTCTGTGGGATCATTGACATTATGGACTGTGAAAAGCTACACGTAACTTCCTCCAAAGTTAGGAGGGGGAAAAGTTTAAGTCTCTAAACCTACAGAAAATGTCCCTTTCTGAGCAGGCATAGCTGAAAAATGAGCGTCACATCCTCACTTCAAGATCCATGTAGTTTCCCTCTTTACATTTATTATTTTCCTCTTTACATTTTTTACTTTTACTATACACTTTTAGCATGCTTATTTAGAAAAATAAAAACCCACTCTGCCTCACAACATCTTTTTTTCACAGGGCATGCATTTCCCTGCTTACCTGATGTTTAACACTAAAAGCTTGGCAACTTTATCTTTATCTTGGGAATCTTAATTAAAGAGTAGAAATAATCTCTCAACCTTGGAGAGACAAAGCTCAGAGTTATGGAGAAGTTGTAGTTGCAGAAATGTTAACCTCTGCCTTGGTAACCAGTTTAGGGCTTTTTCTTGTCTCTCAGCTTCTTAGCAGATGAAGACATTTACCATAGCTGTATTAAAGGTAAATACAAATTTTCTAGTTTTTTGTTATTCTGTCAAGCAGATAATAAGCTTCAAAATGATCTGTTAGGCATATACTAGTAAAGTGTCAGGAGCTGTATCTGACAACTGAAGTTCAGTCATCTGTCTGTTAGGCCTGAGTCTGTCAGAGGCATCTTCCAAATTCTTCAAGAACAGCTTGTCCCAGTTGCAATCTGAACACAGGCAACCTGTTTTGGAAGCATCAAGAGTGGTGATGACTGGCGTCCCGCAGGGGTCCATATTTGGAACAGTACTCTTTAATATCTTCACTGATGACATAGATAATGGAATTGAATACACCCTCGGCAAGTGTGCAGGTGGCTCCAAGTTGGGTGGTGCAGATGACATGCTTGAGGGATAGGATGCCATCCAAAGGGACCTGGACAAGCTCAGGAAGTGGGCCTGTGTGAAACTCATGAGGTTCAACAAGGCCAAGTGCAGGGTCCTGCACCTGGGCCAGGGCAAGCTCTAGTATCAATACAGGCTGGGGCGTGAAGGGACTGAGAGTAGTTGGACATGAGCTGACAATGTGCACTTGCAGCCCAGAAAACCAACTGTATCCTGTACTGCATCAATAGAAGCACAACCATCAGGTCAAGGGATGTGATTCTGCCCTTCTACTCTGCTCTCTTGAACCTCACCTGGAGTACTGCATCTGGCTCTGGAGCCCTCAGCACAGGAAGGACACGGACCTCTTGGAGCAGAGGGGGGCCACAAATACGATCAAAGAGATGAAACACCTCTCCTATAAAGACAGGCTGAGAGAATTGGGGTTGTTGAGCCTGGAGAAAAGAAGGCTCCAGGGAAACCTTCTATCAGCCTTCCAGTACTTAAAGAGGGCCTACAGGAAAGATGAGAAGAAACTTTTTAGCAAGGTCTGATGCAACAGGGTAATGGCTTTAAACTGAAAGAGGGAAGATTTAGACTAGATAGAAGGAAGACAATTTTTACCATGAAGGTGGTGAAACACTGGAAGAGGTTTCCCAGAGAGATGGAAGATGACCCATCCCTGGAAACATTCCAAGTCAGATTGGACAGGGCTCTAAGCAACCTGATCTGGTTGAAGGTGTCCCTGCTCATTGCAGGGGTTGGACTAGATGGCCTTTGAAGGTCCCTTCCAACCCAAGCTGTTCTATGATTCAACAAGTCTAGGAGCTTAGACATGTGGACATAGTCAGCTCATGCCAGTTGACTTGGGAGCCCAAGGGACAGACACCCTCTAGTGCCAAAGAGAGAAAAAAAAAAAAAAAGCATAGGATTTTAGGTCCCCTCGTCTCAGAAAAAACATGTATTTATATTCCACATGTAGTTTACAGGAGTTAGACATTCCTGATGAGATGTAAGGGCGATGGGCATGACACCATGTGGGCACCATCGGTGTTCCTGCCTCGAAGCAGCCACTAGAGACACATCCTCAGTCACTGTTCCTGAGTGCAGGCCCGTAAGAATACTCAACTCTCTTAGAATACTGAGGCTGAATTGCATTCCATAAACTGCTCAATATAAAAATAAGAACAAACATAAACAATGCTAAGTCATGTTGAAGTGCCACATTTGAAGCATGTATTTCAGGGAAGGAATTCCGAAACCAGCAATTCAGCATGTCTTATACTGCAATGCCTGGTGGCCCATAGAAACTTCTGTCCTAGCATTGGTGTTCATAATCTTTCAATGATCACTGTAGCATAGCATATTTACCTGATTTCCTTTGCAACACCATTTTAAGAGTGTTCAGTGGTTTCTGCCTCTTGAGGCAATTACCAATTATAGTAATATATCAATATATAAATAAAAATATAGTAATTGAGGCAAAATACCAATTTCCTGCTAGTGTTCTTACACCCTGACCCAACTGGCTGATATTGTCTAAAAGCAAAGCATTTCTTTTGGATAGGCCCCATATGCCATTTTATGCAGTAGCAAAAAGAAAACCCAGCAAAACAAAACCACCTCCAAAAGCCAGAAAGGCCACTTTTCTCAATAACCTACCAGGCTTGTTTGTGTGGATGAACTTAAAAAAATATTAATTAAAAGCTAAGGTGTGCTGCATACGGAATAGGAGAGAACAAGATTGAGATGTCTTACCGAGATGGGGCTGCACTGGTCTGGAACCAATCTCTTCATCCTCTTGTCAAGAGCATGGTGGCCATGCAAAGGAGATCTGGTGAAAAATAAGCTCTTTCAGGTGAGGTACAAGCTCCTAGGGTGGAAGGAGAGGGAGGGAGAGTTTAGGAACAGAGCTCCTGTATAGGCAAAGTCAAGGTAGTGCTCAGCATATCACTGTGGTTGTTCTGGCAGTTGAAGGATGTCTTTTTTAAGCCAGGAGATATTTGCTAGCACTTTTTCTGCCTCGCTGACATTTGACATGGCATTTCAGAAGTGCATGAGCAGCTCTGATGAACCCGACTACTGATTTCCTTATATCCCCTGTGACCATAGTTTCATGAGTTGCTGTGTCAGGTGAGTGGTAGTAGTTGTCTGTGTGTGTGTGTGTGTGTGTGCGTGCTTTTAGTTTGTAGCGAATGTAGGTAACATGAGTCACACCAGACCTCAGTGAAAAAGGTAATACTCTTAGGTTATCCTTGGCAGCAGCAATGGGCTGCAATTAAGTATTCACTGAGCTGCTGTGGTTCAGCTGCTGCACAGTAACTCATTAATATTCAATACCTTGATCACGTGTCGTAGAGCTCAGTTTTCTTGAGCTCCTTTAAAAAGTCTTAGGCAGGAATTATGCCTTGGGAAAGACCTTGGACAAGTATGATTTTCCCAGGAGTTTAAGCCTGTAGCAGCTGGGGGATGTTCTGCCCTTGAGACTCTGCTGTGAATCACATAAGTACAAAAGAAATTCAAATCCTACCCTGGCCTCTGGCTGGCATAGTAAATCTGTAAAAATCCCTCCAGCTGACAGGTATGGATGCACATAGACCTATGCAGCATGTAAAGCACATAATCCTGAAAAAAATGCCCATGCTGCATAGGAGAGGAGCTGTAGAATGCCTAGAATTCGTAAGAGGGACATGTGCAGACAGACTCATTACCCCCCCAGGTGATTTGTGAGAGATTTAACTACTGCCTTCTCCCCTCTCTGTCTGTTTGGTAACAACTGGGGGGAAACGTGCAAGTTGCTCCTTGGAGCATAAAAGAACAACAGATCTGGGTGGCCCAGGCAAAAATAAGATTTACAAAGCAGGTTATTAAAAGTAAGCATTTAAAACCAGGGTATTGCACCCTTCCTGTAAGCTAAAGTGGCTTTTTATGGATATCAGCTCATGGGGCTTGTCTGAAGGTATGCCAGGAATGCCGGATAGGTCAGCTGGGTGCTGAACTGACATGTCCTAAAGGGGTGAGAAATGATCCAAGAGCAATGCCAACATTAAAACATGTGTTAGGACAGAAAATGATCAATATCTACTACTTTTAATAGTCCTCACTTCTGCACAGCAGCAGTGAGCAGTCCATGAGTTGTTTTATTGATGACACCATGGGATGTGAGACAAGCTCCATGGATAAAGATTTTCAGGTTTGCTTTATGGCCTTTCCAATAAGGAATAATCTTTTTTTCAATAAGATAAGAATTATTGGCAATCCTTTAAATTATAACAAATGCCTGAAATATACCTAAGCTAATTTAGCTTTAATAAGAAAGTAATTACAAAGCCAATACAGACCTATTGATTTCTACAATTACGTTTACTGGACTTCACTATCTACCTAATGTTACACGCACACAGTCTGCTAAATCTTTCAATTTATATTTTTAATTCTTAGAGAGGAACCTGTATCTTATTAAGGTTAAAGGCATTGCTGAGCATAGGAATTAATTTTCAGTTGTTCAGTATGTCCTGTTTTCTAGGCTATTATTTTTGCAGCTAAGCATCTGCTTCATGTGGAATTCTGTGCATGTCCGTAGAAAATTTTGTCCAAAATTCTTCAGCTGTTTCAGAAAACTAATATATCACTTGAGAAAAGTATATGATTTTGTTCATGTTACAGAGGCAATTTACTTTAAGTAATCCAATTACCCACATTCCATGGGGCTTTAAATTTGGCAGGGAGGGATTGTGCCTTTTACAGCATCAGTCCTCATTTTCCCACAACAACTTGTCACCCCATTTTCTCTGTAAAGTCATTCCTTTTTCTTATTTAATTTTCTGCACTTTTACAGACTCACCAGTTCTCAGGCCAAGTTTATTTTTTGTGCCTGAGCAGGACGTTTGGCCAGAGACCTCGCAAAGCCCCCTCGCAGTCAGCTGGTTTGACCTCTGATTCTCCATCCAGGCTCAGCTTCTTGCCAGCACTACACATCCTGCTCACATTTTCCTCCCAGCCTCCTGCCACGAGCTTCTTTATTTTTTTCCACAGGTGCCAAATTCAAACCTACATTCCATATTTCTAAAGCTTTGCTGTTCCTGAACTTTACTGTGAATTCTTTTTCCCTATATTTTTTCTTGGTTTTACTGGGATCTTTTCCTTTTCTGAAGCATATTTAACCGTGTCTGGATGCTTCTAAATTCCTGTAGTACCACACTAAAAATACAGCCTTTTCCCTACAGAGGACCAAAAAGATTACAGAGACTGGAGAAGCTCGTTGCAACTTCACCCACACACCTGGGCAAGGGTGAGGCTCCATTTGCTTCCTTGAGGCTCACTCCTTGTGACCTCATTCAAAATCTTGACTCAGATAAAACTCCCCTTGAAATCGATGGCTAAATGGACTAATTAAGAACTTCTGGACTGGAACCAAACATCTTGTTGGAAGTCTAATTAGGGATGATTATAAGTTCATTGTCTACAGTAAATAAAATAGGCTGTCTTGTTTTTCTTTTCTGCTCTTCTTGGATATTTGAGAGTGATTGCAGGAAAAACATTTGTGTTGTGTTTTGTGCAGTGCTCTATGTAGGTGGCTGCTCTTTGTGAGTGTTGAACACTGTACAAATGTTCTTGCTTAAAAAAAAAGGAAATAAACTATTTTTTTTTAAAAAAGCTAAAATTCACGATATTCTTTCAGTGGATGTCCCTGGGTTTATTCCTCAGGAGACAGGCTATAAACACCATTGCTTTACCCAGCTGTAACTTAAAAGTTCTTTCGAAGGGAGTGGTAGAAAAATTAAATTACTATATGAATGCTGTATGAGGTGATTCTAAGTCTAGTCTTATGCTTCATTTCCACTGCTTTTTCAGTTCTTTGAATTCTGTAACAGGCTGTTGGCTTTAACTTCCCAATGGGATGACCAAGGCATAGTCCAAGCATCACCAAAGTCACACTGAAAACCTCACAGGGAATTTCAATGAGGATTGAAACAGTTTATGTATATTGTGCTTTTTGTTAGACTCTGAAAAATAGGATTTCATTGGGAATTAAAAAATGGCAACATAAATAGCCATATGTAAAGAATTCAATAATAAACATGGTAAATGTATATAGTATGGTATAGTTCCTGTAAGCACAAAAATTGCACATCTAACTCTTGGATTACTATTTAAGAAAACTGTTGTTCTTCGGTATCAACAAATTAAATTGGTTTGTTCTTAGACTGATGTTATAGAGGTCTGACTGCTGATGCCAGGCAAGTTAGCTTGATTACTTTCACTACAAACTAAAATACATGGATTACGTGATGAATTTTCAATGAACAATACCAAACCATTAAAAATTGTAATTTATAAATTTTTTTTCTCCCTCCATGACATGTAGAATTTCATTCATACTGACATTCATGGGCAGCAGTTTTCAAAAAATAAGCACAGAATAATAGGCTTTTTGTGCAATATATTTCAGATGTGGTAATCTGTTCTGACTCCATTTCTTTCCTTGACCATGTGGGGGTGTTCTTGGCATAACATTTCTCAAGAACGAGATCCGCAAATATATGGCAATTCTCTGCTGACATCTGGGAAGAGTTGGTTTTAGTCTGTGTTCTAGCTCTGACAGCAAGCAGATGGGATCACCATTTTGACTGGATCATAGGAATGGTCTCATTCTGAGAGTCTGATTACCCAGAAATCCACAATTACCCAAAAATCCACAGCAATGAGTCTGGGCCAACAAGCAGTTCTGGAGCAAGCATTATAATTAATATAATCATTGGACACAATGTGGAATAATTGCCCTAAGAAAAGCATTATGTTTAGTGTTTAAGTCTCTAGCTGGGGGAAGACTGCGGGGGGGAGTGGGGGTGGGGGGAGTAGGGGGGAGGAGAACCTTTGGATTATTTTGTATTTGTTAAAATTATGGAACAAAATGAGAATTCTGCAAATAGTTTTCTGCAGTGGATGGAATGTTAACCTTTTTTCTGAATTCAGTTGTTTATCCTATACCTGTGAGTTACTAAGTGGCTCCAGAACTGCATTAATGTTAACTTAATATTTTTATGGATGTATATAAACTTTTGTGCTTAAATACCTTTATACCTAAAAAGAGAGAGGAGTAGTAGCTTACAATGACCCTGTTAGACAGTGAAGAATTTTATAGGGTGAAAAATGGTACAAGATTTCAAGTCACATAGGAAGGCTGCTACCAAGTGAGGAAATGGAGGCAGGGTAGTGCCAAATATAAGACCATCTTTCCTATCTTATTGTCACTCTTAAAGTTTACTGAAGTTTAATAAAAACAGGAGATAAGTAAGTAAGTAGCTCAGAAAACTGGTCCACTTGTTCCAGTGCAAAGAAGAACCAAGTATCACAGAATCACAGAATGATATGGGGTTGGAAGGGACCTCTGGACATCATCCAGTCCAACCCCCCTGCCAAAACAGGTCCATCTAGAGCAGGTTACACAGGAACATGTCCAGGCACGTTTTGAATGTCTCCAGAGATGGAGAATCTACCACCTCTCTGGGCAGCCTGTTCCACTGTTCTGCCACCCTCAAAGTAAAGAAGTTCTTCCTCATGTTTAGATGGAGCTTCTTATGTTCAAATTTGTGCTCGTTACCTCTTCTCCTGTCACTGGGCATCACTGAAAAAAGACTGGCCCCATCCTCTTGACACCCACCTTTTAATTATTTATGGGTGTTGATCAGATCCCCCCCTTAGTCTTCTCTTCTCCAGGCTAAAAAGACCCAAGTTCCTCAGCCTTTCCTCATCAGAGAGATGTTCTAGGCCCCTAATCATCTTTGTAGCCCTTTGCTGTACCGTCTCCACCAGTTCCCTGTCCCTCTTGAAGTAAGAAAGAAAATTCATTCAAATTTTGCAGACCTACACATTAGAGCTGCAGACTTTCTCTTGCAGGTGACTTCTGCTTCCCAAAAATGAAGGTGCTGTCACGTGAAATGGCTGCTCCCTGGTCACATAGGTGAGATACCCAACAACCAACAGTCATTGCCATCATCACTGTAAAAGGCGAGCATTCCCCAGCTGGAGGGGTATCACTCCATGAAAATGTGGTGTGAAAATAACAAAGAGGATAACAATGTGGATGGAACAGACCACACTTACCCACTATCCTGTACTTACCCTTGTTAACCCAAAAGGAATGTGACTTCAGGAACACTTCAGGAACACTTCAGGAACACTCACTGTTGTCCCAATA
Source organism: Gallinago jamesoni (assembly GCA_025769975.1). Taxonomy (NCBI): domain Eukaryota; kingdom Metazoa; phylum Chordata; class Aves; order Charadriiformes; family Scolopacidae; genus Gallinago; species Gallinago jamesoni. The sequence continues at coordinate 103,498,968 of JAOQGH010000023.1, read as the reverse complement.
AACATCATCGCCTTGACAGAAGGTGTGTTTTAATTTTATTATTTAACTCACAAGCCAGTATTACCAAGGAGATAATACTGTAGGTCGTTATACATACATTTGCAGCATTATGATGTTCTCTGCGGAGTGAGTTCTATGAGAGTATACTGGTTTTGTACATATGCAGGGCTCTGTGCACATAAGTCCACCCATCATTTTCATTTACATCCCAATAACTTCTGAATGACTTAACCAGTTTCAACCCAGTATAACAGAGGTTAGCAGGAATTAAATATCCAATTTTGTAGGAATAGGTGGCTGAATAGGAAAGAGAGATGTCATTAGTGGTCTAATTGAGTCAGACCTTATCTTGATCATGAGGTTGCAGCATGCTCTCCACCCACTGGAGAATTCACACAGAAGAGATGTGTGAAGAAGACATTATGGCTGCCCCAACCACAGCAAAAGTTTTAATTGGTATTCACACCAGAGAACCCAACCACAAGACACAAAAAACCCCAAGTTTCATTAGCTCTGCTGCAGATGTAGCTGCCTGTCTCTCCAGGAACACTCTTTACCTTATTTGTGGCATTTTCACCAAACTTTTCATGTCCCATTTCATTTGAGCTAGTTGGTCTCCATAGCAGCTGGCCTGCTGAGCTCTGAGGAACCAAATGCTTGACTGCTGCTTGGTGAACTCAGCTCAGCCGTTTCAGTGCTAGTGCTGTGCTGCTCCATTCGTCCTCATCCAATTTCCTTCTAATCTCTAGGTACTTTGAGCTATCACAATCCAGCTGTGGATCAGTGAAGGTTTCATAAGGAGACCTCTTATATTTATGAGGGAAAAGAAGGAAAAGAATGCCTGCAACTCCTTTATTTGACATCTTTTTCCAAAAAGACCACCTCTGATTTCCCAATATGAATAATTGACCCAGTGAGCTGGTTTTGGAACAAGCGTGTTTCATCCCTATGCAAACTCCAGGCATCTGAACAAGCTTGGTACAATGTCCTTTTATCAATAAAGTGTATTTCCTGTCTCTATAAAACCCAGATTTTTCCTGTCTTTGTGACTTGCTTAGAGGATGACCCTCTACAGAGAAAGACAGGCATCTCTGAAGAGAAACATTCATGTCAGCTATTTTTTAGAACATTTTATAGGCACTCTTTGGCAGTGCCTATATGTTTTACTGCTACAAGGGGGGGGGGGGGGGGGGGGGGGTTTCTATATAAGTGG
>JAOQGH010000023.1:103464549-103497745 GCA_025769975.1 Gallinago jamesoni | reverse complement strand
CCCCGCCTAGATAAGTGGCTTAGATTAGATATATAAACTTGAACAAGGTTGAAAATGTGTTACAAAAACTTATTCAAAATAAATGGACTATAACCTATCCTGAACATAACATAAAGCAGAACATAATATCCAGTTGAGAAAGGAGATTTGGAAGTTAAGTGATTTTTTGATGACAACCCAGTCCTCATTTGAAGTAATTTGGCATCAGCAGCCATCAAAATCAATAAGATTTTGTTAACAAAACAGGAGCTAAGGATGTGGACTTAAAGTAACATTATTTCCACTGAATAGAAAATGCTGCAGAGGCAGTTGTGCTCTTGAGAAGAGCCAAGCAAGTTGCCGTGCTTTCTCTATGTCCGTCTCCTCTACCAGCAGGGGAAGAAATGTTGACACACACAAGTCTTGTGCAGTTTCGCATACTAGAGAAGAAAAAAATTCTAAAGAGAAAATCTCTGTTTTGTCAATCAAGGGCTGTTCTAGCACAAACTCAAATAGGCAAGATGCCAGTAAAGTCAGCCTGTTTCCACCCCAGATGGGAACTCTGTTTTTTCTTTGCCAGGAGTGGACAAGAAGATAGAGTCCTGCATGATGACCATAGGTCCACAGAGATGTTAGCTGGCCCTTCACATTTAATTTGTAGCACTCTTTAGGTGTGGAAGAAGGGAAACCTTTAAGCTGTCGTTCTGAGGCTGAAATTATATGTGCTACTTTAACTAGTAAGTTCTTAAATTCCTCCAAATGCTTGGGCACTTCACATAAGTTACAAGGAAGTGGAAACACAACAGTTTATGTTTTCTCAATATTATATCTCATAATTATGAGATCTAATCTCTAATTATAATATAATCTATTTTATATTGACGTGTAAGGCTTTTTGATTCAGATTAATTTCTTAATTATTATAAAAATTATGGACATCTTTAATATAAAATTCTGCAGTATATTACAAGTGCATGACAGTACCACTCTAGACTTTGAGGTAGGCTATAGGACAAAAGCTATAAAATACTGAAATTGCTGAGAAATCTCAGAAGACTGCCTATCCGCAAACAAATCTGGCTGCAGATTAATATCCTCTGGATTTTGAAAATATACCTTGGAATACGCAAAAACCTCAGTCATATTTTTATATGTCACCCAAGGACAACAACATGGAAGGCTTTAGCACAGTTTAGGAAAGTAACATCAGACTTTTCAAAAGTATTTTTCCCCTAGTTACAGTTCTAGAAGTCCTTGATTTAATTTATAGATCTGACGGGATTGGTGAATATAGTGGAACATATTCCGTCATGTGTGATATATGCTCTTCTTTCATAAAATCAGCTAAATGGAAAGGTGGAACAAGAGCTGCCATGGTAGCCCACTGGGAATCCTTCATGACCTATCCAGGGTTATACCTATTATCTTTTATTTTTCTGAAAATCTTAGAATATCAGAATTTCTCCTTCTAACATCTTCATGTGAGTGTCAAGAAAGAAGATACCACTACTGGCAGATAAACAACAATATTTTTCTACTTTGAAGGGCTACTTGTGTACCTCCCAAAACCATGTGCTGGCTCTTGGCAAAGTGCCAGACATTTCTCTTCTATTATATTGCAGCTCTGGCAAAAAGCCAAGGAATCAGCAGTTTTGGTTTCCGTCAGGAAAAAATTCCTCCCAGGGAGTTCAGATGTGATGGGATTTTAATGTGATCCAGGATGTTTCTTAGGTAAGCGAGTCTTTTCTAGGTGGCGAAAGGAAACGTTATGAAGAGGAAGGCCCTAAAACCTGGCATTCAGGGTGATTTTTGAGGTGAACTCTACCCCTGCTTTTTGTGTGTTGCCCCTTGCTGAATGCAGGGAAACTGTATTCAGTTAACAATATCCATAACTGAGGACTTCATAGAGTTGTGACAAATGCAGCTGATTGTTTTTCTCAGGCTTTGCTTGCTCTGTTTTTCAAGTGCAGACCAGCTGCTGATATCCCATTCATGCTGTAAGCCACAGCTCTTAGGACCGAGGTGGTACTCCAGCCTTTTCTAAGCACATCTGTTCCCCCAAACTGAAAGCACTGACACTGTACAGGGGCGTTTGATTAATTTTCCTTTTGTATTTTAAGCAGTATCTGTTAACATCCAAATTATTCTCTGCTTCCTGCAATGGTCCCTAAGATAAGAGTGGTTCAAGAATGTACGTTTGTGGTAATTAAACCAACATGTAAGTTGCAATATAAGGAAATATATAGTTCTTCACTCCTTTTCCCCCTTCTCTTTTTTTCCCTCTTGCCAGCTACTTGTCTGTTTATAGAGATACACCTCACCGTTTACTTAGGAAGCAGTGACATGGAGAAGCAGATGGAGGAAGTCCATTTGCTTGACAACAACATTCATTACCTTTATCACCAGTGGAGACCAAAAAAGAATCAATTACAATACTTCACTTGGGAATGACTAATTGAGTTGTGAAATATACTGACACTCTGAAGTCACTGCGGTAAGCTAAATACCGGTACTCATAAAAAGCAGGAAATGTTGTAGATAAGGTGCTGATTCACATGATTTGAGACTAGAATGGATTTTCAGTTTGTGTTGATGCTCTAAGCTTGTCTAATATCCACCAAGTCTTATTAATCAGGGGTCAGGGAATTAGCTCAGAAGAGAGAACTGCAGGGAATTTGCACCTGCATGGTTCAACGATGAAATTAACTCCATGCTAAATACACTGCATCCCTTTGTACAGTCAGAGATCAGCTGTCAACTCCTCGTTCAACCATAGAACCACTTAAATTAGTCATTTGACTGCCTTTAGTGGTGCATCTGTCAGAGGTACTCTATTATCCTGCTCCAGGTGTTCTAGTGCCTTCAAATCCTGCAGAGAACATAGGCAAGTGTATTGCTGGATGGCCTGACTGGGGACATGCTCTGAGTCCTCATCCAGCAGCCATTCAACTGCGTTGTGTATTACTGTACATTGAATAGCTCCATTAAAGATCCCAGGGACTGGATCTTCATCACCTGTACTGTTAAATTGTTAGGAAGATCCTTGGCACGTCTTTAGCTGAGGTCAATCTGCCTATCTCCAATGCCTCAGAAATGGTTTAGAAGCTATCACGGGGCAAATACCATTTCCAGTAGGCACTTTGGGTGAGTGTCATCCATTTGGGCATTCACATTGAGTGCAGTTGTCTCCATTCAGATTTTACTGTGTCATTTAACCTCAGTGACAGAGAACTATATGAGTCACATTTAATTTACTAATGCAGACACTGTTTCTGTGTTGCAGCAAATAGTTGTTCAACATAAAATACGGGAACTCAGGAAGTCTAGCCCAATTGAAATTGTATAGATATGATATAATATATACACACACATATATATGCTGCAAAATTAATCAAATAATATATTAATACTATTCAGTTAATTCAGATATAAAAAGCTGCACGTGGATATAATATAATTATTACACTTACTTAGCAAAAAGCATGTGGTTCATTACTGAAGGAGACTTGCATGAGTTCAGGGAACCTCTTTTTCACATTCCCCTGAGCTCCAGGAAGGAAGGGGTGACCTTCCTGCCCTGGTGGAATCCACCCTACAGACACTTCCAAATCAAAAGGCAGCTTTTATTTCTTGGGCTTTCTGAAAAGCTTCTGAAGAAAAAAATGCTTTGGTCTTTGCAATGTCCTAGGGGCCTGATCCAAGCACTTTGCGAGCAAAGAGAATTGCTGAGTTTGCTAGAGAAGGTGAAATCTCAGTGCCATTGAAATAAATGCCACCATCCCCTTGATCCACTGAAGTTAGGATTTTGGTCCATAACACTGAAGAAATATACCTCCATATCTCTCTTATTCAACTCTTTGAAATAGCAGTAGTTCAGCTATATACTTCAGCAGTAATATACTCAATGCTTTTTTTTTCCACCAAAGAAATAAAAGCACATTCTACAGGTATACTTATTTGAAACTGTTTACTAACAGATTTTTCTAATATATTTTATTTAAATGCTGAAAAGGTTGGCCTTGTTTACAAAATGAAATAAAATATTAGATTCTCTAGATTCTGTCTCCTACATGACTCAGTCTCATTTGTATCTAAGTGATTGGTGATTTATTCTGGTGTCAGGAAGGAATGTCCCTGTTAGAATTGGTCAGGTTATTCGCTATAGCAGAAGGAAAAAAATTCAGGAGAGAAATGTGTGTTTATGACCTGTAATCTGAAGAAAAGAAGGTTTGAGCAGGAAAAAGGAAGAGACTATTTCTACTACTAAGCTCAAGGTGGAGGTCAATGGTGGGAGGGAAGAGGAGGAGAGGTAAAAAGGGTAACTGCTGCATATTTTTAGTGCATATTTATATTTCTAGATGTTTTGGTGCTGGATGTCTCATGAGAAATGATATTTTAGGTATGATCTATCAGTGTGGAATAACTGACACAGGTACCTTTCCTTTTTCAGGCAAGATCCCAGTTTACATACTGAACATTACATAGCATATACATGACCCACTGGATGTCATCATGCTATTGAGCAGGAGTCAGTGCTAATTCTGTGTCAAATGCTGCTGAAGAGACCAGTGCCCATAACTTAAATGAACAAATAATAGAGGAAGAAACAGCTGAAGCTGAAGTAACTTGCCTATGGGCAGACAACAGCAAATTGGCAAGACTGAGGATTAAACCCGGTTTTCTGACTCTTAATCCTATGCTTGTTCTGCTTGTTCAGTGATAATGGGCAGAAGTATAAAATGAAACAGAAATTGCAACAAACTTCTATGTCTCTCTTTTCCCTTCTCTTTCCCTTGCCTCCCTATTGGCTTGCCTCTCTATTGGTGAAGGTTTTACTTGGAAAATTGCTTCCTATCCAATCTGATGCCTTGAGCCTAATAAAATAAACTTTGAATCAACCATGATATGATTTTATGTAGATAATTTATGACTAGTTATTTCTGCTTGTGTATAGGATGCAAAGTTCATTAATGTATAGACAATGCTAAGAGGACAAATTCTAGCTTCAGAAAAATAACTTAAAGAATACAGACTTGCTAAATGGAGAGGCCCTTCACAAATGCAGGGGACATAACAACTCTGTATTTTAGAAACAGGTTTTCACATATGGTTTGGATGCTTAAATGCACACTTCTTAAAGCTCTTGAAATTCAGCATGCTTAGAAAACTTTAACATCATCCTGAAAAATCAGATTTTTTTACAAGGAAGTTCTCAAAGTGTATAAAAGAATGAATGTGCATTTTTTCAGTCATCACACACACAAAAATGACACTCACTCCAACATAACTTCCAAAGGTTTACACCACTTATTTTCAGTGCACCTGCTATGCAAATAAAAATTGCACTTCCAACTGAAATTTTATCTGACCATTTCCACATTCTGTAGTAAAAGTTGGTTTGCTACTCAAAAGTCAGACGCTAGAGTCTGACGATGTTACCAAAGAAATGCTAACACAGTTCCTCACTTTTCCCATATATCCAGTTACGTAGAGGATGAGCTTCTCAATGAACTTAATTTTGTACAAGAAAGCAGTCATGAGTATAGATGCACTGTGGGACAAGGAGTCTGGCAAAAGAACTGGAATGAGATGGACAGGAATGCAAATTGTAATTCCTGCAAACACCCTTGGCAGCATCTAGTTATAAGTTTATCAGAAGACTAGAATGATATTTGCCACAGGAAAATCTGTGTGTTTGTGTTCTCTTCCTGTAAATCCTTATGCTAGCACCAATTCGCAGCACTTCCATTTCCTGAAAAATTACCTTCAGTAATCTCATCTGGGAATTACAACCATGTTGCTGTCAATATATTTTATATTGTCTGTAAGTGATGGCAAATGTGCAATTTGCAGAGACCCCAACAACTGCTTAGAGCCTTGACAACTGCAAAACAAAGATGTTCTGTGCTGGCCTAAGCTTCTGAGAATGAGAGAAGTGCTGGAGCCAACAACATACTTTGGGAGTTTTCCAACTCTGGCAGGAAAAATTTCTTTTTTTCTTTTTTTTGTTAACAAATGGCACTAATGAGAAAAATGAATTTCAGTAATTAGGTTAAGAGGCTTAAACAAACAACCTAACTAGAACAATGAAAGAAGAAGATCGGAATATAGATTATTGTAAGCTTATTGTCATTGTAGACTGATAACAGTTTAGTAGACTACCGGCATTATTCTAATTCATTTCACAAGCTACATTCCAGAGCTGCCCATTCCTCTATGTGCTGTTCAGATTTAGAAGCAAATAAGCTGTATGACAGAACTGGAAGAAAGTAAATCTGAGAGCTGCTGGGTGGTGAATTGAGTGCACAGGAAGTAAATTCCTTGTTCAGTCAAAGAACAGCTGTAGTTTTTAGAGAAAGGGAGCTCAGTCTATGAGTTAATGGCTCTAAGCTTTTGGAAAACAGTGTTCGAATTCCTGGTGTGCTGCATATTTTGTGTATGATTTCGAACAATTCACGTGAACCTCAGTTCTAAAAACTGCAACTAAGTTAGCTAAAAAACTACAGTGAAAGAAAAAAATCTGTCTTGTAGCAGTGCTGCAAAGCCCATTACATGCTCCGATAAGAGGTAATGAGTTCATTTAAACATCTTATGAACCACTGTAATATTTTGAAAATTACCCTACTAATTGGCTTCGGCTGAAATCTGAAGGATGCTCAGTGTGAAGTCTGCCTTTGCATGCAGGTTGGAGTTTTTGACAAGGAAGCAGTTTTTTCTTTCTCTGCTAAAAGTTATTCAATCGTTCTTTACGTATGATGTGGCTATACCTTCTACAAATTGGCCTTTTTTTTTTTTTTTCTCTTTGACATGAAATTTCATTTTTAGAAGAGCTAGTAGAGAAACTAAGAGGGATACTTCCACTGAAGTGGGGACAACAGTATCTAAAAAGGGCCTACAAGAGAGATGGGGAGGGAGCAACCTGGTCTAGTGGGAGGTGTCCCTGCCCTTGCCGGAGAACTGGAAATAGATGATCTTTAAGCTCCCTTCCAACCTATGAGAGGAGGGATTGGACAGGAAATTTAGGCTGATAATGTATTTTGCTTTAACATATGTTTGCTATGTACCTAAAACTTCCAAGGATTTACATCTAAGTCTCTAAATTTATTTAAAAAAAAAAAAAAACAAACACCTGGTTACGTTAAGTAAGGTGACATTAGGAAAAAAACCCACAATGATATATAATACGTAGAAATAACTATCCCTGTAACTTGGAGGTTAAAAAAAATACTGAAAAGAGGATTCAAGAAGCCAAAAATATTGCAGGAAAATGTGAGAATGATAAAATGTATTTTTTTAATATATATTGGAAGAAAAGTATGTCTTAACATAGAATTGTCCTGACGTTGGAAACAAATCATCAAATTCTTATTAGAAGATACAGAATAGCTGAAATTCATAAAATAGCTGGAGTCCTGGGAAAAAAAAATACAGATGATGTACTTCCACTATTAAAGAACAGCAAAATTCTTTCTGGCTTGTTGTGGTCTGAGGGAAATATAAAGCAACTTTAGGCAGAATTAAGCACTTCTAATTCAGTGAACAGAGATGGCTTGCACACAAATTGCTCTAGGAAATCTTTACTCCTCATTTTTAAAAAATTCTGGGATACTAGGAAAATTCCAGAAGACTGAAAGTGAACTGACAGAGTACCAATATTCAAAAAAGTCTGACGAGATGACTGGAGTAAGTGTAGGTTAATTAGTCTGACATCTGTTCCAGAAAATAGTACAGAAAAGCTGGGAAGACAATCAGCTGAGAAATAATTAAAGGATAGAAATAAAATTAGTTCCAGACAACATGGTTTTATGAAAAGCAGATCATGTCAAAGAAATCTCACTTTATTCTTTGATGAAATTGCAAGCTTGTTTGAGTAATCTGATTTTTGTAAAATATTTGAATTTAGCAGCACAGGATGTTCTGATTTAAACATTGGCATCAAATACTATTAATAAAGCAAACGTTTTATGAATTAAGAACTGGTTAAATGATAGATCTTAAAAAGAGATTGTCTCCAGGAAATTATCACCAGCTGAACATACTTATAATGGAGTTTCATGGGGATCAGTAGCAGGCCTGATACCATTCAACGACTTCACTGATTGTTTTTGAAAGTAAATAATAAATCACTTATGATAACATTTGTAATTAAAAGCGGGGGGGGGAAGCCCTTGGTAAAATAGTAAATAAGGATAAGGCAACGAGGCAGGATGATCTGGATCTTTTCATAAACAGGACTCTAGAAAAGATGTAGGGATCAAAGTGAAGGAGCAACTTAATGTGAGGTCTCAGCATGCTAAAAGTGCTGATAATTAGCTCTAATTGTAGCCTGCCTGCCTGCAAATACAACTACACCGTTCCCTAGATTCAGGCTCTTCAGAGTGCTATCAGCTCTGGTGTCTCTGCACTTGCACTGCACTGCACTTCTCTACACTTTCTTTTCTGCTGGTTAGTATAAACTGAGACAGCTCAGATGCCTTGGATGCCTCTGCCAGCAAGATGCAGTTTTGCCCTCTATCACAATCACAGTACTTTCACAGGGAGAACTTAATGGGTATTAAATAACCCTTCAGTCTAGGAGAAAGGAAGTAACAAGAATCAATGGCTGGAAGCTGAAGACATGCACATTTTAGTTAAAATGTATTATAGTTAGTATATGTACATCACTGGAAGAAATTATCAAGGGAATTTCCAGCTTCAGTCAACTCCATGCCTTTGAAAGTACATAATTTTGTGAAAGGGGCTGGCTTACCAGAAGACCTTGGTGAAAAAGCACCACATAACTCTCTCACTATTGCTTCTAATACTGAGAGAGTTACTGCTTTTAAGAACAGTAACCTTGTAGTAATTTTTGTTCGCTGCTCAGAATGATCAGCTTGTTAACACTGGTTTCGGACTGGAAGAAGTTGAAATCTCATACTCACAGGCAGAAGAATATACTACATACAGAAGAATTTGCAAAGCAAAAGAAAGTTCATAATACAATGTGCTAAAAAGTCAAACCTAAAACATTCAGGCAACAAGACTGCTAGTTGAAAAAGAAAGTCCTAGAACAGCCCATGGTTAATGCATTTCAGATGACAGAAAGGGTATGACCTTGAGAGGTCATCCCCTATCTTACGTCAAGATCAACTCCACTGAAAGCTGATTAAGAGAAAAATGAAATGCCAGTAAAGTTAAGCTCACAGGTATAAAAAATGTCCTTGCTGCAACAAAGTCAATGGCTTCTAATCCAACTGACCTCCCCCCTAACCCAGGCATCTCAGAGAAATAATAGCAGCTTCTCATACAACCTATTAATGTGTGACCCTTCCAGAAGAATCCTCAAGATTCCCCAAATGTGCTGTTTTCTCAGAGACTGCAGTCTACAAAACCAGAAACACTGCAGCTAAATCAGTGTGCTTGTAAACTAGTTTGGGTCAAGGATTAAAGGGTGTCCTGACCCTGATTCAGCCCGGCTAGTTTGGAAGTGCTGAACAGGTTGTATTTCAAGAGCGGCAGAACAATGAGATCAATTACAAGTGACTGAACTCAGCACAGACAAGGCTTCTTATTCGGAAATATGCTCTTTTACATTCAGATTTATAGGAGGATTCTGGTGTCAGCACCCTAACAGGCCTATAACCCTCCTTCTGTCCATTGCTGAAACAATAAACCTTCAGGATTCTAGTTCCCATAGGATCACTTATCATATCTGAGGATAGTGTACTAAGAATCTTTAAACTAAAGGTTATTAAAAATCTTTAAAACCACAGTAGTTTGTAATTCAAAAATGATACTCTAATATTTTCTTGGTAAGATGACCTTAAAAGTCCCACCTTTCCCAGTGTTTTTTAGTTTACGTGTGTTTGTACTATATACATCTTCAGTAAATTTTCATTTAGGGAATATTGCTATAAATTGGGCAAACTAAGGGAACATACCTCAGGCAGAGTTCATTTTCCATCATGAATTATTTTGGTATGTAGTCTAACGGCCTCCCACTACCAATTTTCAAAGCTGAATACAAGAAATGCTGGAATAGATATCGTCCATCTTTCTAGATAACATAATGTAAAAGTTAAAAGAGTTCCAATACAGCTGCTTTGGGAAATATCTGTACTGTTACTTGTGTAAAACGACGATTTACACACTCTACTCAGATTATATCTTACAAACCCCAGCCAAAGACCCCAGAATTGCACAAGCTGAAGAAATGTAGAATTTGACCCTATTAGATCAATTTAAACAAGCAAGACAACCTGAAAATTGTAATACCATAGGCCCTTTCTGTTCCTACTCACTACCAACCATAGTGGTGTCAGTTGAGAATAATGTATTTGGCTCCACGGGTTTGAATTTGCAAAGACTAAGAAATTGAAAAGACTGTTTTACATTTTGTATTTGTTATCATAAAGGCACTTACACTGGCATGAGGGATTAGGGGGAAGAAGAAGTCAGGGTAGGGAGGGATCAGGATTAGCTCATCAACACAAGCGTAGATTAGCTCAAGGAGGCTGTGAAACCCCACCTGAGATCTTTCTCTCAGGTTAGTCTGCACTGGAGCCCAAATCCTTGATGGCCCAGCTCTTGTCCCGAGAAAGCAGAGCATGTCTCTGGGCAGGTATGCATACCGTATATCTGGTATGGCTCAGGTCTAGACTTGATCTTGCTCCATCAAGCAGGGCAGACATCTTCTTGGGCTGTGTGTGATGCAAACACACAATGAAAAGACTATGCCTGGCCCAGTTTTTAAGGATCTTAAAAGACAAGTCTGAAGTGAAAGATGGGAGGTGGCAGAAACCAACAGATGCAGCACAGTGAGATGCGTGGGAATCACCACGGGAACAGCAAATCACTCATCCTTCCATTAACAGCTATTTATACACAAGGTGAGAATCTATCTTTAACAGTTAACATACGGCATATAAATCACTTTTCAAACTCAGCTCAAAAGGATGGTAGTGTTTTTTTGTCCTGAGACCAAGGGCAGTAGAGCAACAGCTTGTGTCTCCGTAGTACTTTCTCTAATGGACATCACAAGCACTATCCCTTCGGGATGATATCCACATCTCCTGTCGCTTGCTTTGCAGTGCCAGCCACACTAATGGCACTGAATAAGCGACTGTTTGTCAACAGGCTGGCAGCAGTTTGTAATAATCTGTGGGCATTGCTTGATGAGAAATGTTAAGAGGTTATAGGTTTACTATCCAAATTCCATATCTGGATGATCAGGAGGATGGACAGCAGCCGAAATAGCCACTCCCCAGCAACTGTGGTAGATTATTTCTGCTCCTTTGTGGTCTCACCAGACTGTCTTCCCCAGGATAATAAACACAGATGGAGGAGATCAAACTGATAAAGATGGAGGAGAGGAATTTAAATAGTGTCTCTGAAGGGAGAGATACATTGCTTTTGCTCAAGTAAAGCAAAACCTAGAGCCTAATATATCAAAGAGAGGAATACGTGAAAGACCTCAAGTAGAAGATAGAAGCATTCTTCTAGACCTGTATTATATTAACCCTTTCTCTTGTTACCTATGTAGAGAATAAATTACTCTCTGCTTTGAGAAAACTGTGTTGGCTCATCAATGGCAGGCCCTGAAGGGAATCCTATAAGCTGACTGAGGACATGTTCAGTAAATGTATTTCTCAGTCCTCTGCAGTGTGGATTGAATTTACCACTCTATTCCTCTTCACAGAGGTTACCTAAAATATATTCCTTAATAAATCTGTTAGAACATGACTCGCATTTTTCTATAGGCACAATTTTATATTGCTATAACTTTCTGAGGAGATATTCTGGCAAAAACTCACATACTGTGAGTGCACAATATCAGCATATTCTCATGTCTACACTAGCAAACTTCATCTAAACACCTCTATACCAGCACTTCTTCATTGTCTTGAATTGTAGCCATAGTGTGCTGAATACAACATGGTATGCTATGCTGCTGCCTTGCCTGAGGCAAGAATTAACCCTGAATTTTTAACTTGAACCATTAAAAGCCAAAGGTGTTGAAACTGCAGAATGACAACTTTTCCTCTACTCCGATTGTCTGCATCAAACTTAGCTTTATAGAAGTCTTTGAACTTATAAGGTCCCGTTGGTGTAATGCTCAACTAAAAAGAGGTGAGGCTTCAGCTCTGAGTTTTCATACATCTGCAGACTTCAACAGTCCTGAATGTTTAAACTTTACTAAAAGTTATGCTGTTGATTCACTTATTATTTATTAAACATAAATATAAGAACAGTAGTAAGATCTTGCCACAGAATATTTGTATTTTCAGTGCAGGCTTAAGGCTTTGGTACTCAGACATAATCATTGTGAAACCAAGATAACTGCCAGCTCAGAAGAGTGTACGTCAAGTAGGAGGCCATTGGCCAGCAGAACATGAGAAAAGAATTAACACATTTTGAGAGGAGAGCTGCTGGCCTCTGGGGGATGATACACAGGTCAGTGTTTCTGTCACTGCTCCAACTGGCTGACCAACAGATTGGCTCCAGACTCAGGAACAGCTTGCCCAGTTGTCAGCTCAGAAATGAATGCGTCAGCAACTAAGTATGTGAAGTGGAGGACAAAAGAAATGTGCTAATGAGGTTTTATATAAAATTTTATGAGTGGAATATAGAAATAATAAATGATGCATCAAAAGTGGTAGGACCTGAGAGGGGAGAAAAAAATTTTTGGCTGGGTTTGGAAAGTGCTAAAGTTAAGAATTTTGAAAGTAGCAGTCATTAAATAAATAAATAATGAGGCCCACATAAATTCCTAGTCCAAGAGATGAAAAATGAATAACCTTTGCAGACTTAGATCATCAAGGATACCAAAATGAGTGTTAGTAATTATTAAATATAATTGCTGATTAATTGATGGCCTGTTTGGATCTGCTTATTTGGGAAATGCAATCTCATTCTAAATGTGAGTAAGGTGGCATATTTATATGTGCAGCCTGTGCAGAGGTTTTGCAGCTGTATAATTGCATCAGTTTGTGATGTGCCTAAACAAATTGGTTCCTCTCAGGAGGAGGAATTGCCCAGTGAATAGAAGTGGATGATCAGCCCATGCATTGTGTGCTCAAAGAATGAAAAGGCACCTAGTCTTGCTTATTTCTACACACAGTCTGTAAATCTTTATAAGTTATGTATAAATGTGTGGAAGACCTTTTTTTTTCTCCATTGTCACTGAAAAATAAAATTTTGAGAAGTGCAATAGTTCAGAAAGTTTCCGTGCTATTTGGAGAAGTGAGGAACCCAGGAGAAAAGTGGAGTATAGGCTCATGATTGAATAAAGCTGAAAAGCAGAATATGCCTGTTCTCTTAGCACAGGAAGGACTAAATACCAGTTTCCTCAGTGAGTGGAGGGCGCTACCATCAATATCTCATACATGCAGGTTGGTCATTGTTACATCTTCAGGGCATCATTCATTAGTAACCTGTAGCTCAGTAAGTATCCTCAGCCTTTTTGGGGGTGCATAAATCTTGTTTTCTGTCAATCCAGCTTCTCCCAATGTTATGACAACATTTTCTGCCTTAAGTGTTGCAGTCACCTCTACCATGGCCTGGTCTGGTACCAAGAGAGTCCCAGTTAGAGGAATAAGCATAAACCTGCTTTATCTGTAAGCAATGATACAACAGGCTAAACCACGTATCCAGAGCAGTAGAGCAGGAAGTTGGATTACGTGATTTGGACCTTATTCTCCTCTCTGCATTTAGAGCAGGCACTCAGCTTTAGAAAGAGGAACTCACTAACTTGGCTTTAGGCATTCTTTTCCCTCTGGGTTTCTGCAATACCATAATAAATATAGACAGGAATAAGGAGAAGGACATAAGAAAACTTTGAGCACATTCAGTAACAAAGGAATTCTTGCAGGATGCATAAAATATGAATGTATATGCAAAGTGAAAGAACTCAGACACCTGCAGTGGCAAAGGTTCTTTTATAAAAATACTTTTTAATATTTAAATAACCATTTCTGTTAGCCTCTGGGGTAACAATACAGCTTGATTGTTGTCCGTTCCTTACAATGGGAAGTTAAGGGGCATCCAGTATAATTTCACTGTAATAAATAGAATCTGAAAAAAACAAACTATAAGGCTGCAAAAGCAGACTGTTTTCCTGAACTACTTTGCTGACTGAAATATTTTGATGGCGTGACATACAATGTTTATTGTTTTACATCTCTATAGCCTTCAGCCTCTCTCTCTGTCAACACATTACTCTTCAGCTTCATTGTGCTATTCTCTCTTCTCTGGTGCCGTGGGAACATAAAGCAAATGATTCTACTGTTCTCAGCTAGAAATTGTTTTTCATTATAATTTCAAGAGGGGCTTTGAAGTATCTACTTAAGCTCTCACAGCTAATAAGAGACAAGGCAGTTGCTATGCTACTTGTTGATTAAATGAAAAACAGACCTGATAACATGTGAAATCTTCCTACAGGAGGTGTTTCTCTTATGGAGATGAAAACCAAGCAGTTAAGACCTGAATTGTAAAGTTGTGTCACTAAGGTTAAATGCTTAAATGGTCACTTTAAGTTCCCAAAGCAATGAACTGGCTATCTGGATCCAGAGTGTCAGATGGTGTAAATCATCATTGACACTAGCTAAGTACTTGGGCGCTAGGGGCTTTGAGGCCAAAATGCCCATTTTGTATTCTGATCATTCAAAATCCTAATTTTTCAATTAAGAAGTAAATGAAAAAAAAAACCCTTTTTTTTCTGAGGTCCAATATGACCAAAAATTCTAATGACACCCAGGAGAAGAGATCCTCAGCTCTACCAAAACCAGAATAATATATTTCAGGCCATAAATAGCATGTAGTTTCATACCTGTAAGTCACAGTTTGAAAATTAGATTCTAGGGAGAGCTCCAAAACACAATTTATGTTTCTGAAATATATTATAGACCCCTGAATTCAGGACAGCATTCTAATCTAAAGCCCTGAATCTGTTTAGACATTGGAAGTCTCTGAAGTATGTTGTACCCATTAAGTCAGAGGTAACCATTCTGAGAGCGGGGAGTTCAGAATAAAATATGTCACCATGATTTCCACTGTGAAACACAACAAAAAGAGGTGCCAGAGAAGTTTATTCATTAAAGATTTTGTACGGTTATGAGCAAAAATGGTTCTGTCTGTATATATGTGTTTGTTTAAATTAATATGCAGAAGCAATCAACAGCAGCAGAACAGAAAATGATATTGCACCTTGTCTTACTTTCTCTATTTTTGGTCCCACACTTGTTAGCTGGACTGTGGTTACCACATGAACTTCTTGAGGAGTGGTGGATGTACCTATAAGTTGATAGTTATCCTCTTAGAGTGGAGGAGATCTGAATTTAGCTCCCTTAAGCTAAGAAGAGCTTTCTTCAGTTCCAGTTATTGGCAGGAAACCACCTGATTTTGTGCCTGCTCACAAATCAACAGAGATAGCAAGGGTCTGCATCCTGGTTTAAGCTGGTTTACAGCAAACACCAGCTGTACATACACACTGGATGTCAAAGCTCAAGACAGAGAGAGATGCACATTTTCAGATGCATTTCTATCTCCAGCTGGGAGAACAAACCTGCTGCTATCAGCACCCTTCTCTCCCATGTGTGAGCAGCTGATGTGTTTTCCACCCCTGCTCCAAAGAATTTAGATTTTAAGTGACACATTACTGTCTGTTGCAACATATGTCTTTCTTTGAATGGGGTTCTACACAGAGGTCATCAAGATGTGTTATCTACCATATTTATTTCATGCATACAATGTGTTAACACTTCAGTGATTGCCTTAAAAATATACTTGGTGAAGAAGTGACAGCTCACTATCAATGTGTTGTTAGACAGTAACATTGGACTTTTTCTGAATACACCAGTTTTTGAAACCAAAGATACTTCAGATGGTACAATAACAGGAAACTTATTCTACTGATTCATGTTTTCTGCAGAAGAGGTGAAAGTCGGGAGATTCTCCTAGGGCAGCACTGTCCACAGATATTTTACATTTTACACCTTTATTTCACCTTTCTTTTCATTTTCTGTTTTATATTATGGTATGGGGTTGTTGTTTTATTTTGGGTTTGGTGGGGTTTTTTGTTTGAATAGCTTCCTTTTTTTAAAACACTCCCATCCTTTAACTGTTAGCTACAGAGACACAGACCAGTAATTTCAAGCTCATAAAAGGAAATTATGTGCAGGGATAATTTTTTGTTTATTGTTTGAGTTTTTCTTTATTGTAATTGGCAATTTCATCCAATCTGTGCACTGAAAAAAGAAATCTTCTCTTTCAAAAACAAACAAAAAATCCTGTTGCATGGTAACTGGCCCACATACTAAGCTCTAGAAGTATCAGATCCAGAGGGTTCAGGACTTTGCCAAAGAATCAAAGTGCTTTTAACTGATTTCTTCAGATGATAATAACTGCATCAGGGATTTTAACCACTACGCTACACAAAATGATCCTGTAGCCAAAATAATTGCTGTTACTGAATTCAAGGGGGCTACACCACTGGAGAAGGGGATTCTAGCTCTTCCTAAGCAGTTTGTCCTTGGGACTTTGCCTCCATCAGAGGGGAAGTGTCACCAGGCAACATGCTCTTTCTGTCAAAAAGAAAACTTACTTTAGAGACACTGTGGACTTCAGATCCACAAAGTAAGAGAGTATTAAAATTAAGGGCATGAGGGGAACCAGGAAGGCCCCTCAATGTTTGCCATCCTTCTAATGTTACTGAAGAAATAAGGCAGACACAGCTGCACAATTTTCCTCTGGACATTTCACATTAACCTGATAGTTTCAAAGGTTGTAGTTACTTTGGCTGCTCTGAAGATGTGAATCCACTGGAGATATATTTCAAGAAGCTGGGAGGAAGTCCTGAAAATGGTAAAAATGGATCACAATACGAGTAACTATTATTAGAAAGATCTTCAGTGCTCTCTTGAACTCTAACCTCACTTTAAACCAGCAGCCTATAAGATCTGTTAGTTAATATGCAGTTAAACACTTTGCAACAGGATGGTCAGATCTGTAGAAAACTTCCTGCAAAGAGCGTGCATCAAAATCAATGTGATGTTTGTTGACAAACAATTTGGGAAAACGTTGTTTCAGGAGAGATGTATGTGTGTGCAGGGCACTGAGGTGGGAAAAGCAACTATGAGGAAAGAAACACTAGTCAGTCTCCAAACAAGTGTTGAGAGCCTGACCTTTAAAACAAGCAAACAAACAGACCTTATCAAGAATGATTTTTTGAGTGCAGTGCTGGCTGAAAGAGGCATGAAACTGTTCTAACAGGAAGAATTCTCCTCTTGTTTGCTTCCTTCTAAGTTAATTTAGACGGGGCTTTGTATAGTCTTTATGAATAAAAGAGATTGGTAAAACACCTGATTTTGGCACTCGTATCTCCTCCAAATTGGAACAAGCTTCAAGGTTCATTTGTTTTGCTAACAAGGAAGGTCAAATGAGGCACTGTAGAAAGTCCACTATGGAAGTGAATTGAGAAGAGACACAAAATCCTTGAAAGTCAAACAGAAAAAGTTGTATCTGAATCATCCCTGTGGAAAATTCTGGCACTGGGGAACACAGATCAGGAAAAGCCACTGAGGCATTCAGAGGACAGGCAGAAAATATCTGCAGCTGTATGTGAAATTATGTTTAAAACAAGGGAAGAAGGGAGGTCATGGTAGTCTAGAAGAGAAATTATGCCAAACAGGCAACATGTCTGGGCAGCAGCAATGATAAGGAAAAGACTAATTTTGTAAGTATTGTAGAGAAAGTAGCAGCAGGACAGTGGGAAAGAGGGTGAAAGAAATGAAAGGTGACATGAAGGTTGGGAGCCTGAGAAGAGAAAGGAAATGTTCCAACCTCCAAAGATCCAACCCTGATTATACAGCTGTCAGCCCTGCCCCTTTAATTAAGTAATTGATTAATAAAAATAAAGCACTTAATCTCTCCATTTACATATTATGCCTCCCACTAACCAGCGCTGACTGCGGGGCCCCCATCAGAAAGCTCCTTCCTATTTGAATTCATGTTGGTTCCCAAACATATTACTTTGTAAATAGGAAATGACAACATTGGCTCCGTGCCCCACTATCGTGGCAGCATTGCCATATGTCAGTATCATGCTAAACATAGTAAGCAGAAGACCCAACAATATAATTATTGAGGACATCTGTCAGCAGCACGGGCTACATCTGGGATTAGTAGCTGTAATTCTGGAAAGACCTATAAGAAGCAGAGAGGAAAGACCTTTTGTGTTGGCTTGGATTTTCAAGAATAGGAGGCAGATCCTCAGCTGGTGTAAATTTAAGCCATTCAAAGAAGCTAATGCATCCAGCATCAGTTGATACTAGCTAAGACTCTGACACTGAAAATGAGGCCAATGTCATTATGCACAATATTTAATATTTTCTGTGTAAAGGTAGAATGCCTCAAAACAATTTGAGTTTATAACACAGAAGACCATTTATTAGTGGAGCCAGCAGGTACAGACTGTCTTTTATCTCAGATCTGAAGGACTGTGGACAAGTTCAGAAAGCTCCTGAAGATTATTAAAAATTCTCTTTAATGATCTTTGTACATCAAGTACACAGTAGGGTAATTTTATATTTCAAATAAATTGCAGGGAAAAAAGAAAAAGATGCATTTTGAGCACATTTAATACTCTCTAAAGATTCTGCGTCCACAGCAGAGTTTATCTTGTAGTCTGCACAGGCAGACTGTCCAGTGAAAACAGTGACACATACAGATCATACCTATTTATTAATCTGAGGACAAGCTCCTGTTAGGAAGCCAAGTAGCTGTATTAGTGAAATGCTGCATTTGAGTTAATATCCCCTGCAGAAATAATATAGCCGTGTTTGTGCCATGCTGTGCTCATTCTAACATACCATAGCTCTCAGCAAGACTTAATATTACAAACACCAGGTTGCTCTAATATTGGTTATACGGCATCTGGGCTGGAGGTTATCCATGTTTAAATACATAGCAGAAAAGCTTCACTCCATCAACCTGTATACAAGCCCATAGGGTTTCCAGACAGTTCACAGCCCTGTCATTTAAGCGTGAAGTGTATGATGAGTTGCATCACCATCTTCCACAGAGAAGCTAAAGGGGTTACAAACGATGACAAGCAGATTTAGAGCAATAACAAGAAAAGTTGCTTTCCAAAGAAAGTGCATTCTGAGATATTAGATGAGAAATAAAAGATAAGAAAGGTTAATCTACCCCTAATAAAAGCTTTTCCTGCATGTGTCACATGGAACTTTTCTTTCATTCACACTGCAGATTAATGAACAAGGGCATCTTTGCCCCTCTGTCAGGCTTGCAGTCAAGAGAAAATGAACTTGTATACTGACCTCTCTCCCCACTTTTTTAATTATTATTTTTTTGTGTGTTTGAAGATTTGCTTGAGTCTAAATTTGAAATCTGTATATAATGAAGGATTACAATAAATGCAGTACTTTACAGAATTAAGAGAATGTAGAATATTTTTTTTCCCAAAACTGAGAAAAAATCCTTCCTAATATCAATACACTGAGAATTTTGGAGAATCTAAGAGAGGTCCCCCTCTTAATCTCAGTCATTCAGCAGGAGGTTTACTGACACGCTTATGCTTATGGTTCTATATATTTGTGCCTATATATGAGCTAAGTGTTTAAACTCTTCCTGTTGTCAGTGAAGATATGCTCCATAAAGCCTGTAGGTCTAGAGAGTGATTCAGCTGACTAAAAGGTCTACTTTAACTTTGATGTTTTGAATTGCCTTCCTGAGGTGTTTGTTGCTCTCCACTGAGAGCATATGGAGCCTAAGGTCCTAAGTGAACGCCTCTCTACATTCCTCCTGCTCTGCAGCAACATACCTTTTCCAGGCTGGCAAACAAGGTAGCTAAATAACTGAGGTTAAAAATATTGATTATGATAAAAGATAAATAAAATGAATTCAGAAGACAAAGTATCTGATACAAACCTGTGACTACACTGAAACCATCAAAATATTTTCATTTACATAACATGTAATGAACATTTTCTTTCCAGGATTCAGTTGTGCCTTTTCTGGACAGGACAGGAGGGAAAAGAGGCATAAGCACTGAAATGAAGAGGGGCAGGAGAACGAATGCATCCTCTCACTGCTGCTGGTGTTCTTCAGTGGGCTGAACATTGCTTGAACCTTTTGTGAATGAGTAGTTGTTTTAATTCCATTTTCTTAATAAGGCACTAAAAAAGTCATCTAAAAACATTTCAGGCCTCTGGCCTCACACCAGTTCATTGAATCACAGAATCATAGAACAGTTTGTGTTGGAAGGAGACCCCCAAAAGCCATCTAGTCCAATTCCCCTGTGATGAGCAGGGACACACACCTTCAACTAGATCAAGTTGCTCAGAGCCCTGACCAACCTGACCTGGAATGTTTCCAGGGACTGGGCTTCTGCCACCTCTCTGGGAAACCTGCACCAGTGTTTCATCATCCTCTTTGTAAAAAAAGTTTTCCTTCTGTCTAGTCTAAATCTTCACTCTCTGAATTTAAAGACATTACCCCTTGTCCTATCACAACAAGCTCTGCTAAAAAGTTTGTTCCCATCTTTCCTGTAGGTCTCCTTTAAACGTTGAAAAGCTGCTATAAGGTTTCCCCAGAGTCTTCTCTTCAGTTCATCCTTACCTCTTCAAAAAACAGAGAGAGGCTGAGAAAAAATAATGAAAAAAAAAACCCGAAGACTGACACATTATTTAGATAGCAATGCAAAATTTAAACATTAAGAACTTTCAAATTTCCTATTGTTTCATTTTCAGATTTTTTTTCCCTTGGATAACTGAAGACAGCTGTTTTACTTTGGTACTAAAATGCAAGACAATACAAATGGCTCAGGCCAATGGCCTGACCCTGAAAACACAAATTTATCTGCTTCAGTAAACCTATCCACCTCATTGGCATTGCTTACATTTGGAAAATCTCTGTCTTGAATAATAGTTTGTAGGTTCTGTTTCCAAGTGGATCTTAAGTGAGACTCAGATACACACCCTTAGCTTGGGGGTAGATTTCACTCTTACTGTTGAGGGGAAAACACCCAGTTCAGAAAACTATTCTATTTCTTTCTAAAAATAAAAGACAGTTTAAGAAACACAGGCATACAGAATAAATAACTTATTCTTGGCTGATTGCAGCTCTGTAGTGAATTTTGATGGTTGAGTTGAAAATAGTGCTTGGATGAAAAGGAATCTATAATAGAAACCATGCAGGAACTTTAGTGTTACCAGCAGTGCCAGTGAGTTAGTGCTCTACCCAGAGAGCTCATAAGAATATCAGTCATATGGAAAACTGTGTTCCTATTGGACTTGTTCACCAAAGGATTAACTTCAAAATCTATAGCCTCAATTTCATATATTTAACTATGCTTGAATGATCTGTGAATATTAGGGTAATGTATATTCTACATGTGTCTCTATAGGAACTATTAGACCCATACAGCTTGTCTTTATTTGCAATGCCCTAGACCTTATGAGCATTCACTTAGGTGTAGCATATTTAATTTTTTAATGAGCTAATGCTTGTTCTTTCAGGAGAGTTTCTCTATATACAAAGCAATTACTTAAACTAGTGCTTGTTTAGCTCACCTAACCAGAGCAGTCACGTAATCTTTAAGGCTTTTTATAGCTTGCCAGCATTTTTATTAATGGAATAGGGTTGTTCCTGTCTTAAATATTCTTTTGCAAATGTTTCCAGGCAGAACAAGAATGTGAATAACTTAGTGTTCAGCAATAAGTTTTGAGTAGATTCTTATTCTCCTGTCTGATTTTTGATAAGGAAAACCAGTAGTCATCTCATAGGCCACATTTATACCATTGCGCTCGATCTTTGTTTAAGGCAGTTATCTAATATTTGTGTTCTTGCAGGGAGGATTTGAAGGAGAAATGGAGGATGCAATCAGAGGTTTTCTTTGTTCACATTTCCAAAGCACTCCCCAAAGCACTATTCTTGTTTTTTTCTTTGGGATCATACTGCAAGGCTTGGCTGAAATTTTTGACTTCCATCTTATTTTCTTTATGTCCTGTTGTAATGTTTTGTTGCTTGGATTTCTTCCTCTCTTCCCCCTCATGAGGGCAGATGCATGCACACATGTTCACACAACTATATCAAACAACAAAGAGCACTTAGACTCAAGCCTTTGTTAAGCCCCAAACTGTACATCCTAATTCACGCCTACGTTCTCACATGCAACAGCTACTTTTCAGCTACCAGTTTCTCAAAGGCATTTCATGACTCCTTATGACAGCTCTGTCTTTATGGAATTAAGTTTCACACAGCCCTCAGGATAATGGCATTTACTAAAAATAAATGAATAAACACCACTATTATCCTATTTCTGTATTTGTAAAACCAGGACTGACTCTTATTTTGGTGAAGCCTGTCTAAAATCATAACAATTCTCCTGACATCAAAGGAACTACCTTCATGTCAAAGTGCTGTAAGTTAATAAAAAATTTGGCCAGACTGTTTCATGTTGTACGGGAAACATATTATGTGTGATTAAGCTTGTAAAAATGAAGCAGTCACAACCCCTTTTCTACTATACACCCCGTAATCAGACTCACCCCTGATGCATCTGAGTTCCTGCCGGGGTGCACTAGGACATGACTAATATGTATTATATATTTGTTTATTTCTCTCCTTCATAGGCAATAATCATGTGCAATGACCACTGGAGTATTTAGAATACACCCTTTATACTAGTCAAGGTAAGGTCAAAGATGTGCAGATTGCTTTTGCAGCACAAGGTAGTGAGGTTTGTTGTAACTCTTTGTTCCCGTGGGAATTTGTTTCCCACTTTGGGTCAACTCCGAGGGAACTCTGACTCTTGGACTGACACACTTACAAATGTTTTACCAAAGCAGCTGCTCTGTCTGGGAAAATTTTAATGTGCCGGCTTTATGTGTGTTCTCCTCTCAGGATGCTACCAGTGGGATCAATTTGCCTTTAATTTTTCCTCCTCAAAAAATGAATTCTTGCTTAATTTTGCACTTCCCACTTTTAAAGTAAACTTAAATCCTTCAAGTTGTATCAGTGCAAATATCTTTATTTAATACTGCACCATAGTGAAAGCAGCCCCTCCAAAGTACTGCTGTGTTCTAACTCTTTAATAGATATATTCTCAGAAAATATCACTTGGAGTTTTACAGTTGTAAACGAACCATCCAAAGGCATTAAATGCACAGGAACACAAAAATATTTCACAGTGGGAAAGCAGACAATGCAGAAAAACTAAATATATAAGGGGAATTCGTCCTAATGGAAGAAACACACTGAAAAAAAAAAACCCAGCACTTAAAAATAGAAGAACATTCCACATTTGAAAAGTACAGCAATTGTGAAAAAGGTTCATAAAAAGTAAAATATAATTACAAGCTACAGAATTTGAACAAAAGATGTTTGACCGTTTAACATGCTGGCTTTGCTCACTGCTAGCATTGTTATTTCAAAGTGGTGTTGAACAATGCCACAGTCAAGTCTAGGAGGAAGATTACAAACTGTTAGAGCACTACCTGCAACACACAACACTGTTTACCAGTGGACTGGTCCCAGAGTCTGATTTTAAAAGGAGCATTTGCATACCTGTGAACATACTTAATTTTTATAGCAACACATTGCCTTCAAATTGGATTAATTATTGCAGTGTTTTACATTAAAAACTTGTGATCTGATTCTGCAATTAAAAAAAAAAAATTACATGTTGCTGCTTTAGGTACAGTAGATTCCTTTCATTTTCTTCTACAATGAAACACTTCAGTACAATGGGCTCTGAAAACGATTTTTAATGCCCCACATTCTAGTTTCATTTGTGGAGGTACACAAGCAGCCATAATAACAGCCTCAAACATGACTTTCAAAATACACTGCTTTTGTACTTCAAAAGCGATATGTCCCCATTTCTATCTTATATGTCTTTTCTCAAGCTTTTTATTCTTCACAAAGAAGTACAGAGCTGACCTGACAAAAACACTTTTCTTGACAGAGTAATGAAAATTATTCTGCCTGAGTAAATCTGAGAGCTCTTTCCCTGATAGTGCTACCTGGGAGCATAAAGGCATATATTTGTCTGTATCTCTTGGGAAAAATGTGGACTAGGGTGCAGAAGAAGATAATTATATTTAGACCTAGAGTCTTACTAGTCCTATGATCTTCAAGAGACAGATAGCTCTCATCTTAGACAGAGACCCACTGAATTTGTTGAATGTACATAAGGGCCTTGAGGACTATAATCGTAACAGGGACCTAGATGCTCATCTGCTTCACCCAAAACATCCCGACACTTTCTGCCCTAAGTAATGTACTCCCTGATTTTTGACAACATCCAGGAGTCCATACTGCTTGAAGGGTCAAAGCTGGTAACTGTGCTATAAACTTATTTCCCAGAGTATGTAACCCCCAGAAAGAATGAAAACCAGATATAGCTCCTTTTATCACTTACTCCCTCAGAATGAAAACATGCTCTGTGATGCAGAGGGCTCACTCTGATCTGCTTTATTGCATTCCTGTTACTAGATAATGCCATAAAAAGCATTTCTTTAGATTGACCTCTTTCCACCAGCCCACAGGTAAAGAAAGCGGAACTCAGCACAAGAGGCGCAGACAGACATTTCTGAGGAACTACTATGAGTCTTTACACTGAACAAAAAAATAACCCAAACCCCAGCCCAGGAAAATAAAATTCCCCTTACCAAGAAGAGCAGCTCACATGTTTTTGCAGCACCTTGTCAGAATTTATGTTGCACCCTTGCCTCCTCATCCTGGTCCTCTGTTAATCCATGATATTCTCAGGTCATTCAAACCTGTCTGCAGCGCATACCTGTGTTTTCTTTGCATGGAAACCAAGGATGGGAGGGAAGATCAATTGAGTTTCAGCAAGGCCAAGGCACACACTTGAGATGGGGATCAGGCAAAGCTAGACAGATTCCTTAGCTTTTTTTTTTTTTTTAAAGATTGTTTAATAGTAACCATTTGGTCCTTATAAAACATCTAAAACATTGCATCAAAAAATCCCTGCTTCACAGTCTGCTGTTCTGTTCTGACTCTGTGATTGTAATATATGCAACATCTTTTCCTGTTTCTTATATTATTTAAATACAAACATTAAAAACATTCAAAAAGAGTAATTGGAAAAATACATGTCTGAAAAAATATTTTTAACTCATTTGAAGGAGGACTGAGAGTAATCTATGTGTACTTACTTATAAAACTTTAGTAAATTAAGGACTTTCAGATGGTGACTCTCTTTCACATCCTTCATTGCCTTCTATAAACTGTCTTGCACTTTAAGAGGGACAGAAGTTCCCAGAATTGGACTCGTGCAGTATGATGGAAGTCTCTATGCCATACACAACTGCTGCTGGCTATCTTCCTGCACAAATCAGATGACAGTCGCACAGTAATGTGGAAAGCAGTAAAGCTGATCAGTAGAACTTTGGTCAGCTGTTTTAACAATGCTGCTTAAATCCTGTATTGTTAAACCAGTTATGTATTTAAAACGGCTCTATGAAGACAAGCCTGAAAGATAAAGGCTTGGTCAATAGTTCCAGAGATTTTGAGAGACATGGGTCTAAGTCTGGAATTTATACACTTTCTTGGTATTTCCCCATCTCAATGGCACAGTAAAGCTGCTTAAATAGAATGGAGTGGGGGAAATCAGCCACACCAGATGATTCATGTATGCTTCTGCCTCCACTCAACTCATATTTTAAACAACATCTCATTGAAGTTTATAATCAAATGCTTATATATTTTTCTTTATGGTATCGGTAGGCAATGGCCCCTTTGTCTGTAGTCTGCCTCATAAATATAAAATCAACTGTTATTTCAAGTTGTATTAGATCTAGGTATAGGAGACCTTTGTTAACCTAAATAGTTTAAAATACTCCTAGTTGTTGCTAATTTTCTTAGAACCCTGCAGTTAAATTTACATTGGCTAGTTCATAGATTGTTGTTTGCCAAAACTCATATGGAAAAAGACATTTCACATCTACATAGCTGATAAATATGTCTGATAAAGTAATTGAATAATATCTTATCTTTAAAACAGATATGCTTTTACTCTGTGAGTGATAGTAAAGTTTAGGTAGTTTTAGCAGCAAATCTCCTTAAGAATTTGGATGTGCAGAACCAAAATGTTTTCTACTGTTACCAATTTTATATTCTTGTCCTCTCTTCGAACAACCCAGATACAAATATGCAGCTGTCTTGGTCTTTGTTCTCTTTTGAATTTTCCAGCTTAAAAATGTGCCACCCTTATTACAATCACAGTGCTTTTCATTTGGGAAAACTGATTTTCCCAGTCCTTTTTATATTTTGTTAGAATCATGCACAACTGTATGATTGTGGATGTGTTATTACAGAAATTCAAAAGTATAGATAGGAGATGCTTCATTGAACACCCCAAATACATATAGGAAAGAGCAAAAATGAAGGACTATCAGTTAAACCCATGCCAGGCTCCAGGAGAGAGCTAGGAGTGATCATACCATCATTCTCTTTGTGGATATTTTCTTTTTATTCATAATAATTCTTATTATTTATTGTCTTATGATAAAATAATCAATAAAAGGTTAGGTTAACGGTTGGACTAGATGATCTGAAAGGTCCCTTCCAACCTAGACAATTTTATGATTCTATGATTTTAAGAATTGCCCATAATGTTGCACACTGTAAAGGACAGTTAGAAAGATGTGGATCCAGCAGACCTTCTGACCCTTTACTTTTTAAAAGTTTTATTTACAGCTGAATCAGATCAAAAGCAAACCTGATTCAAAATGGGTTCTGAAAACAGTTATAAACTTGTAACATGATGAGGGACCTCATTTGGAGACAACCTCAGACTGTCTGTATGCAGGACATCTGGCATAGATGTCATGAGCCCACCTTGTTGGTTGTACATTTGAGCCCAACAATATCTGTTGTACATTTGAGCCCAGAAAGCTCAACTTACTAAAATGGAACACACTGACCAGTCATCTGCAGGGTGACTATGTTTTGTTTTTTCAATAGAGCAGAACATGTGTGATGACCAACTCTGCGATTTCTGAATGTCAAACAGTCTAATCAGAGCCATTATTTTGAGTGCTGCATCAAGTATTTATCTTGAACAAACACATTTGTGGCAAAAGGCACAGGAGTGGCAAAAGGGTAACATACCATTAGTCCCTACAGTAAATCAGGCTGTAGACTCAGTTGTCTCAGTCTTGAGCTGGAGATGGCTCTAACTTTCAAGTGCTTTAACTTTCACTCTCAGATTTTTACATGTATCGTTCCACAAAAACTCGCTATGAAAGTAGGGCAGTTGCCACATAATCAGAGAACTCATCAAATATATCTCATTGGCAAGGAGTTTTTCTTGATGCCACTCTCTTGAATTGCTTCAGTTTTATCTCCATGTAGATAACAGAAATAGCTCTGCACTTCTTTGATATTTACATTATAAGGTTATTTATGAACTATAGAACTGTCTACCGTTGTTCAAATGCGTATAATTTAATCAGCATTTCAAGAAATGGGCTCATTGTTCCCACAAAAGAAGCATTACTTTTTATAGTAAAATATGGCACTGACAGAAATTGTTCAAATATCACTGATTAATTCCATCAACAGTTCACATTCTGGTAAAAGCATTAAAAAGTTTATTTATATATATTTATCTTTCAGTTAGTTCTTGCAGACCAGATATCACATTCCTTTGTTCGTTACTACCTGGCCAGAGTAGTGTTTTAACCACTTTTCTCCTTTGGTCCCTTTGAGATATAGTGGAAGTGTGTGTAATTGTTATACATACCGTTATGCCCGAATAACTGAAGGGCACTGTTAATTCTTCTGCTAAAATATTCCCAGCTTTAACTCATATACAGTTTGGATAACAGATGCAGCTCACTTGCCCACCTCAGTCAATTGTTTGCAGTATACTTCTGTGATTTCTCATTAGTTATCATGTCTGCCTTCTGCCACAAACTGACTTACATTCCTTCCATCTGTTGCTAACCCAATTTAATTATCAGTCACTACTATGAACACAACAACAAATATTTTTATGTGTGGAGGGCCTGCCCTTTTCCCCATTGTCAGAATTTTTGTGAGGTAGTGTTTTCAAGTAAAGTTTTCATAACAGATTAGTTCAAAAGATCTATTTCTGCATATATCATGTTTTTATTAATGTTAGGTTCTAGACCAATCAGTAACTCAAATGAAATTGTATTTCCATACAGATTTATCAGTTTAATCTTTTATTTGAATGTTTCCAAAACGGAACATTTCTTTGGACTCTTTCTACAACTGTAATTAGTTAGAGATTTTGCAATTACTTAATACTGATACATACTATCAGTTATTAGAACTACCCAAACTAAAAAAGCAAAGAGAAATTAGAAATCATTAAAAAAAATAGTTATAATTAAACTAAAAGTAAATTAACAAGAACTCAGTAATCCAAACATATGGAATAATAAACCAGAACATTTAAACAAAATTTAAAAGTATATGAAGAACTGAAGAATCATTATATTTATTGGGAAAAGAATTTGAAACTAAATTCTAATCTCTGTCAAATGATTACCACTCCTAAGAATCAAGAAGAAAAATATGAGCAGTGTAGAAAGAATGCTCATAGTTAATTTGTAGTCTTGTCAGTTTATATGATAATGGTGTTTAAAATTATTTTTACATATACTAGGAACAATTCACAAAAACACACATAAAAAAGCTTTTTTTCCCATTTGAAACTGGAAATTTCTTCTCCTGTCCTGTTGGGGAGAAGAGTGATATAACAGCTTGGTAACAACTTCTCATTTCTTTCTGGAAAATTTCACCTGACATGGTCATCAGCCAGGCAAATGTTTTTCTTGTTCTTGTTCAACATTCTGGCAAGGCTCATAATTTTGCATTTTGGGGTCCCTGAGCTGGGTCAGATGTGAGTGCTAGTAAGGATTGTAGGGCATCATGGGATAAGTTGGACAAAAACTGGAAAAAACAGATAGGTGAACTCAGTATAAAGATGGTAGGTGGAGACTAGAAAATGTGACTGCATATCAGTGGTTGAGGGAAGAAAGGAGTAGATCAGATGAGAATCCAGGACTGATACTAGTATAACAATAGGCAAGAGTAGCTAGACAGGGCTAGGAATTATGATTGTTTTGTTTTGAAGGAGCCTGCTAATGGCTAAGCAAGAAACCTGGGGCTGAAGGTTGTTGTGGGAGGAAAAGGATGCATCTGAATATTTTAGTTTAGATATTAGCACTGGAAACCAGTTTACCACTGGATCAAGAATGTACTTTTGAAATGTATTGATGGTCCCTGCTACTGTGTTCTGGTTCACGTGGTACAACACACATAGATTACTTTCAGATTAAAATGGGAGATGCACTACAGGACTTCCGTTACTCTACTTCTGCCTATCCACTACTAAGACTTTTGGCCTAGTAGACTCTCTGTGGCCTTCAAGCTGAAGAAGCAAGGTTGCTTGCATTCAAGTTCTTAGGGTTGGCTTGAAGACTGTCCACTCAGTTTGTGTAACACTTGGCCTGGATCTTCTCGGCACTACAGGTGACTTTAATTCCTAGTAATTACTTTTACATGAGAGCATGAAATAAGGTGAGAATTTGCCAGAATGATGTTTTTATAGCATCCCCATGAGAATGTGTGGTGCATATGATAAGTGCACATGCACTTGAGATGGCAAGGCCTGCAGAGATATGAGGATTGTCCTGGGCAAAGAAAGCTAAACCTGGCATAATTAATGTTAATATTATCCAGCTGGAACATGCTTTTCTGTGCGCTGGTTTATGACTTGTAGCTGGGTTTCCTCTGGGAGAAAACTTCTTGAGTCATTTCAGCAAAAGACAAGAGAGTGAGCAGGCATATATCCAATGTAGATAATTGGAGGACCAGATCCAGGAGCAGTTGTGAGACCTGGAAGATAACTATTTGACAAATGCAGGTGCATCCCAAAACCAGGATGTGAAGAGACTGGATGCACGACAGGGGACCAAGAAGGGGAAGTTGGAGTGAGAGGACTGAGAGTACTGGGACAACATCTGTACAGAATGGACAAGGAAGAGACAGACACACTTTGGGGAAAAGGCAGGGAATCTGAAACATCAGTAAAGTTTCTGTAATGTCTTTATTTTCATGTTATTTTATTATTCCCTCTCTAATTTAATTGCTTTCTTTATGACCTCAGCTACTGCAGTCCTTTCAGTTTCTCTGTCTATGAAGTGTTTTCCAGGTCTCTTTGTTTGAACATGCTCAAACACCATGGACATATGAATGGGTTAATCTGAAGAAAGTTTATTTGGTTTGCTACTAAATGATTTTGCATCACCTCCATGAGTCAAATCTGTCCCTGAATTCTCAGTACTCACCTTTCAAAGCAAAGGTTTTCCACCTTCTCTACTTTAAAATGCAAAGTCTAATTTATTTTTCCCCCCTTTTGAAGTGACTTGTCCACGTTTATGCCTCAGGCTTCACCACTCTTTTCATTTATCGACAACGTGATCTTTCAATTTTTCAGATTGCCTTTACTGGGAAGCTGAAGAGAGGAACAAAAAAGACTTGGCATCCACTGAGAATGAAATGCTTTCCTACCCGTGATCCAGAGTAGGGCAAAAACACACTAGAGGTGTGCTTGCTGCTATGAAAAGTTTACTCCACATAGGGCATCCCCAGATAAGTCTGTTGGCATACAAGCCTCAATAGCAACTGATATACATATTAGCTGATCCTTGATCAAAACTTCAGTTGAAAGAAACACTTCTATGATCAATATTTCAGCAAATAATTCCTTTTAAGCTACACCTGATATGATGCTGAGATTTGCAAACTCATCCCTCATCATTGTTTGAAAGAGTGGAGAAAGACACTGTTTAAACCTACTTATTAAAGTCAAGGAAGAGAACAAGTAGATGGGATATTAAAAAGCAGATTGAGGCAGTGAGGTGATCCAAATTCAGTTGCCAATATTTGAATTTCTTTTGAGGCATTTGAAAATTCAGTGAAATCCCTGCATGCAAATTCTTCCGGAAAGTAGAGGTGGCAAGAGTACCTCTTTGTGAGAGAAAATGTCAGTTTTTTAATAGGTCTTGTCTGACCTGATTTCTGTATTTGACAACTGTTCAGGTTTTGGACTTGAGTGGATTGCATTTTGAAAGGAGAGAGGTGTAAACTTTGCAGGTCTGTCTCAAGTTGTATGGATAGATTTCAGCTTCTTTAGCTATCACTCTGATAAATCTATATTTCATCCAGAGAACTTCCACTGAGAACCATGATCGGATTTTCTAATACAGGCTTTGAAATGTATATGGATTGCACCATCTGGTCTTTATTTATGGATTTGTGTAATAAAATGCTTTTAAAAACCACAAAGTACAACCATAATTACTAATTTTTAATTTATTTTTATTTTTAAACTTTAGTAGGAATCAATTTATTTAAGCTTAAATAGCTTTTTGGCATAATTTCAGTAGTTCTGTAAGTGATGACGTTGCATGTTGCAAACTGACTTTGCAGTGCTGACACCAGCAAGTCCGAATGCCAGTTAGTACTTTACACAGTAGGAACCCTGGGACAAGGATAGAAAATGAGCATGTATCTAATTAAAGTTCTCTGATAGGATTAATCAGTTGACGTTTTGCCACATAAATCAATACCTGGATTTTCTTTCCACCAGAAAGCATCATTTTTGCTGAGGTAGCTATTCACTGTTAGCTAGCATGTCAATGTTTTAGGCAGATGATTGATTCGCCCTACATTTTATGCATTCAGATTCAAAATATAAACAACAGATGGCTTTCTCCATAGCCCTAAACCTAGATTTTATTGGTGTAATCCACTCAACACTGCTGGAATCCAAACCCTGTAAACTTAGAATGACCCATGGATCTCTCTTCTATCCAATCTCAAATGTAACCTGTCCAATTTAGCAGGTACAATATCAATTCATTTAGACCTCCAAGAGGAGTACGGCAAGAGAAGGACTATTCTGTCACTCTTAATAAGTGTCACGACACTGAAGCAATGGGCAAAGTAACCTCACACCGAGTAGAACCTTGTTAAGAGTGACCAGAAGAAAACAGGCTGCTCTCCAGATTACAGCCTTCATCAGCTGCACCCTCCAATTAGTGCACGTTACTTGGACATGTTACTTGTTTGAATGGAAACTCTTGGGCTGGGCCTGAGAGGATTTGGCTTTTAATTAGGTAATTATAAATCCCTAATTATAGGGTAATAATCTTTCCAATATCTCTTCTTAACTTTGGCGCCAACTAGACCAGATGACTCGGATTTATCCTCATCCTTGAGGAGAACAAGATTTTTCTTCCAGAGATAAGAGCTGTTGTCTGTAGATCATGAGTGATTTGGTGTAAAGATTACTAGCATTTCTTAAGCTGCTTAGGCAAGGCATTAAGGCATTTTTCTTAAATTGTAAATAGTGAACATATTATAATGTACCAGCTGAATCTGAATCTGCACAACAGCAATACCAAAATCTGTAGGATCATTATTATCCACGCAGAGAACATGTTATATTAAACAACATGATTTTCCCATGCAGTATGTAGAATTTCACAAAATTCAATGAAAGGCTATTGTAAACAAGAGGAAAATTGGACAAGTTATATATATAACTGAAATGTCCTGCTGTTTCTTTAGTGAGACCTGGCACTAGCAAAAGATGACAGACTGCAACACTTACTCAGGGAAACTACTCACAAGATCAGTTTAGCTTAAGCAGTCAATTAAGTCCAGAACTTCATCACAGAAAATTTAAAAAATACCAATTCAACCCGGAAATTAAGTTTAAGGAGTACCAAAACTCCTTTTAGAATCAGAGTAAAATTCAGGAAATAATGATGAAAACAAAAGGGAGAGGTAAGAACGATTTTAAAAATAACACTAAGGATTGCTCCTTTGAAAAAGTGACCTAAACTCAAATTGAACAATTGGGCTAAATAACCCTAAAATTAAAATAACCCTAAAATTTGCATAAAAACTTGAAATATTTGTTTGGTTTTGAAAATTCTTTTTTTTTATTATTTTTTTCCTGTTCAGATTTATTCTTCAAACAATAGCTGAAAACCCCATGATTTGGCTTGGTGAATACTTTCTAATGAAAATCCTGACATTGCTCCCGCTGTAGCATATTTCACTGAATTATTTTTTCACTGAATTATTTTTAGAGTTGGAAGGGACCATAGAGATCATCTAGTCCAACTCCCCTGCTGAAGCAGGATTG
>JAOQGH010000023.1:103440449-103464449 GCA_025769975.1 Gallinago jamesoni | reverse complement strand
TTCCCCTTGATTCTTATCCATAGACACTCAACACTGTCATCATGCATATTGCTGAGTTCTAGGCATACAATACTGTTTTTAACATAAAGGGCCACCTCACCACCTCTCTTTCCTTGCCTATAGTAGCTTTAGACATATGAAAATTTCTAGGACATGGATTTTATATTCCAAAGTATCTGTGTCAGTCTCTGTGGCTAATCTGAGGCCTTGACTGGTTTCAGCATTAATACACCCCAGCAGATTATGCTTTTTAATTGTTCTCTCAAATACACCAAAAAGGTGCTTTCAAATGCTGAGGAGCCTAATAGGCAACAAGATTTCACAGTCATCTCCACCTGAAAGCTGGAGTAGAGGAGATGAACACTGGACATGAGGAAAAGAAAAGGCATAAACAAGACAGAAGGTGGAAATGTACATGGAATTTACTTTTTCTAAATTGGCTGTGCACCTTGAAATTGGGTAATCCAGCTCCTGCCAGATACTACAGTTTTACCATCATTTTTGAACTAAGGGATGAAAATGTAGACTTAAGGTCATCAAAAAAAAATTAAAAATATTGCAGAACTAATTCATGTACACTGTGGGTGTTATTTCATGTTTATGATCTCTCTTTGGAAGCTCATCCAAATCACCAGGAAATAATTCAAATGAGAGGGTCAAAGGTTTCTTTGCAGCTCCCTTTGGATTCAATTGAATGCATGGGAATGAATTTTAAGGCAAAGTATGGTTAGAAAAACTGCATTTATTGACGCATGCATATATCATTTTTATGAATATGGATAAAAAGCTATAGCTGTTTCATAGACAACCTAAGAAAAATCCTAGATCCCCCAAATTAATCAATTTTGGGAATAAGAAAATTTTTAAATGGTTAAGATTCTTTTTTAATTAAGCCTCAGCTAGGTTTCTCAAGGCCTGACTTCATCAAAAGTCACTATCCAAGTGCCACATATCTGACTTATTTAAACCATCTATAAAGAAATGTTATAAACAGAAAATATCTTTGCACACCTTAAAGAGTCTACATGGATGGTTTGGATTGGGAGGGACCTTTAAATGTCTAATCCAAACTTCATAAGGTGCATAAGGGTACTTTGACACCTACATAGTGCTTGCAATTCCTACTTTTTTCATACCTCTTGATGGACTGTTTTAGATTAGCATTTTATTCTTCAGCATTCTTAGAAAAGTTCTGGCATAAGACAATGACTGGATAGGTGCAGTCTACGTGCCTCAATTTTTGTAATTACATTTATTAACATGAATGGTGTGACTTATGATTTTAAACCCTTCTCTATAACACCTTCTTTTTTCCCGAGAATAGAAATTATTTTTAAATAGGTGGGCAAAATTATCAAGTGTTAAAATTCTTTTGTAACTTTTCTGATATCCATCCTGCTATTCATCTTAAGGTAACCAAGAAGAAGCAAAATCTACAACATTTCTCACCAAATTGCAAACTGTGTTATGTGCAAGGTTGCTTCCTGATAATTTCAGAAACTTTCTTTCTTTTTTCTTTTTTTTTTTTTTTTTATAATCAGTATTGGACACACTTTCCTCTCTGGACACACTACCTCTTACTGGGATGAAAAAGGCATTGTCCTCTGCTGGAAGAGTTATGTGATGAGGGAAGCACTTCTGCAGGAGACAAGCTTGTGGTCAGTTTTCTCCCTAACTACAGAGCAAAGAAAAAGCTTTCTGTAAATAAGAATTTAAAATAGGGTTTTCATTAATCATTGTTTGCTGGAAATGCCAGGGAAAGTTAAACTAAGGAAGACATCCTTTCACTTAGGGAAAACCACAGTTCATAATTCTTTCAGAAACACACAATGGCAAACTTTGTACTATTTAGATACTGAAAGCAAAGCCAGATTAGATTAAAAATTGGCTAGCTATATTTTATAATTCTCCAGGAAGTGCATTTTATGAGAATTTGAGGGAAAAAACTTAACTACAGTAGGACTTGTCAGAAATTTTTGACTATGTGCATTTTCATTGGAAAAAGATTCATGTTCAAAACTTGACTTTATATAGAAAAGGAAAAGTTTGGAAGGAATTACTTTTGGAAAGCTTCACAGTGTCAAAAAGAGATTTCGGGCTCTATTACAATTAGATGAAAACCGATCAAGATCAGTATTCATCTAATTGTACTGACTGAAAAGTACAACTGTATTAAATGAAAAGATCAAGAGCCTGGCTGATGTCCCATAGTCCTGAGGCACAGGAAAACAGGCTTCCAGTGTAAAACATGTATGACACAAACATGAACACAGACCTGCTATATTCCAGGTGAATATCCTTTGGTCTTTAAGGAATTGACAATACTGATGGTTTTCATCTGGGCTACTATGCTTGCTTCCGAATGAGCAAGTATTGCATAATTATTCACATGCTGATTGAGAGACAAAGTAGTATCTACATGAAGAAAGTCCTCATCGTTAACTTGTTTGTGGCAAAAACGATGCATGGAACTAGATGATCTTTAAGGTCCCTTTCAACCCAAACTGTCCTATTATAGGGTACATATTCCACATTTTTCTTGCTCAAAGAATGCTATTAGTGCAAGCACAATCGACTCCTGACAGAAGAATTACGCAGCTGCTGTTCAGTAGGTTGGTGGTGGGACATTCACCTGAAATAAGCTTGAGAAGTAGTTTCCTGCTCCAAGAAGACCAGAATGGTAACTTTCTCTCTGCTGGGATTAGATTACCTCTCCGGGAGGTAATCTAATTAATCAAATCATCATCATTATTAACTATTAATAATAATATAACTGAAGCTGTTAACTTGTCCAAGGTGACTCTGAACTGTAATACTTCACTAGGTTACACCTTGAAACAGTAAACTGGTCTTTCACAATTCTTACCACTTTGTTTATCCGGGTGTTTTATGTTTGCTTCTGTATTTATGCTGTGAAGTTTGACATGCAAGAAGGATGACAAAAGTTGTCTGAGGGAAAGATGTTTACTGAAATTAGCCCAAAATAAAATTGAGGTCCAAAGGATTACATCCTGAGAACTTAAGCTTCGTTTACATTTAGATCTGGAACTAAGCTTTACAGAAGTTTCTGGAGGAATGAGTTATGAAACCCTCAATGATGAATTAAAAGCCCTCAAATTAGGGGTGTTTTAAATATGAATCAATATTATAGCAATGCAATCATAAGTCTTAGAAATTTGCAAAACGTAATAAAACCATGAAATAAAGTTGACATATTTTTAATTAATAATCAAATTTACTGTTATTTCACTTACATTTGAACTTCATAGTCATCATATGAATCACAAACAGGTATTCAGGAAGGACTGGCAAGACATGAAAAAATGAATTAATCTCATCATTATTAAATTCTGATGATTCATTATAGTTTTTTATTAACTCATCCCTTAACTCCAACCTTTAGTACTCTGAATTGGTATAAAATTCCAAAAATCTTAGAAATGTTACCACCTTTTTAATTGAAGCTAAGCAAAGCTTGAAAGCGAATTTATTATCATTGGCTGTGTTGGGTTTATTCATTGCTATGACTAAAAATTTGAGAAGACACAAGTCGGTATGGATGAGAAACCGAGGGGGTCAGACACTTGCAATTTCATTACTCGGCTTCAAAAATACTGAACACCTCTAATTACTCTCTTTTGAATGTTCTTGCTTGGCAGACGGAGTAATTCTTAGTCTAAGATTTCAGTCTACACTGAATGAGTCAAGTGAAAAAATTGTGTTATCACATCCACAGTGATATTAAGGTGTTAGAGAAAAAACGTTTGTGGAGAAAATTAATGGAACTGTTGCTACAGAGGGGAAGAACAAAGGTTTTGAGAAAACCCTGTTTTAGTGCTCAAATAGAAGCAAGTTAAATACATGCTGAGAATAATAACAACTCCATTTTAAACTTAACTGTGGTAGTCAGTTAGCCAGTTGGAGAGAACAGGGCAGTTATCGGAGAGGAATATTAGCAGAAAGAAAGTGATAAAAGCTGTCAGTGCTGTGAGTTACAGATGGTGACATGAGTTAGCTATGCAGAACCATAATGTAGGAAACGTAAAAATGTTTGTATATGCCATGAAAATAACATCTCTTTTTTAGTCCATGATTTTTAGTCATCACAAACATTAATGCCAAAAGCCATCTTTTGTAGACATTTTAAGTATTAAGAGGTTGAAGAAAGGCCAATTATTTGGAAAAGGTTTTTTTCCATAGTCCTTCACTGACTGTCTTTGTGAGCTCATTTGGATGCATAACTGTAGTTTCACAGATTACTTTAGATGTATTAGCTGAAGGATGTTACATTCTGGTATGCACGGGTTTAAGTCTGATGGATTTAAATGGCTCTTTGAATGTTGGGGGCATTTTTTTGGTGTCTGTAGACAGGTAATGACAAGATTTATTAATGTAGAAACTAAGAAATGATCCTGAAAGATTGTAAAATAGGACTTTCATCATGCAGATTGTGCCCTTTACTAGGAAATCATGGTTTTCCAAATTCTTTTAGGCGTTATGGTAAGCACTGGACTTCTCTGTGGAAACACTCAACAGCCAAACCACAGATGTTGCTTTAAATTCCACTGAAGACAGTTCACAGCAGTGAATCAGGTCTCAATTTGGACCTAGATATAATCAGCATAATTAAAAGTTGAATTCATAAGCAAGGGGCAGAATATAGCTTCATAACAAATCAAAGCCATAGAAACCAAGATGAAGCAATAAAGAAGTCTGTTCTCAGTGTAGCAGTCTCATTTCTGCAGTTCTTTTCCTACTGGTTTATATCATCCAGCTCCTGGGAAATCAGGTGCTTCCTAACAATTGAAGGTTATTAACACTCTGAAAACAAACACATGGTTTTCTGTAGATTCTTGTTAGGATAATGTTAAGGCTCTTGCTTTATAAGAACACATTTCAATGTAACCTCAGACAGACAGGCGTTTCAGTGTGTCTTTTTAGCTTAAAAGAGACAAATGCTTAGTTTATATCAGATCATAAAGAAATCAGGATAACACAGAAGAGAGACAAGAATGAAGTTCATCCCATCTAACTTCGGACATCTGCAGTGGGAGATGTCTATATCTAAGCTAATAACTTCCCCAATCTTCTTTTATCATAAATGGAGAGGAAATAGGTACTTTTGGTACTCTAAACAATTAGCTCAGATGTCAATGCTTACAGTGTAAATGTTCACATTTATTCAGGTGAATCCCACTCTGAATTACTATAACATGTAACTCCAAAATTATGGTGTCATGCCCTTACGTCTGAGTCAATTTCTGTGGCTTCAAATCAGCAGTGCACTTAAGCAATGTCCTAATTTTAAGCATATAAATAGTCCTATTGAAGTCAGTGGGATATTCATATATTAAAGATATACTTCAATGCTTTGCTGAATGAAGGCCTATGTGAGAAATGTGCCACATGTTTTTGCTTGCAATAACTGTGTTACTTCACTTTACCTATAGGCAGTAATTTCACTGTACAGTGGAATGAATGTTTTCAGAAAAGTCCCTTAAATTTTTAAGATTTTGGCATTTTTAGAGCAGATGCTAGTAAATTAGTAAGGCTTGTATTCTTTCCTATACTTCATAATAGCACCAAAATCTAATAAAATATAATTCAATGTTTTGGCTACTGCATTAATTGAACACTAAAACTGTTTCCATCTCTTAGTAAGGGTTTAAATTATAATTAGAGACATGCTAACTTTTTTTCCCCATTTCATGTAAAAAAGATGAGATAAAATACCAACACCAGTTAACAAAATAGTAAAAATTTTTCAATCACTTAGCAATTAGATAGCTCAACATATCCATCACTCATCCATGTAATTTCCAATCCTTAAAAGCGTAG
This sequence comes from Gallinago jamesoni, assembly GCA_025769975.1. Lineage (NCBI taxonomy): Eukaryota > Metazoa > Chordata > Aves > Charadriiformes > Scolopacidae > Gallinago > Gallinago jamesoni. The sequence goes on along the minus strand of JAOQGH010000023.1, from coordinate 103,458,611 downwards.
GCGACCTTTAAAAGTTCTGAGCGTATCTAAGTTTTTTTAATGGTTTTGTAACTGTCCTTCCTATACAATTTATACGATCTCACTGAAGAGAGCCTAACACTGAAGCATATTTTAAACTGTAGATTTGCTACATGGATCAGTCTCCCAGTTCAGCTGAAAGAAGGTTTGGTTATAGTGAAGTGGAATCTGAAGGTGGAAATCATGAAGAGGGAAACCATGAAGAAGGAAATCCTGCCTCAAAGGTGTTTAATGCTCTGTTTTGATCTCAGTGGATGTTCGAGCAGAACACAATATTCTGCATTCAGTAGCATCCCGGGCTCCTTGGATCAGGATGGAGGAGTACTGTCAAGAACATATTGTCTCACCTGCAAGGGAGGTGCAAGCTGTTCCATGGAATACAAATTAAATGCAAGCCTTAGATTTCTGACAAAGTCCCAACATGGCCTTTGGTAGGGCAAAAGCTTGGCCTCTTCCCCAGTAGGTAAGAAACACTGTTTTGCTTGTAGTTAGCTTCCATATCAATCAGCTACTCAGCATATTGAGATCTTCCCAAACAGGCCTCACTGTAAACTATTTTTATACCAAGATATCCTGTAGCAGTCATTATAAAAATAAATGAACTAGTGACATTAAACTGAAAGGTAAGCAAAGGTGCTGAGTGTTAAACATATTAAGAGGGGGAAAAAAAAATCTGTTAATCGTTTTATTAATGTTTTCTTTTCTGCAGAAATCCTTGAAAATGCTTGTAATTCTTTGCAGCTGACAGGCTGCTGATCCTGCAGAAAGAAGAGCTTTTTGAGTCCCTTAACTCTAAGTCACAGTTGTTCCTTGTTTTGACTATTAAAGAATTAGTTCAATAACCCTCCAAATAGTAAATACCTATGCTCTTACAATTTAAGTATAAGAAAGTCTGCATCTGAGAAAAATTATAGTCAAACAAATGCTACATTGAAACACAAGCTTAATGAGTTACATTGAAGCTGTGTAAGAGACTGTCCACGTTATTTTGCTCCCATACGGATTTCTACAACGTTGTTACTTCACTTGTTTCACCAGAGTCAGTCTCTATTTGAAGGATTCCCCTCATTCACGTGCCCTAAACTGCACTCGAGTGGTCCCAGGCTCATGGGAAGCAGCAGCTGGGTGTGAGGCTTTGGGTCTGTGGTTGGGTCTGTGATTTGCTCTGTCCTTTTACAGTGCCCATAATAAAGTCCACGAGGCCGAGTACCCACTGGTCCACTCTGTCTAGCACTGGTGCTTTCTTGAGGACTGTCATGGTAGGACCTTTTCAAAACTCCAGTGGGGAACCTCCCACTTGTAGGCATGCCTCTGATGCACGTCTTCAAGCAGTCTGCATATTCCCCACTTTGGGTATGATGCACCTACCTGCCGCAAGCTCCTGGTGCTTGTCCACCAACATGTCTCCTGAAAGATGTGCTGCAGACCATCAGCTTTTAAGCTAAGCCACGCTGTTCCCATGACCTCACTCACTGTTCAGAGCACATGGGGCACTGGGCTGTCACGGCCAACCCTGCTGCCCGCCCCACAACATGACACCTGCTGAGGGGAAAACGAGTTTTTCTTTGGGAAGAGGTGTGTTTCAGACCACAAGTGGAGACAGGAGCACATTCCCTCTACAATAATGATCAGAAAGTTATCTAGGGACACCATACCTACCAAAACTCTGAGGGTTTTTGGCTTTCTTGAAGAGTGTGCTAAAATACCCAAGGCTTCTTCTCTAGCCATCCACCAAGACCAGGCTTGACCCACATCTGACAAACAGTTGGCTTCACATGATCTGCAAGTAACAAGAGCCGTTCACCATTTTGCATGGTCATCCAGCTCTCCACCACTGGGTGATCTCCCCTTGCTCTGCTGCATTTATTCTCTCCCTTCCCTTCACCTTTCATGGCAATGAAAAGTGTATTGACAGCTCAAAATTAAGAGAATTTATCTTTCCCTTCCCACCAAGAATCATTGCTTGACAAAACAAGCAATTGCATCTAATATTCTCACAGTAAAAATGAATTTGATAAATTTAGGTTATATTTTAAAATACTTTGGGTCTTGCTCTGATTTTCTTTACATTTACATCTTACTAAATACATCTCCAAATTTTGTCATGTGTTTTTTGTTTGCTGAAGTGCTAGACAGGCTGAGGTTTTTATATGAAAACACCTATGACATTTTTCACTGTCTAATGTTTTATGCTGACAGAATCATTCTGGCAGCTTTTTTTTTTTTTTTTCTGTGGACCAACTCATTCCAGAGACACTGAAAACAACAGACTCCAGGGTTTCAGGTTACAGAAGGCTGGAACAGCCCTGTCATACAGCCTCTGTACACTTCCTAGGTTGTCTGAAAGCAATAGCCTCAGCCTTCCTGGCGATAGAACAAACAAACAAAAAAAAATCTCAAAATGAAAATGTAGTGTGAAATCATGCCCATTGTGCAGTGTCAGTGTGTTTTTCATATTTATCTGAAGACAATGTTAAACTCTGGTACCTAATTGGACTAAGAAAACTTTTAAAAGGTAAAATACTACTAAAAGGTCAAATATTTAGAAAAATTGGAAAATTAATTTGTTTTATTTTACCCTCTAATTTCTATGAGCCACATACAATAGTCAGCCTTTCAAATGTACTATGGTCTCACATGCATTTTTCTTGGCTTTGTCCTCTTTCTTCTTATCCTGTGAATCAGCTGTGGATAGGCCCTTTTATCTCAGACATTTAATGAAATAAAAGGTGAAATGAATGATGAGACTGAAACAGACTTGCACCATCTCTCTGTTTTCTGTTTTCTTATTTTTTTTAATGCAGATTCTTTTTCTTTGTTCTGAATCTAGCATCACTATGTATTATTTGATTTCATATAATATATATACTTTATACCAGAAAAAAGGTATTTTCCAAAAATCCTTCTTTTGTTACTTAAAGTATAATTACCTGGTCAATCTTAAATACTACATTCACCGTAATCTCTTCTACACTCCCAAATTTCAGAAAATTACTGGGTTAATTCAGGTCACTGCCTTTCTAAATTAAATATGAGAGCAACAAGGGTAGTAAAAGAGTAAGCAGCAGTAAAGTACAGAGCAGACAGTTACAGCAACATATAGGAATTACAAAGACTTTGCCAGAAATACCAATCTCATGTGGAGACAGGAAGAACTACCGCGAGGTACATGTACTCATATGGGGAAGAATGCAAGAAAGAGCTCTTATTTCCAGCAAAGAAGAGTGGAAGATAGAATGTTAAAAAAAAAAATATCAAATTTTAATCCAGGATTGAATAAAGATAGATGATCAGAGCTGCCAACAGCCCTAAGAGTAGTGGCTTCATGGTTTTAGGATCATGCCATGATATCACTCTTACACCTGTTTTAACCCCCAACTCCTTCGTTATTCCCAACACAGTGTGCTCTGTGGAATCCATGCTTGTTTTCATGGCTAATGGGCATGGGTAAAAGCTAAACACCACTTTGGTTTATGTTGGCATCTCTCCACTTTGCAATGAGAATGAAAAACCACTGTTAATCCTCCCATGACCTTTCTGTAGTTTACTGGACTTCTGCAGTTGAGGCCTTTTGCAACTGGCACTATGGAATGAGAAAATGTAGAAATTTTAGCTGCTTCTGGTAACTGAGGACAAAAGACTGAAGGTGGGATTTCCCTATGGAAACTACCATACTCAGGATGATTAACCTTGACACAAAACCAAAGCAAAAACGTAGATGTGGGTGGTTTAAAAGACATGAGCTGGGAGATGAGGCTAGTATAGAAAGTACAATTCCTTTGGGCAGCAGATTAGGCTCTATTTCTTCTTAGTTAATATAGATACGCTCTAAACATGTCATTAGGCACATTCAGAAATCAAATGCTGCCAAAGAAAATGTGAAATATTCTCAACATTAAGTTAGGGCATTCTTAAAATTAAATTCAGTACAGCGTTATCTCAGTAGTTACAAGACATTTTTGGGCTACACATTGTCTGTGCTTAGTTATACCAAGTTCAAAGTGAGATATGTAATCTATTTTGTGGTCCTTCTAGAACTTAAGCAGTACATAATGGTTACTGGAAATGGCTTTTAATACGTTCAGAAGAGGGCTAAGACCTTTTGATAACTACTGCAAAAACATTAGTGAGTACATTGTTTCTCATATATAGACCAAATTTTAAACTTAGAAAGTGATCCCTGTTGTGTTAACTCTCTTCACTTTGTTTTCAGTGAATTCAAGAACCTTTGAGTAAAACTTCATGAGGGAAATGTTGACTGTTCTCTTACATCTGAAGAAATACCAGAAACAGATGAGACAATCAGAAAGAGATAAAAATGGTTGAAATTGAAGGGGATAGAATGCCTTTCTAGTATCAGCAATGGGTTTGGTTCAGAACTGAACCTGATTACAGGATGCAACCACATCTATTTTGGACAGTGAGCTTTAAATGACCCAGATATCAAGGCTGCAAGCGGCAGAAGCCCATGGTGTTAATGCTTCGTTTACACGGGTTCTTTATAACTTCACCACCAGTTAGGTGCAGGCTTATGCGAAATGCTCTTGGTCACATATTCTTACACAGCCACAGAATACAAACCCTTTGATAGATGATGTTCATGGTGCTTGGGATGAGAATACTTAGATGATGGGGTTTATCTTTCTTTAGTCCTCTCCTTTCTAGACTAAACCTATTTTCTATATTTCCCTTAATATTTTCTCATTCTAAGTATCTTTTTATCCCTCTTCATTTTTTTGACTCTATCCAATCAGTCTACTTTGTTTGTGTAGGGAGGTAGTCAAAACTGGACTCCAACTGAGGCTTTATGTGTGCAGGATAAAGAATAATTTTGTCCTTTGTGTAACTTGCCACAACCTGTTACTTGTTAATAGCATTATATTTTTCACCTGGATTTAGTTTGTTATCCATTCTAACCTCCCTTCCTCAACTTGTTGGGATTTTTTTACTAGCATGTTTTCTCACCAGTTATTCCTGATTTTCTGTTTGTCTTCAATGTCCTCTCTCAATTGTTTGTTTGTTGTTTTGTGGTTTTTTTTCATGCCATTTCATTGTGCTGCTTTTGGACCATTTCTTCAGTTTGTCAGGATCAGTTTGAACAGTAACTGCAGCCTCCAATGTGCTCTCTGTGATTTCCAAAAGGCATGGGTAGTTTCTATACTGTCATTTATGTATTTAATGGAAGTAAGGTATAGAAGAGGGTGTTGCAGAAATGTGTTGCCAATTTGTGAGACAAATGTTGACAACTTCACTTTAAGTATGTTTCTTTCAATCAGTTGTGCATTTATCAGAGTCATTTGTTCAAAATAATATTTCCTTCTTTGACTTCGGAGAATGTCATGCAAATCAATGTCAAAAAAAATTACTAAACCCAATTAGAATATGCTACTTCTTTCAGTTTATCTAAAACACCCTTCCAAAAGAAAAGGAGGTAAAATATAAGTGGTTTTTGCCTTCTCTTTACTCTTAATTTCTTTCTTTTTTGCTTATTTGTGCCATTTTTCTTTCTCTTCCTGTTTCTCAAAAACACCTCAAAACACCTAAAAACACCTCAAAAAACCCACAAACCTCAAACCTGTGCATTTACAAAAGTGATACAAAACCAGTAAATGAGAAAATATGCAACATAACACAATGTAACATTTCCATAATGGAAAAGGGGAGATGGATTGAGTAAATTAGTTCAAATTATAACATTGAATTCAGAGGAAAACTCTACCACTTTTAGTCATAGTACTCTGTACTTTAAATACTCCTATTGACTTCAGGGAGATGGGTGTTTGGGATGGGTGCATGGGTCTTGGCATGTTTTTCAAGAGCCTTGAGCAAACTGTAATGCAAAGAATCCCAAGTAACTTCTGTGTTTGCCCAGAGAAGTGTGGCTATGCAAGTGTTTGAAGGGAAAGCAGACTAAGAAAAAGATACTTTATGTAAAATTAGTGTTTCTTGATACTTAGGAATACTGGCTTTTGAATATTGCATTATTGTATGACATGATTACTTTTCATCCAGTACATCGTGTTTGTTATTGATTTACCTATCACATAAAAATTGTCCCAATCTTATCTTATTCTGCCTGTCCAAGAGCAAAAAGGAAGGTGACATTCAGTGAGATGGAGTGTCAAATGTCCATCTGGTGCAGAAGAAATACTTTCTGCAGAATGCAAGATAATTCTGTGGTTATTGCTGCTACAGGAGATCACGATGACCAAGTGGTTTTTAAGTGATTTGAACAACTGATGATCTATCACAGATTAGACAAACTTACAATGAATGATGGTAGCAGTTTTGAAAAACGCTATTTAATTTAATGTCTCTAGATTTGAAAAAAGGACTACTTGAAGAATAAATGAAAAAGACAGATAATGCTGACTACAGAGTTTTTAAATTGTAGCTCTAGTTTAGGTGGACTTTGCATCTGAGCTGGTATGACAATTCTTCTGCTTCAAATTCCTCACATTAAGGACTACGAAGAAAATGATTAGCATAACCATAAATCCCTTACTTTTCCTCCAGTGTACAAAAATAGTACCATAGAACCACGCTGGTTTGCATGGCTTATGCTAAGCCAGTCACCTGAGCCTCAGGCTGTGGATCCTAGTTTTGTTATTTACTTGCAAATAGCAGGGGTAGTTACTGGCTCTCTGCTGGATGACCACGTGTGAGGTTGTAGCCCCAGCACCACTGCCTGGCTGGAGCAGCTCCACAGGCCTCGGGATCAGGAATAGGAATCTTGTTCCCTACTTTCTTGGAGAGAAATTGTCAAACAGTTCAAAACTGACCAGCAGGTCACCAGCTAAACCAGACATAATATAGGAAGACTAGCTTCCCTCATCCTTGGAAGTTTGCAAAGAGAAAAAGAGCAAGAAAACAGTTCAATAAATCAAGACAAATGACTCCTGTGAGGTTTCAGTTGTATAACTAATATCAGATTGTGGATTGGTCTTTATTGATAAGAGGAACTTTTTAAACTTTCCAAGTGATTCAGTTGTTGTGGAAAGGAAAAGGCCAAAGTAGCTGCAGAAATATTGTCCTGGATGTATTTAAAAACAGATTCTAAATAAGACTTTTGCATATTTACTCTCTGTGGATAAACCCTATTTTCTACATGGCAATAACAGAAATGAACTCGAGGGAAATTACTCACAAATGTCAAGAAAGTAATGTGCCCCTTCACTTTCAAAGTGTTGGCATCAATGTAAATTATTGCTTACAGGTGTTAAGTAACCTCTTTGATGATTTTTTTTTTTTTTATTGGCTGACTGACATTTCTTAGGAAGATAAAAAGCTACTGTAATAGAACAGTTATTTAATTAAAAAGAACTAAGGATTTTCGCAGTAAAGAAATGGGTGTGGATGGGTGATTTTTGGCCAAGACTGAAAACGTCTTGCCAGGTATTCTCTTTACCTTTCATTTCCACATTGTTATTTGTATCACATGCCTGACTGTTCATTTTGTTTGAATAAAGACTATTGCACTGATATTTTTTTTTCATTCAGTTAACACAAACAGTGATATTTAGAAATCATGTAGGCATTTTCTTATGATTTTATGTCCTTCATGCGGCATAGTCCTTCAGACTTACTGGTTTGATTTGTGTCCTAGACACTTTGCTTTCTGTAAGTTCAATGGAAATGAAACTTTAGTCAAATGTAATATACATGGACAATTTCCAAGAAGACTCTTGCTGCTGCTGTATTCTCAGAGTGATCATCAAAAGGGCTCAATTTAAATAACTTCCTTTTCCTGCAAGTCCAAAATTTGTTAAAGCATTTGAAAGTGCAGAAGGCAAAAGCTAATTCTGTCTTGTTAAAATACCAGTGATTTGTCACTGAATTAAATGCTTTCCTTTGTAGTGAAGTAAAGATAGATAAGAAAATTACTTTATGAATTTCATACCTCCAAAATATATTTGCAACAATGCCTGTGATTCTTTGCAAGAAACTTTTCGATTGAAAACTATAACAAAACTATGTTTTTCTCTCCCCTTCTCTAAGAGAATATTCTCCTTCCCCCAAAAAAAGAACACATAAAGTCTTGCTGCTGGTTTGCACTGCAATAAAGCACCCAAACACATAGTTTTATCAACTGCTAGTATGCCTTTAACAAATCACAATTAAATATTAACAGCCTATGGAGCAGCATGGAGGGCTCTGCAATCCTTTGAAGGCATATTTGCCAATTAAACAAAGTCTGACATTATAGTAAAGGTGGCAAGGATCCAAACCAGAGAAATGAAAGTCAACCACTTCAGTGGCATTCATTAGCTCAACAGACATTCTTTGTGTGGCCTGTTTCTTTACTACTGCCAAATCCACACCCTGTTCAGGAACTTACCCAGGCTCAGATAAGCTTATTATGGAAATAACACTTTGTCACCCTTTATAACTTGCTTCTTGTTAAATTATCTTTTATCTTCTTTGTAGTATTTGTCACCTCTCCTTGGGTGCCCCATGTGTGGCCACAAGGTATTGTATTCGATTTAAAATAATCAGGTTCCAAAGGTTAATTGAAGTTAATAGGATAATATTTTAAAGATTCCCTCTTCTGTATCATCACACAAGAATGGTTATGGAGACACATTTGTGCATATATATCATGTTGTTTTGTTTGGCAATGTGTGAATGTTTAGGAGCTTGTTTGGGTCATCTGGTAATAGATGCTGACGGGGGTGGGAAGTAAAGCTTGGATGGGAACTCTCCAACCTGTATGTGGCCTTCCCAAATTTGTGTTGCAAATGCAAAACCCGTGCCGAAACAGAAGAAATTGTTAGCTCTACCTCTGTGTACTGAGAACATGAGAGGGAAAGAAGGAGCTTTTCCAGCACTGCTTTTCCTGCTAGGTGAGAGGAAAGCCAGAAAAAACTGGTGTCACATGCTGAGCACCCTGGAGGCTGAATGTGCATCACCCATGAAACCTAGAGACTGCACACAAGCTTGTGTCTCCTTCATACTGCAACTTCACAGTTATGTCACTAAAGAACTCTTCTTTAAAGACTTGGTCTAAATACTATCGGTGCCTGGAAGAATAACCACACAAAGAAAGTGATTTCTGCTTTTGTGCCTCGAAGAGATTAAGATATAGCATGAAACAGTGAAACTCAGTCTCCTCAGAAACACTTCAAAGCAATAAAAGCAAAACTAAATATCACCATCCCTGCTGGGAAAAGCTAAGGCTTGGTAAGGAGTAGGAAGAGGGATGATATTAGGATGGAGAAAGAAAGGAGAAGAACTGAGCTTGTTTCTCCCACCAGAATATACAGAAAAAGTACATATGAAGACCTCCTCCTGAAGTGATCCTAATTCTGTGGCAAAAGCTAATTTCCACAGATTCTAATGCCAGCTTTAGCAGACACCAAGAGACATGGCCTGTGTCTGACTCAAAAAAGCAGACACAGGGCTATTGCTTTTCTGTGCCTATATGTGTATTTTGCCTATGCGTATCCCTGCCTGTTTGAGATCTACATTTCAATATGGAGTTGTCCAACTTTGTTGTGCTACACACACATCTCTGAGCTCTGCAGTTAAATACTTTTTTTATTATTTTCTTTCTGTGCTGATACACTGCATTTCATCTCACTCATCCTTCCACACAGTGGAAGACATTGGAAACAAGATATCTGTCAGTAAGTAACCACAAAAGACTGCAGAGCCAACTGAAGAGAGAAGAGTAATTTCTCGCGCAGACACTTACTTAAATGACCATCATATTTTGAATGGGTCTTTGTATTTGCCATATTTAAGCTGATGTTCTACTCTGTGTTATTATAATATGAATCTGTTGGTTCCCAGGATTTATGACTGTTGGGTGGTGTTTTGTGCGATGTGGATGTGGTGGTTTCTTGTTGGATTTTTTCTTTTTCGGTTGGACTAGATGATCTTAAAAGGTCCCTTCCAACCTAGGTGATTCTGTGATTCTGTGAAACCTTACTTGCATAGAAATTATTTTAGAGATTTCTTTTCTATATTCTATATTCATCTGTTTATACACATCATGCATATTCAACATGGTCACATGAACTGAATTGTCCTTAGACACACATAAATGTAACTTTCACTGAACCAAGAAAGAACAATAATAACTTGAAGTTGTACCATTCTGATTAGACCTCATAGGGAACACTGAAATATGTCTCATTCAACAATATTACTGCTTATATCTCACATATTACTTCAATTTTTCTTTCACCATTTTTTTTTAAAAAAGGATCTTTTTAGCATTCCATACAATGGAAAATTCCTCACCCAAAGTCATAGGAGTATCCTCCTGCTTGAGACAGATATGAGAGAAAGGGAATTAAAAAATAATCTTTCTCTGTAAACATCAGGAAGAAAACATCCTTTTTTTCCTTGTTTCAGTAATGCAGGCTTCCTCCGAAGTTGTCTAACCAGTGCCTCAGCAGGTGTCTATCTGCCTTGAAGTTTCTGGTGCTGTGCAGATTTGCAATAGCAAGGGGTTTTGCTTCTAATCTGCTGATTTTGACATCACCATTACTGCTGATTTAATGAGCCCAGTGTCATAAATAGGATTACAGACCCCAGAGGTCTAATTCTCAGCTCCTGAATACACTGAAGAGTAACAGTAACTATGGTAAATAATTACCTCAAATCAAATCAAAATTACAGCTTGAAAATTTGAATGCCGGAAACGTTTGTTCAGTGATCTGTACAGGGGTAGTCACTTGTCTTTATCTAGCTCCCAAAGGACCAAGATGGCACCCGACAAACAAATATCAACATCACGAATAACACCTTTGTGGACACAATGTAGGAGGCAGCACTGAAATCAGCAGGAACCAGCTGAAACCAGTGTTTTTGCTGTGGGAAGATGGCTGAACTGTGACTGTTCTGTTCCCTCAATAGTTGTTTTTTTTAAATTTTAGACTTGGTTAAAATCAGGATCTGATTCTCAAAGTACTGATGTACCATGCAGTTCTCACAGAGTGTGATGGGACTTAAATGCTTCAGGAAGCTAATCTTTGTCAGGAGAGTAAAGGCTTGTTCTATGCTTGCTTTATGGCTCTAATTTTCAGATGCTGCCTGATTGCCAGGATATCCACATGGGATATTTGGTCACCTGTATAACTATAATAAATATTTCACATTTATGTCACTATTCACAGGTAGATTTTAATTTGTGATTTGTAAAGGAGAATGCTTTATCAAAGTGGAGAGACAGTGAAGTCATTTGCTAGTAATGTGACGAGGTGAATAGAAGACCAAAGGATGGAACTCAGGCCTCCTGTCTTTTATCTGGTATCTTCAATGACACCATCTCTTACAATCATCTTGGCTGCTATAAATTGGTCTGGCATTTGTGAATATGATCTGCTTTAGGATACATACACGCAGATTGTTCACAGTGTTTCTGCTGTTCATCAGTAATGCTAAGTAAATGATGTTTCTAGATGTGATTAGCTCTGTCTATCACCAGGTACCGATGTGCATATGTAAAATAGATACAGTTATATATTTTACCACACACAAACATGCAGTCATGAGTACATAAAACCACTTCTTCTCTCATGCAGATATGTGTACATATATACTGCTTGTGGAAGATATAAATAAATATGCCATAGGGAGGTTTTTAGATGAGTGTGTATTGTGCTCGCCTTATCAACTTGATGAATTTTATTATAATTTGTGCAGTACTACAAACTGTTTTCTAAATGAAATTTAATACCATAAAGATACTAATATCGATTCTGTGTAAGACCACTTTCCTATGCAGAACAGCAGAGTTAAACCAAAGAAGGCAGAAAGTAGTCAAGCAGGAGGGGGAAAAATGCACGGTTAAGTAAAAGACTTGAAAAATTAGGCAGCAAAGGAAAAGCTGCCTAATTGCTCAAAGCAAATTGAAAGCTGCTTAGATTTACTGTAGCTGTAATGTATGTTCTGCTTATTTACATAAGGTCTATGTGATTATCTTCTCTGCTGTTCAGTAAGAATAGTCCTTACTGTAGTATCTGCAGCAACGCATGGTACTTTTGTTATCTTGGAAATGCAGCCCTCTTATTAAAGAAACACTAACCAATATGTAACTTGAACTTTTGACCGTTCACAATGTTTGGAGATGAAGAATTTATTTCACCACTACCAGATGCAAAGGGCCAAGCTTGTATTCCCAAGTGTTCAGATTTCTCTGTTTTTATTTTAGGCTTTGCAAAATTTTTATTGTTCTTTTTTTGTTGTTGTTGTTGCTGCTGCCTGTTTCCTTGTTTGACAATGCAGGTTGTCCATTCTGGACTTTATTTTCATGCAGTTTTGAGACCAAATATTGCACTCTAAAACTTGCAAAAACAGGGATTTTTTCGTTAAAATGTTGGACTCCCTTCTGGGCCTTAATTTCCCTCAAAGGTTCTTTATGCACCTTGCATGCCTAAATCTCTACCTTAAATGTTCTTCAGGTATCAGCCTTCAACAAACATTTGTTGATGAAGAAACTTATCACTTTGCCCTCTTTCTGTTGTACTGGTAGATGGGATGTATACCTACTGGTTCTTGTCTGTCAGGGGTGGGGGGGTGAGCCTCAGAAATCCCATTTATATCCTGTCTGGTATTTTGCTCACCTGCAGGAAATCCAGAATTATAGTCTAGTCCTGAGAGCAATAGATCTTTGGTGATCTATCTTTCATTGTACCCAGGGCTGTCTCTGCCCAGTGCCATAGACAGAAGCAGACAGGGGTCAGTGGTCCGACACAGCACTGGATCAATTCTGGGCTAAATAACAGTTTATTTGTAGTTTCACTGAATTCTTTTTTTTTTTATACCTGTGTTACACTAGGCTGTTGAGTCTTTGCTGGTCCTTTACAGAAGCATCAGTCTGACTTCAGGTAAATGGCTTCACCCCAGAGGAAAGGAAAATATCTTTCAGATATTGGGTTCTTCCTCATTCGTTCTTTCTAAGTTTTACCATAGGTAGGAATATGTAGTATGGCATGACTCATGTGCACTTATAAATAAAACATGGATTTTTGTTTGGCAACAGTTTTCAGTTGATTTTATTTTTTGAGAATTTTTTAAACAGGGCAAAGCTGGAGCAAACTGCAAAATATTTTTTTCATACTCCAGTAAATAAAATTATGTTCTTCTATGTGGTAAAACAACTTCTTAGAAAGAAGGGGTAGGCTTCTTAGTAGTGGCTCACCCCTTTACTGTTTCTCTCTCATCCCTTTTTAATCACTATTCAGATCAGGGTACTTTAAATGCCCGTTTTTCTAACATTTCAAAATCTTGGTGTGTCTGGACCTCTAGGGAGGAATCGGCGAAATGGTATTTTCCTAGTAAATTACCCAGCTAAATGCCAAATACAAGCACCTTAATTGATATTAAAAGAAGGAAATGAGAGCAATTCCTCCAGACTTAAAATCTTTTAAAACAAACTGATTTTTCAGTCACTAAAAGAAAGACAAGGGTATGTAATATTGCTTCAAGGTCAGGAACTAGTGAAAAGAAACAGGTAAACATTTCCCTGGTGAAGAGTTTTGTGAGTTTTTCTGTTTTCAAATGTCCACAAGTTCTCTAAATATCTCAAGAAATTCCCATTAAAAAATCAAATCCTTCACATAATTAGCAGATATTTGCTCCCATAGAACCTTATTTTTAAAAGTCACCAAAAAATACACAGGTGTTTGTTATTTTTTTCCTAATCAACATCTGATTAAACACTGGTTCTTGTGGCTACTCGCTGGTTCCCAAAACAGTGCTCTAACCATCTATTCCATGTCATTATGCTTCACCCAAGCTTTCCTTGCGTAATGACACTTACACATAGAATTTTGCTTTGAAATGTATGACTGTACAGCAATAGTCTGCACTTGTTCAGTTACCACCAACTTTTACCCATAGAAAGGAGAATGAGTGTGTGCAGTTCTACATATGTTAAAAATAGCATGCACATTTTTTGCTGAGAACAGCATCATCATATGCTTGTAGGTGGGTAGTCAGTTACAGATTCCTACAGAGAAAGTAGTGCTCTGTCTTTCAAACCATTTGTGCTTTGTTTAGTCCAAAGGGATTTTTAATTTATTTTTTTAAGTTTTGCATATTTTTCACTTGACATATACAGGAATTGCGGCTCAGGTCCATAAGGGAATAAATAAAAGGCTCCAACACATCCTGTGGTGGCAGAAGACTCTAAAGCTGTGTTAAGGATTTCTTCTTGGCAAAGCCATTCACATGGATATTTAAAAACAAGAAAAAAAATGCTAGTCTTAAACCATCTCAAGACCTTCATGCTACATCAGATGAAGGAATTTTGAATTCACCAGTGACAGAAAATTATTATTAAGTTTTATACCCTTCCATCATGAGCGAGAGCTCTTTGTACTGTCTCTCAGACTGCTCTATGTGGCAGAACAACATATCACACTTTCCTGATTTCTTCTGGTTTCTTTTCCTTCATAGAATGACAAAACCACACTGGCAAAATGCTACTGAGGCACTAGAAATTAGTCAGTCCACAGTTTGAATATGAGGTTAGATAAAACAGAGCGTGATATTGTTTAGTAGTTAGGTGCAGGAAATATTTTATCAACTGTGCAAGGAAAAAGGAAAGATTTTTCCAGGAAAAACAATAAAGTAAATTTATCACATATTTGACAAAGCAGTGGTGGGATAACCCTGGGAGATGTGAAGCATTGTAAAACAACACAGGTTTAAGTGCTGAAAAGCTGCATCTGAGAGCTCTCAGCTCTCAGTTTTGATGTTGTTAGTAACTCAAAATGAAGAACTCAACATCTTAGACTGTATCTTTACTATTTAACTAGCCTGTACCAGGGCTGGTCTTCAGCCCATGTATCAGGCCACATATGTATTATTAAACTGTCTTTCCCCCCATCTTCATGCTTTCTGCTGGGGACTAAATCTACACATCTCTTCTGGTATCAAACACAATAGGAAAATTAACGAGTCTAATTGCTCCATCAGCTGAGAATGGCCGGATAGCACTACCCAAGAAATCAAGAAGAAAACTAATATGCCTTCAATCCTGTCCATGTCTGAGCAGGCAAGTCTTCCTATGTTGGATCAAATTCAGTCTCAGACTCCACTCCTGGTAGTGCCCTTTCAACCAGCCTCCTCCCAGAACCCGAAAGCTTGGGTGTCCTGAATACTGCCTGGCAGGTGATGGGAGTAATGCCTCCGAGTAGTCACTTGGCCACAAGCCGCCAACTTTTGTTCTTTATTAGTGAAAACATTCTTGGCAAATGCTTTTGCTTTAGTTCATCTTGCACTGCTCCAAGAATTTCAGTTCAAGTGGTACAATGTGAATGCCCCCAGCCATTGCTTTTAATCACGGCCCTGCTCCCAAAAAACAACAAAAAGAAAAAAGCCAGAGTCCTATTCTGTTATTCCTGGCTGGAGTGCACTGTTGGCCAGCCAGCTTTGAACACTGATTTCTTCAGAAAAATGTATCAAACTTCTCAATGGGTGCTCTCTAAAGCAATGGGTTTTGTTGGTTTATGTGTTTTTAAGTAGTAGTAGCAGTACTATTTTCAGTGGAGGCTATTCCAACAGAAAGGACAGTCTGGCCAACAGTGTTTTCTTATGGTTTCTCTGACTGACCTTGTTCTAACCAGCATGAACAAGGGTGAATCTGGATTAGCAGTGAGAAGAGTTGTTTTTAGTTCAAAGCTTTCTTTCTAGCCCACAGTGTCAAAAGCTCCCTTTTCTGTTCCTTCTTTGCCTCAGTTTACTTCAACTATAAAATGGAAGTGATAATTTCTGGTGTAAAATACATCTGTAGATGGAAAGCATTACAGAATACTGTTATGCTTAAACATTCCAGTATTGCAATTAAGTGATTTTTATGCCTTGATAATTATATTTCAACTAGGGAAGAGTGGGAAACCATCCATCAAACTTCCAGGCTACGACTGAAATTCCAAGATGACAGAAATTTTGTGGTACAGTCATTGATAACCATGGTTATGAGTAGCTCTGAAACAAAGCTGTGAAAGAATTCACAGCCTCTTCAGATTGACATTATTTATAGTATACTCCAGGATGAGGTAAATTTAAGGCACGTACAGCTTGTTTAAAAACAGAGTAAATTTTTATCAGTCTCCTGAATGCTAACAGATGAAAGACTGTGTTCAAATCTTTAGGCCTCATATAGTAGATAGCATAGCAAGAGCTAATTGGTGCTGCTGGCATTCAGTGTTGAGGTTAACAAATAAAGCTGTTTGACAAAATTGTTATTTATTGTTTTGTACAGATGGATTTGATTTGTAGCTTGGAAGTTTCACAAAGCATCTGTAGTACCCAGAGGAAAGTAAAAGGAGTAGAATAAATATAAGGCGTAATACGTACATAGCATGGTTTTAGAAATAGATCTACTTCAGACAGCTTCACTTTAAGTACAGCTTCTGAAGTCCTTATTTGGCATTCCTTCTTACTAAATTGGTATTGAGCAGTGACCACTTGATTTTACTGATAATTTGGTAAGAGCAGATTTTTCCAGGCTTATATGGAACAGAGTCTCATTTTATAGCTTCCTCTTTCATGCCATTGGGATTTTCGAAGACTGAAGATCTCAGTAAGCCAGGAGTTGCAAAGTGTTGGCCAAGGAGCAGTCATATCTTGGTCTGACTACAATATAGCTAAAATAGATACTGTCCTGGCACCCCAATTTCCATTCAGACACATGTACACTCTTGTCCCTTACTGTGGCATAACATTATCAGAGCTCTCATGTCTTCACCTTGGTGATTGTCTTCACCTTGGTTTTCTTGTGACAAAATAACACCTTTGAAGACTCTTTGGCAGAAAGCAGACTGTGGTTTGGTTCTTAGGAGGACAAACACAAAAGCCTGATCAACTACTGATAATAGCAGCAATCAAACCAGATATCACATGTTGGTGCAAAGGAGACTGATAGAAAGACAAAACACTGTTCTTGCATACTAATGCCACTGCAGTATGGAGTGAAGCTGGCCAGCGTGACTAAATTCACAGTGAAAGAGTGCTAATAGATACTGCATAACATTTCACAAATGTACAGAATTGTAGCTTTTTGTGCAATAACTCAGCCAATATAACACAAAGCACTGAGTTGCTGAAAACTTGGGAAACTTCTACTCCAGTGGTGTTGATATTACTGCATAAAGCATCTAAGTTGAAGAGGTAGACCTGGATGCCTAAAAATAGGATTCATCATGCCTAGCACACATAATAGAGTGGAGTCTTAGCTAACAAACAGAAAATGCCTGAGAGAAAAAAAGTGTTTATTCACCTTTTCTCCCCGCCTTGCCCACTGGCAGCTCTGTGGTAGGTGCTCATGTGAAATGAGAATTCAGAGCCAAAAGCTGTTTCCAGATTCCAGGAACTAGCTTCATACATTTCCATAGAAAAGACTGGCTCACTTTCTTTCAAAACAGGCAAACAGTTCATCCTAGTCTTTCCAAATGAACCTAATGGTTAAAACATTTACCTCCTCAGCCTGAAGCATTCAGAGCTGCACGTCTTGCTCCTCTACCCAACATGTCATGGGTAAGTGCTGGGGTGAGGGAAGTGTTTTCCACTTCTCCTCATGCTTCTGGGGCACTGTGCGTTGTGGGGCAGAAGGCACCATGGTGGGAGCTGCTGCTATAAGCTCACAGATAGAGAAGATCTGAGCAGAGTTGAAAACACAGGACTTCCTTCTTTTCAGGAATGCCCTATCTACAACCTTTAGCCTCACTTGTGTATTGAAGCCCTGTATGGTTCAAGTGGGCTATTAATATGGGCAGCCTGTAACTCTTAAGCATTAACTTAGGTGAACTAAGATATTTTATTGTTATCCTTTATGTATGAGCATTTGTCATTCTATACCTCTGACTAACTTTAACAAGAGTTGAGGGATTCACATTGAGAGAAGTATTAAACATTTTCCAGTGAATGACATCAATGCAGTCCTTGGCACATTTTCACAAATCACTTCTCTGTGCTACATAGTAGTACTATGGAGAAATAAGGGCAAGCTTTACTCCTGGAGTTCAGCTGGCTGCCCTCAAGACTCCTTGGAAATGAGCTGGATAATCCACCTCAAGAAAGACTGCATAAAATAATAGCTGTTATTGGCAGTGAAGTTATAAAAGTTATTTATTTCTCTCATAATAACCCTAGTTGATTGGGGGGGGGGGGGGGGGGGGGGGACAAAAA
>JAOQGH010000023.1:103381820-103440439 GCA_025769975.1 Gallinago jamesoni | reverse complement strand
CCCCCCCCCCCCCCCCCCCCCCCCCCCCCCCCCCCCCCCCAACAACTGAAAAAAAACCAACCCTGTTCAATAAAAGGCTCACATTGTGCATTAGTGTAATTTCATTTAACATCTAGACACCCATATGCACTGTTTTGCTGGGAGGATTTAAATAACCTGAGCTAATTATAGGACAATATTTTCCAACTTACAAGGGTTAAATTGAAAGCACTGCTAATGATATGCTATTCCTGGCTATTAAACTGAAAGAAGAAGTGTCTATTTAATTATAAAGTATGTAAAAAAAGCGTAATCGTCTTGTAATGTAACAGCTCTCATCTGGATTATTATTTTTGTGCACATTTATAAACACTGCCTGGCACATTATTGAATTGTTTAACATTTATGTGAATGTAGTTATGTTACAGAATAAGAATATTAACACCATGGGTTAGTCTTCTTTTTACTTCACCACAAATATTTCATGTTTACTGGACATATTCTTCCCTTTATCAGAAATAGAAAATAACAAAACAGGAAGGAGGTGCAAAAGACAGGAGGAACTATTAATCTTGTCTACCAATACCTCTGTATGTTTTCATGTGGCCATTTAAAATATTAAATCATTAAAATACAAATACGTTAAAATACTAATTAAACATCTCTAATGGAACAACTCCCACTAGACCAGGTTCCTCAAAGCCCCATCCAGCCTGGCCTTGAACACTTCCAGGGACAGGGTATCCACAACGTCTCTGGGTAACCTGTTCCAGTGTCTTCCACCAGCTCCTAGAACATACAGGTCCACATCTTTCTATGACTATTTTACAGCTGACATACATTGAATTATTCTCTTATTTAGCCACTAATTACCATTTTAGAAGTATCTTGGGATGCAAGATCTTGCTCCTTCATGTGTGAGGCTCTCTCATGCTGTCTACATCTGTCACTTGCAACAGCTGACTACTGACTGGTCACTTGGAGGTGAGATAAATCTTTGATCATCTTGTCTGAACTTGCATATTATAAAAGGAAAAATTCTCCTGAAAGAACCTGTCTTACGAACAGGAACATGAAGAAGTGTTACTCTAGATCATCAAGCCTATGTGTTCATGTGGGGAGATTGGAAGAAGAGCTAGCTAGCTCTCACTAGATTCAGTCCAGGCTTTCCAGATCCCACTTTATGTAAGCGAAAAGGAGGATGACTAGGATTTCCTGGTAGCTACCTCATTTGGAAAAAAAAAAAAAAAAAGCTTTTTATGGAACAAGTTGCAACACAGTCCTCCTATCCTTTTCATTACATGGGAAAGGAGAATGCACAGTTAATATTTCTATTCACAATACTTTTACCGATTCTATCATTTGCTTTAGTGTTCCTTACCCTGTTATTCCATTTCTCCCAGTTTGTTCCTTCTGTCTGAACTGTCTATCATGTTCTTGCATCTTTTCCCTCTAACCTAGCCCACAGATTTGCATCTTCTTGTGTGATCCCCATCTTGAAAGCATTTGCATGGAGACTGTAGTTTCTTTTCAAACATAATTTGGGCAGTTTTATGCTACATAGTCATTACATTTCCCCATGAGAAAAAAAAAAATAAAACAAACAAACAAAAAATACCCAACCAAAAACAAAGCCAAAAAAGTACTTTACTAGAGGCACAGAATATGTCTATGTTGAGCAAGTGGTGTGACCAAACCTAATAGATGTGTATCTGTGGAGCAAAATAGTACCAAGGACCTGATGCCAGCAGTGAAAGTATTTCAGGGGCTTTACTTTGGACTAGTTCTAGTCTGACTGGGTAGCTTAAATACTTAGTAGCCGTTGAAGTACATTGCATATACTCCTGAAGTAGTCTTCCAATTTCGTTTCATCCCAAAGGAGTACAGTTTGCACACCCTGAGACCACTCAGTAATGCAAACCAAAGCACAATAATGGAAAGGATGAGGAGGCTCACTTCCAAGCTAAAACACTAATGTAGCTGCACCTATGCTGGGGGAAGACCTTTCCTCTTCCTTCCTTCTTCTCCCCTAAATTCTGCTTTAATATTCAAATAACGCAGCCTTCTTCAATTCAGTGAATATTCCATATTCTGTTGGAGCACCCAGCTCTTAGGGAAAAGGATAGTACATATTTCTTTTGGAAACTATGTCTATGAAGGCTCAGTATAATATGTTGTGCTTTGCCTAGTCTTGTTCCTGTATGGAAATGTGATTTCTTCTTTTGTTAATATCATTTTTAGTTCAGCTCACATTTCAGTAAAATAGAGAAAAGACATACCTCTCTTAAAGGACTTCTCTGGTAATTATGAAACCATGGCTTTTTTTCCCATGTGCTTAAGTAAGTTGCTTAATTCATTTGTGTAATGACATTAAAACAATTTATAAATTTAGATTCTATTTCAGTAATTCTATGACAGGTTGATTACAATGTTATAATTATTATGACTGGTCAGAAAAGATGAATGATGTTTTACGAAATATTTCATGTTTTTTACATTTGTTATAATTACATGTTCCCTCTTCAAGGTCCCTTCCAAGCCAAACCATTCTACTATTCTATGAATTTTGCATTCCCTTTGGAATTCTGACAGTTCACTTCAGATCTGATTTTCTCCCTACAGCCTTTGGAATGATATCACTGGCTTCACAGAAGTTTTTCCAATGAGATCGATATGTTTCTGTGAAGACATGTGAGCACTTTAACATTAAAAAAAAAAAAAAGTTCAGTACAAAATCAGAAACAGTAATAGGGGACTGCTGGGACCACTGAGCTTATTTCCACGCTGTTGCAGGGAAGCATTTTATATGTAGTTCAGTTTTTTGTTCCCATTATTATCATTGGAAAACTGATCTAGAATCTCACTTATTTCTATGTGAATTAATTTTTAATCATTTATATCTACTTGTTCTCATGACACACTGTTCTTCCCAACATGATATTGAATTGCTAGATATATTAACAGAAAACTATTATTTTCTCACAGCCTTTCAGCTTTCATTTTGCAGAATAACACAGCAAACCTCACCAAGTGAGGAAAAATTTACTGTATCATTTTATAAAACAGCACAAGTACTTACCTATCTTAGCTGATTTAACTTAGGATCTCATTTACTTTTTTCACAGGAACAGCTTGTTGGTGATGTAATCCTTTTGTTAATAAATGTATATCTGAGTTTTTCTCCTCAGTCATTTTCAGTTGATTAATACCTGGCTTATAACAGAGATGTTTTTTATTAGTCCCTAGGATAACTGCAGCCTGGGCTATTGAATTTAGTGTATTACTCTGGTCCTTGAGACCATTCTGCTATTCATTGTGCCTGGTACTAATCATTAACTCACCTACTTGTTGGGCATTAAACCCTTTGATGAAGCTTCTGTCAGCACCACCTATTGTCATGTCTCTCTTTTAAGCAATTTCTTTCCTATTTTATAATTCTTTATTGTCATCTTCTTTTATTTTACTTCTTACATGATACTTTAGAATATTGCTTAGAGGAGTAGAAATATACATTTTTTTAATCCATCAAACTGTTTAACATCTTTGTTGGTGACAGGTACAGCAGGATTGAGTGCACCCTCAGCAGGTTTGCTGGTGGTCCCAAACTGTGTGGTGTGATCAACACACTGGACTGAGTCAAGAGGAGGGCCACAAAGATGATCAGAGGGCTGGAGCACCTTTTCTATGAGGACAGGCTGAGATGGCTGAGCTTGTTCAGCCTGGAGAAGAGAAGGCTCCAGGGAGACCTTATAGTGGCCTTCCAATATTTCAAGGTGGCCTATAGGAAAGATGGGGAGAGACTCTTTATCAGTGAGTGTAGTGATAAGAGGGGTGGCAGGTTGAACTGAAAGAGGGGAGATTTAGTTTGATTTAGGAAGAAATTCTTTACTGTGAGGGTCATGAAATACAGGAACCGGTTACCCAGGTAGGCTGTGTTCAAGGCTAGGCTGGATGGGGCTTTGAGGAACCTGTTATAGTAGAAGGTGTCCCCGCTTATGGCAGGAGGGTTGGAATTAGATGATCTTTAAGGTCCCTTCCAACTCAAACCATTCTATGACTCTATATTCTATCATTCTATGGTATGGAACACCCCTTTGGCCAGTTTGCATTAGCTGTCCTAGCTCTGCTCCCTCCAACCTTCTTGTGTATTTCCTCGATGGCAGAGCATAGGAATCTAAAAATGTATAAACATTGCTTAATAACAACTGAAAAACATCAGTGTGTTATCAACATTATTCTCATGCTAAATCTGAAACACAGCACTATACCAGCTACTAGGAAGAAGATTAACTCTATCCCAGCTGAAATGAGGACAAGTAGATAACTTAATTTGTCCTTTTGAAATTGAGAACTTTAATTATAGCTGTAACCATGAGTATCCTTCCATTTCTTTTAAATTAATCAGACTAGGATTTTTTAATCTCTAATAGTTTTCTGTGAATATCTCAAAAGCTTATGAATTTTCAAAAAGTAAAGCTAAAATAATCTTCCTGTTGTGTTTCTGTTTATTTGATTGTGGTTTTTTTTCTGTAACGGAAAGGGCTAAGAAACAGTTGGGTCCTATCATTATTAGCACCATTTTTCTTCCTTGCTGTACTTGGAAAGAGAAGTCATTTCTGCTACAATGCCAAATAATATTTAATGACCTTATACATTATTCAAGTTCATCATTAGGTTTAGAGGCACAGACCATGTGCTCTTTCCAGGAATGATGCTTACACAGACAGGCTTTACTGCCTTTTGAATGTATGTGGTTATATTGATATTTCATTAGTCTACTTTAAAGTCAATGTTAGAATTTGAATATGATGATCTACCAATTCCTGCTTTAGTTATAGCTTTCCTGAGGAACACATATCCTTAAATACCTTTGTTTCAGTCGTGTTTCCTATTTAACAATGTCTTTCTTGTCCTACTATATTTGCTGTCAAATCCTTTTCAGTATTTCAAGTTTCTCCACTGTATTCTACAAACACTTCTATTATTTCCTAGTGATCACACCAGTTTCTCAAGTTGATGAGATATAAGTTCTTTTGCTAATTATACTGCCTCAAACGAGAACTTTTCCAGCGTTATTAACAGGATTATTTGATGAGGATTTTCTGCCTGATATCTGTCCCCTACCTTCTGGCATTCCTTTCAAAAGAGATGTAAGACTGATCAGCTCCATTGGATAAACTAATGGAACACCCATAGAGATGCAATTTGTAGGTTATTTGAAAAACATGCAGACAGAATATATGACAGGGAGGCTATAGAAAGTTGTAGTTCCTAATTTAAAGTAGTCTAAGCCCACGTGAGGTCAGATCCTGGAGCTGCTTAAATATCTGCCAAGGGCCCTGATATGTGCTGAACATGGTCCTTGTGCCTGGCTTACAAGTTGTAGAAGGGCCCTGGAGGAGGATTATTTGCTCAGAGGAGAATGGTGTTCCCCATGCCAGATGACCACCCTGAACAGAGGGACCTCCTTACTGGCAATCTCACTGGCGTGAAGGTGCTGCTCCTGCTCAGCAGAGCTCAGTGACTTTAGTGGATCAGAGACTCTGGACATGAAAGGTATCCGATCTAAATGGTTGCTTGCTGCATAACATG
Source organism: Gallinago jamesoni (assembly GCA_025769975.1). NCBI lineage: Eukaryota > Metazoa > Chordata > Aves > Charadriiformes > Scolopacidae > Gallinago > Gallinago jamesoni. Next base: position 103,434,868 of record JAOQGH010000023.1, on the reverse strand, counting down.
CTTCAGCACATATGCTCTAAAATACAACACACAGAGCAATGTTAGAGGAGAAAAATTACATCAAATGCTAGAGGCACAATTCACCACTGCAGCCAGTTCAATGCCCAGCATATGAGTAGATACATTAACTTTTTCATCAGCTTTACTCAGTGGTAAAATACAAGTAGCTACTATGGCAACATCACATGGTACATTTGTTATCTCTGAAGGAGAATGTGTTGAAGGAAGTAGCAGATCAGTATGCCATGTGTGCTTTCATTTTCTGGAATGTTTTCAAGGGAAAACATCTGTTCAGATATTTTTCCTGGGATTACAGCTTTAGTTAAAAAAATGTGAAGAGGAAGGGATGAAATTCTCTCTCTCTGCAGTCTTTTCTGTTCTCCTATAATACTGCAACTTTTTCTAAGCGTAACTTTTATACCCTATACAGTGGTGCTTACCCTGAGTGGACTCTATTATTTGGATCTTTAGTAGTTTCTTTAAATGAGTAAAAAACTAAATATTCTTGTGAATGCTTATGTAAGGATATTGTGGGTAGGTGGGAATGGAAGGTATGGCTGGGAGACTGGCCAAAATCTTTCTGTACTAGCTGGAAGCATTATTTTAAGATGGGAAAATTTTTATGTACCTACTCATAACATTTAATAGAAAAGATGATCTGTAGTTAAAGTATTGACCTGGAAGTCAAGAGATATGTATTCCATTCTTGTCATGGATACTCAGGTGTCATCTGTGATGCTAGGCATGTTCTTTAATATTTGTATGGCTCAGACCTTCCCCATATGATATCCTCATTCTTCTTTTTGGATGGTAAACTCCCTAAATTCCTTTCACTTAACTTCAGACATCTGCAGTATAGACATTTACATCTGAACAAGCTGTCTAGACTTCCTTTATAGTCAACGGAAAAATATAGAAACTTAGGTTGCCATTCATCTGGACAATTTTAGACACCTAGGTTAGTCTAAGATAAATTGCATCCTAAAAGTGACTTCTTCTTTCCACTAATCAAGTCATAAGCAGAAATTCAGATTGTATATATCAAAAATTGCGAAGTACTACGTTTGTGAAGAGTACTATGTGCTTATTTGCATTAATAAAGCACTTTCACTGATGTGCCCCTTTGTCACAGCAGTGGTTTCTGTGTGACACTTGAATACAAGCTACAATCAAAAAGTAAACTGTAGGAGGCTCCAGTGTTCTTTCTTTCTTAGAGACCAAGGCAAATCTCAATCAAGCAGACACACAGATGAGAAAACTGATTGAGAGAAAGAAAAAAAAAAAAAAATGTTGGCCAAAATCCCAAGCATTAGCTTTTTTAAATACTAGAAAATAATCTTTTTATCATTGCAAATGTTTTTGAAACTGTTGTTTGAAATAATATCTGTAGTGCTATTTAAGTATTTAAAAAGAAAAAAAATCTTTACTAGGAGATGCTTGTTATTAGAAACTGAAATGTCTTCTGTTGTGAAAGGTTTTCAGTGCCATGCCAGGCTGTTTAGCTAACTGCAATTGACAGAATCTGATTGACAGGGGACAAATGTTGAATTAATTTCTCTGTTCATGGGTAAGTACTGCTATCTGAGATGCCTGAGTGCCTGAGATGCCCTGATGAGGAAGGCAGCCAGGACAATACAGGACCTATGAGAACTTGTGTCCATCCGGGAGAGTGTCTGGAAACTGCCAGGTGAAACACATTAGACATCTAAAATGGGACTGAGATGCTTAGGTATTCACAAGATACAGAGAAGCACACAGAGAAGTAGTCACAGTTCCTACATTTAACACTGCTTTTTAGATGCTTGAGTAACTAGTCTCTCTAAAAAACAGACACATACTGTCAGAATATTATTCAGAAGAGAAAGCTAGGTTGGAGGTTCTGAATTGCCTTATTCAGGTTTTACCTCTTCCAAGTCACTGCAGTGAGTTAAAAGGGAAAGATCTGGAAATCCTGCACTTTGAAAGATCAAAACTGATCAAAATATGACTCATTTTGCACTTCCACTAAAGTCCACGCAGAGAGGTGCTTCTAGCATGAAATACAAAGCTTATATAGGCAGAGGAAGATGTCTTACTCTGGAAGTTCATTGACTCTTCTTTCTGTGTCTAAGGTTAAAGTGACATTATTCCATACCTATGCTAGTAAGAACTCTTTCAAAATAAAAGCACAAATAAGTAAGGGAACTGAATCTGAGGTGAATCTGAGACAACCTTAGGACTAACTGTATCCATTTCTTTCAAGTTTTTAATCAAAAGCTAAAATGTCATCCAGATGGAAAGTTCACAATTTCTGCAGCCTCAATAATTACGAGATCCTTTAAACATTTACTTGCACAGTTTTGGCATAAATGTCTGGTAACAAAGGGCAATTTTGCGAAGATTTGTAGCTAATTTTCAGCCTAAGAAGCTTCAAGTTTCACTTGAGATTTGCATGTCGAGTTAATCGCCTCCACGTCAACACTCCAAGAAGTTGGGTGCTTTTGACTGAAGGAACTGAAATAGAATTAATGAACAAAAGCATAACTTAAATTCCAAGCCTTTATTTTTAGTCACATTAGTTTAAAGAGTGCTTCTACATGGGAGCTCCATTGTCTTGAAAGGTATTGTAATGTAAAGAATCTGTGAAGAAACCAAAGAAGTTATCTTCTAAAACACTTAGGGTCAGTTTAAGAGTAATTAGGACAAAAGACACTGAAATAAACCTGAAATAATAAGTAACAGAAACACAAAGAAAATGTTTTAAGGAGAAAAAAATAAACCAGAGGAGCAAGAAAAAGTAGAGTGGCTCTGCCCTTGACTACATTCTCAGAGCATTTATAATGTCATGGTACAAGAAGGGTCCAGTTTTTTCATTACTGCGTAAGCTGAAGGATGGGAGGTAGAGAGATGTTAACTGTTTCTACTAGGAAGGCCCAGTGCCTTCATGGCAGTAGATGCTGCTCTTGACTTCTCCCTTTGGGACAGTAGCAGCTAAGTTTGGTTTTTCAAGTTCTGTGACAGGAAAAGCAGGAAACGGGACTGTAGCTCTTTTGCCACTGTCGATAACCCACCTCTTTAAATGACTGCCTGCTCTTCTTCTGCACAAAGCCAGTCCTGGTGGGAGGGTTTAGCTTAGTTTCAGTACAGGAAATACTTTAAAAGTCCCTTGTTAGTCTTCTGTCTTTGATGTCAGTCTCAAAATTCCTACCTTTCCTGAGGACTGTCGTGTGCTGCTACATATTAGAAGCTTAGCTTCCTGTCTGTAATATCTGCAGGATCAGATCTTTCCCTGGTAAATGTTAAAAGAGGAGTTTTCTCCTGAATCATTTTACATTTTTTGCATATTGTGCATTGAAAGAAGAAGGAAAAATTTGCTGATAGTAACCAGGCTTGGGTTGCAAGGTGCCGCGTTATCCTCTGCAAGGCTTTTGGTGTGGGTTGACATACAGAGATTCAATGAAGACTGAAGTTTCATGTCAGACAGAGATATTGTGAATCAGGTGAAAATTTAGATAGAGCCTAGACAGCACCAGCATGAACTGCCCTAAAAAATGGAGAGTTTCTCTCCGTAACTCATCCATATTCAGTTCTATAGATGGACTGTATAGCCTATAATAGACTTCTTTTACGGCATCATGTAAAAATATCCCTGACAACAGATGGATGTTGAGTCAATGAAAAACTCAATTCTACAGACATGTAAAATTTTTAGGAATGAAGGAAGGATTTTTGAACCATTGCAATGTTTTTATTGAGTCTATATTTTGAATAGCAACCTGACAAATTATAGGGTTTATGTTAAAGCTAATATTCTGATTGTTTTCTTCCTTGAGAAATTCACTTTCTTCCTAACCTGTTGTTGGTTCAACAGATGTCTGTAGTTCCCATTTATACAGTGATGTACTCCCCTTGGAAATGAAGCAGTATTAAAGTACAGGTCTTAAAAGTCAGAGTATCTATTCCCGGGGAGGTAATATTGTGTATATGGCATAATACTTTAATTAAAGTAAGTGTCAACACTGGAAAACTGAATATTTTGCTTCTGACAGCGGCAATATGAGATGATGTTTTGCAAGCGAACATGATCCTGATTACACTCCATAGTCCATGTCCCATCAAAATTTGATTCTAAGGAACGAAGAGGATACATCTCTGCTTGGTCCTGTCAGCATTGATTTATGAATCTGTTGTCCATTAATTTATCCAATCCACTTTGAAGTTGCTAAAACTGTCCTCTCCCACAACCTCCTATGGCCATAATTTTCTGAAGTTTAATTAGATATTTCTTAAAAAAATATTTCCATATAACAGTTCTGCATACCATCATGGTTTTGCAGAAGTTTATTATATCTCTTCAGCCTTTTCTTCTTGAAATGAAAGTCACCCAACCTTTCTAATCTTTTCTTGTAAGAAAGCTCTTCCATCACCTACTTACTCTTTTCTGGTCTTTTTCCAATTCCACTATGTCCTTCTTGAGATCACAAAACCACATACAGCACTTAGGAGGTAGGTGCACCAAAAGTTTTACGAATATGCAAAATGGTGACATCTGCATTGTGTACTTCCAATGACACCTGATGTCTTGCTGGTTATTTTTAACTGCAGCCAACTTGTGAGGTACTCCTGTTGTTTTTTACCATTGGCATGTTATTCAGTGATCCAAAAGATCTTAATTTCATTTTCACACTTGGAGATGTTGCTGTTCACTCCCATTTTCAAGACATTGATGAAGAAGTTGAGTAAAACAGGTTCTAAACCTGATATCTCAGGGACCATGATGTTCACTCTTCTCGATCCTGGAAAGTAACCATTAAGCCTTAAGCCTTGCTTCCTATCCTTTAATTCACTTTCAATCCTGACAAGAACTCCACCCTCATGGAAAATGAGTATTCTAATTAGATTTAAGTTTCTTTAACACTTTTTTGTCAAAAATGTTTTGAAATTTCAAACACATTGCATCCACTTCATTCCCTATATAGATTGACACCTTCACAGACATGTACATTCCTTGGTTCCATGCTCTGAAAATCTTTCAGTCTAAATAAAAGCATAACTCTATCTGTTACTTTAAGAAGCTGAAACTTAATGTTTCTCTTTAAAAATTTCCTACTTGTCCATATGTGACTCAGTCAGGCCCATTTAATTATAATAAGCTCTTCAAGGCAGAGCCAGGCTTTGTGTTCTCTGTTCCTACAGAACCAAAGACAAACTTCTAACTCCCAGTTGGGAGTCTTGGGAACAGTAGTACAACAATATATAAATTTCATGCAAAGCTTTTTGTTAGTTGATCTCGAAGTATTAATCATTTTCCTTCCCTGGAAAAGGAAAACCAAGGAGGGCAAAGCACTCAAGTGGGCGATACAGGAGTTAAACCCAGGTCACTCAAATCCTAGCTGAACTACAGTGGACTCCCTCCTAAGCCCATGGATCCTAAATGTAAAGATGCATTAGCATTTTGTCCACATCTCCTCTCTTTCCATTAGCACTGAGCTGAACTAAATTCCTGCACTTGAAGAACGAAAATGTTCAAGTTCTGTGGAAATATAGGTTTATATGCATTTCAACATTTATTCCAGTTTAAGCTCATCCCATATCTTAAAGATTTTTTTTTTTACTAAACAAGTTCCTAATCTTTACATTTTCCCCATCCTTAAACTTCCTGTTTACTTGGCAAGCCTTCCCACTCCCAACACTGAACCAGCTTTTGACTGCTTCACACTTAATCAGCATTCCTTTATTAAAAAACTATTAATTATCTTCTCAGTGGTCCAATGTATTGAGTATTGTGATAATTGTAAGACTTTTAGAGGTTTTCCCCCCACTTTGTTGACAGACCATTGGACTTAGAAACAACACCACAAGGAATGCAGACTCATCTTTGTTTCAACATACTTAAGGTGCTTTTATCTGTAGGTTTGCCTTGAACAAAATCCTGTTCAAATTGTATTAAGCCCCAGATAAACCTCTCTTTCAGATTATGGTTTCCAACTGAACTCCTGTGCACTGAAGAGAGGGCACCGAATTCTTGATTGTTTCAAGAAAACGTCTTTGAGTAATCCCTTGAGCTTGCCTACAGGGCTTGGATTTCCTAATGGATGCTTTGATGACAGGAGATAAGAGCCAAAGGTAGCTTTATTCTCTTAGAAATTGCTCCAAACAAACAACCTCGATGATTAAAGCTAATAGAAATACCTGGAAGATTAATAGCTTGCAAAGCACTGCTGAGTGAATGAATAACTTCCCCTTTAGTTCCAAAAGCTAATATTTGTCCACATTTGCTGCCTTTTAAGAAAGTGCAACGTTTTTTGTATGCAGAGTGTTGATCAGGAACAAACAGACACCATTCATCTATTATTTGAATTTTAAACAAAGCCTCCCTACTTCAGCTATTGAGGCAGCATTCTGCATGGGCCCATTAATAATTCAAGCATGGCACAGGGAAGGTTGCTCGAGTAAAGTACATATAAGTGTGAACATGATACTCTTGTAAAAGTCTTTAATGATGTGAATGGGCAGTGCACTCTGGTATTCTATACAGGGGTTTTAAATTGCACAAAGGGCCCCTAAAACTTCTATATCTGTTCCCAAGCAATACACCTATCAGACAGTTGAACAAATGGAAACCAAACTCTGCAGCAAATAAAAGTCTTAAATTTACAATGCTGGATTATAAAACAGTGTATTTCAACAGCAGCTCTGACTTATTTCATGTTCTGATGAAATCATTGCTTGCAAATGCCAAGAAATTCAGCTGTAAACTTTTGGCAATAAGTATACTCTCCTTGGAACTGCTGGTTTTGAAAACATCTGTAAGTAAGGAATCCACTGCAGAACCAATAAAAGGGGCTGAAGAGACCAAACTTTCACTAACACCTCGTAACACAGGCAGTGCTCTGAGTGCCACCAAGCCCTGCTCCCTGGTATGTGGGTTATGTACATACCAGAGTTCATTTCCAAAATGGGGGTTTTATGATTCCCGGTGTCACAGAGCATGCAGTCAGGGAGCGTATCACATAACAAAGCAATCTAACAATAGAGCTGCAAATAGTTGAACATTTGGTTTTGAAGTGATGCAGCCCAGGGGTGGGGTGTTCCAATATTGAAAATTCCTCAGCTTGCTTTCACACAACAAACACAAAACCTTAAAAGCCTAAAGCCTCTGCTCTGAGTGGGTGGTTTAAGGAATTTCCCCTTTCATAACCCGATTGAGGAAGGATCCAAATTAATCTCATTTTCCTTACAAGATAATGGAGTATGGAGTTAGGAGTCTCAAGAGAAGCCAGGCAGTTTCATGGAAAGGAGGGTATGGGGATGTTTTGACAGTTGAAAAGGAAATTATGAGCCGCTGTTGACTCAGAGTTTCCTTCCCTTAGTCCAGTTCATCATCTGGCCTTTGGAGTTCAGCTAAATGGACCTACTGAAACAGAAGCCAAAGTGTGAAGGGAGATTTAAAATTATGTTTGATCCTCTGACTGAGGCTTGTATGTTCAACAGCATTTAAGGTGTCTTCCTCAGAATCATCCTTGGGAAGGAATTCTGATATAGAGAAGGCACAAATTTCATTTAGCTCTTCTTCCCCCTTGTTCCACTGGCTCCCTCCACCCACTACTTTGATACAATCTGTGGTCTTTGCAGAGTACCAGGGTTCCCAGACAAGGCAACAGGGGAACTTGTGCTCAAAACAGCGCTGCTCTGATTACATCCAAAACTCAGTGTTCAAATCCTTTCCCTGTCCTCTGCATTGAGAGGAGGGAAAAGGCTGACTGTCCTCCCCATCCTGGCAGCCTGATCCCTAGCAAACTACAAGTCTCCTGAGACTGGAAACAATGCAGCCCCCTTCACCAGTGGTTGGCAGAGAAGAGAATGAAATCCACTGTCACCATTTAATAAAACATGATGAAAACAAATTAAAGATCTTATTGAAAGGAATCAAAATAATATTTTTTAGTATTGTTTTTTATGAATATGTTCATGAAGCCACTGTATGAGAATTTGATTTTGTTTTCTGAAACAGCCTTGGTTTCATGCTGAGGGGGACAAATGCATTTTTAAAGACTTCTTTTTATATATACTTAGAAAATCAAGGAAATGTTTCATTTACAGATTCCGGGAGTTCAGAATTAGATCATTCCTCTTGTAGACCAACATGTCTTCCACAGAAAAGTCTTTTAAGAAAGACTGTACATTTGATAGCATCTGAGATTAATATGTTGGACTTCTGAGACTAGTGTGTCAGACTTGTGGGACGGTGATAGCCCAGATGATCAACCAGATCTTTTTCCCTTCACAGTCCTTTAGAAGAATGGAACACAGAGCTTCCATCCATCTGCAAAGCTTTTGGGAGAACAGTCCACGAGGTCAAGATGGAAATGGGGAGGGCTATGTGGAGAACAGGGATCTGACCTCCTTGCAGGTTTCGGGCAGCTCTACGTAAGACAAATCTCAGGCTGATTGTAGATGTGCTCTCCTTTGTGTTTTGCTAAAACATGGCAAATCCTTGCCTTTGGAGGACACTCAGCATGACAAAGCAAATCTTACTCCTCTGAGCTTATGCCCTTCTGAAGACTTGCACTGGAGGTTTTTGAAGTAAAATCTGTGGTAGCCTTTCAGTCAGGCACTGGATCATACACAGTTAATCTGACCCAGGACTCCCTTCATCGCCAGCAGGGAAAAATAAAAGTCTGTCATGGTATACAGTATTCAGTAACTAAATATTTTGAAAGAAATCCTAATATATGTAGCATACGCTGTTCAGTGACAGTGAGAGAAGTATTAAAATATTACTTGGCTGACAAGGCTTGATTGTGATATGCTTTAACTTGTGCTTTCTGTTTGTTTCCAGTTTCTTGTAGTTGGTTGGGATTTTTTTTCAGTTATGTAGTGAACTAGAAGCAGTCACGCTGACCCACTGCCAGTATTTCCTTATTCTCCTTAATGAGAACTACCTCTCCATCAAGTCTGATCCTGAAAACCTACAAAGCTTGTCAGTATGAGGAGTAGATTAGTATTTTAGAACTGTTGAGTTATTAGCAATACGTAATACAAATAAATATGGTTTCTCACCCCAAATGCTATGAATTGTGCTGTGTACATGTTTTTTAAAACCCACATCTCAAAACCCCTAAACATTCGTTGAAATAAAAAGTTATTTATAAAGGAGCAAGTTGAAAAAAAAACCCAAACAGAAGTATTTTTGTTAGCATACTGCATTGTGTAAATAAATAGGGAAATCAGGATATGATTTCATGTTTCATGGAACTTAACTAGTGTTAGTCTGAAAGAAATTATTCAATTCAATTTTATAATATATTTTCTTATTTCAGCTGCCTGGTTTTGTTTCATGTTATGAAGAAACAATATTGCATTGTATGCATCCACTCTCCTCCATGATCAGAAAGAAAATGAAAGGTGAAAGTTAATGTTCCTTGATATCCTGGATACTTTTGCAGTGGTGCTTGTTAACACATGCTTACAAAGAAGTATCTTTGCTTTTCTCTGACTAGTCATGTTCCTAGACAACTGTCACAAGTACTTTACATTCACGGATCATCTCTTTTCTAGTTTTAAAGCTGCACCATGTGTAGCGTTGCTGTCATGCTGTGGTCTGTAGGGTGAAGTGGATGACCAGAGCTCGCTCACTCCCTTGTTAAAGGCTAAAAGTGTGTGTTGCACCCCAGCTCATCCTGTACTTTTTGCAGAAGCTGATTAAGGGGGTCGTTCCTGGGAGGGAAGCTCCTTTGATGCTCAGTTGGTTTCCCACATCTATAAGCCACCAGAGAGAAGGAGGTAGGGAAGAAATTATATCAATAAATTTATGCTATGCCATACTGAGAATTTTTGATGTAACTCCAGTCTATCACAAGGAGAAGGTACGAGAGATGAATAATAAAAGAATAAGTGAGTGTCCCAGTTTATTGTCATTATCCCAGTTAACGAGTGGGTGTTTACTAAGCCCTAAGCTTTTGACACCATTGATGTCAGCTCTTGGGAGCTGAGGTAGGCCACTGCTGAGGGCGCTTGAAAAATCCCACCCTACGAGTCAAACAAACTATATTAGTCTAGTGACCTGCATTTGAACTCACTTGCCTTTTAAAAATAAACCCCTGTACAAATCCCAAAAGCAGCATATGGTTAGTTCACATCATGGACTAATAATAGCTTACATCATCTTATTTTTAAAATCAGACCTTTTTTGAATTATAGGAACACCAAAAATAGTGTTGGAAAATTCCAGAGCCTACCAATCCTCTAACTTAAAAGTGGCCAATCCTTTTTTGAATGTTTCTAAAAAAAAAAAAAAAAAAAAAAATCCCAGCCTCTAAAACTACAACTTTTGTCTGCCAGGTTTCAGCCTGGAACACATTTTTACAGTGCTTATAATCCCCTGAACAAACTAGGTTTATAATGGAACTGCTGACAGACCTTTAGCTATTCCAGCTATCTTAATAGTTCAGCTGTATTTATTTTTCATTACATTTAAATATAATTGGTTGAGGTTTAACTCTAGTTCAATTTGATGAGAACATTTTCACTTAAATATCAGTTTTGGGAAATGGGTCCTTTCTTGGGTGCTTTTTTGGGTTATTACGAACATTGTTTTAGGGTTGTTCTTTAGATTTTTGTTACTACACCATTTCTGTGGTTTTCCTTTTAATTCAAAGTGAAAGAGGAAAAATAAGCATTCTCATGGAGCATATGGTACTCAATTGTGGTTTGAATCCCAGTATGAGGAATTCCACTAGAATTTTCACACATTCTGTATTGGTCTCAATTAAGAGATATTTGAGCTGGCTTGGCACACCAGTGGAAAAGCAATGTGCTGATATGCATGGATCCTTGATCTCCTGAACTTCTTTTGATAAGTCTGAATGAGGCAAAGGGAAAAGAGGCAAGGTGTGAAACAACTGTGGAAATCCATAAATGCATGTGTCAGGGATTGCTGGTGGGATAGCTGTGGGACTTGCTTAAATATGAGGTGTCTTTACTCTCTAGATTGAAAAATATTTTTTCTGGTTGAAATATGACCAAGATGGAAGACCTTTGAAATTGAAAATCAAGAAGCAAGAAAAACAAACTCAGCAGAATTACTTTAAAATATCAAATCTATCCAACTGTTATCCCATGGGGAAAAATATCTTCTGAAGTGAGAAATGTGGAGTTTGAAACTTATGTTTAACTACTGTCATACATAAAAGGTGATGGTAGTAGAGATGGAGTCATAGTTATTAATACTATTACTGATATTAAAAGAAAGGTAAAAATGTAAATTATTTTTATATTTTTTTTATATCATTTAGAGGAACGATTTCAATGACTCAGTCTAATATTTTTCATAATATAGGAAAAAGAACCAAACCCACTGTTTCCTAAATAAAGACTTTAGCTGTTTTACTTTTAAGGTCTGTGTTCTTTTTCTAGAAGATGTGATTTAGATAGGAAGTCTTAAAGAGATGGATAATCCAATGGGGAATTTGTCCCTGTTGCTCTCCTGGTGAAAATATTATTTCCAGTTTTATGATCTTTTTATGTCTTTGACTTCACAAGCACAAAGTCTTCAACACCTCTTTTCCTAATGATTATATGATTAGCAATTATATACAATCACTATTTTTTTTGTTAGCTTACTATTCTATAAAGTAAATAGACTAAATTCCTTAAATCTCTTGACAACAAAGATATTTTTCCAAGCCTTGAATAATTTCTCAGTGCAAACACTAAGGTGACTTTCTTAGCTATATTGTTGCATAGGATGTCTATATTGACTTCATTATGCAAGTGATTTGAAAGCCTTTTCAGAACCACTGTTCCCAAAGACACAATTTCACATTTTGTTGTAATGGCACCTTTCATTGTTCTTTGAACATGAATCTTCCACTTGTCTGTACTGTGTCAGGAAACATGCTTGACTGCAGTCACCTTATCAAGCAATCCAGACAGTGCAGTATATAGTGGTTTTTCGTTATCAATTTCTGAATTATCAGCACTGATAATTTCTTTCAGATAATTGGGAAAATATTTAGCTGCAACTGGATTAGGAACAAGTCTTTATAGGAAATAACACTTTCATGATTACATATGCACAGTTAAAATGAAATAAATTTGTCTGCAATTTCACTTTTCTTCACATGATTAAGTGTATTTTGGGGTAAATTGTGTGTCATAGAATGTGAAATGAGAGGCCATTGGGAACTGGAAAAGTCAGGTAAATCAAGGGAGGGGAACCAGCAGTATGAGGAAAAAAATCTCAACCAACCATATTCTTGTATTTACTCATGCAATTCCAAAGCTTGCAGAACCTTTTTGCCCGTGTAAAATGAAAATATTTGGTGAAAAACTGATTGATATTTATTTTAGTAACAAAGTCTTTTCTTTCAGAGTGGCAGTGTAATTCGAGAGTGTGAAAAAAATTAAATACTAGTGTTCTTCAGCTTGGAACAGAGGTGATAGGGAGCATAAGAAAGATGTACAAAATCACAAATAATATGAAAAAGGTGAACACAAACCAACAATTATTAAGCATTTGAAAGAAAAAAGATAAATGGTAGCGGAAGAGGAATTACAGAATAACTGAACAGCAACAGTAAATCAAAAAGAAATACTTTATCAATAGTACATGAGCAAAAAGATTGGCTGAGTTAGTTGGGCGGTTGTGGAGGCCAGATGTTTAAGTATATTAAAAATTTTATATTAACAGAAGTAGTTATTAAAAACAATCCAATTTTCCACTCAGAAGTGTCTGGTAAGAAATTTTAGGAAAAGAGATTCCTTTTGCTCCTGTTTTCTTACATTTGCTAGAGAGAGGAGATGGCTAGATGGTTTCTTTGTATAACCTGTTGTGTCAATTTTTGAAGTTTTATGTATGAGAACTTGCTTCTTAACCTTTGATGAAATCTCCTGCACTTCAATACATCAGTGAAACACATACTATTCCTGGCAGACATACAGAAACAGCCAGCTGTTCCATTATAATCACTAAGGTTCTGTGTTATCTAATGGAGTTCAGAAGGGGCTGACTCTTGCAAACTATTGCAAATCAGGATATATAAAAGAGTCTGTAACCAGAGAAATTAAGTCTAGGCATCTAACGTATACCGAGCATCTGAGCAGAATGCAAAATAAAGTTAAACTACAGAGCTTCCAGAGTACATTAGGTGTGAAAAAAACCCAAACCAAAGCGTCTCAAAGTTACTCAATAATAAATAAGATACACTTTTTTACACTTTGTTGACAGGAAACAGAGACCAGGGATTAGACCACAGTCAAAGAGGAAAGAAAACAAAGGAATGTGGAAAAGAAAATAATGAATGGAAGAACTCATGTTAAAGCAGAATGAGCTGTATTGAGACCACTACTCTTTATGTCATACACTTGGTAGCCACACAAAAACGGAATTTAAGCAATTAGCAGTGTCCCCTTTCCTTGGCTGGATTTACTGTGTTGTGTTTTGCTCAATAGCACACCGAAGATTTAACCTAGGACCTTTGTGATCTCCAGTCAGCAGTTCTGCCTAGAAAGCCAAAAATTAGCCTACACCTTGCCAAGCCAGGAGGAGCTCTGTTATGCCAAACTCAGCTGGTAGTTACTTTTTCCACCGCTGCTGATGCTTGTCCCACATCAGCTCTGGGATAAGGGCAGCAGAATCAGCAGAGCAGCATGCGGTTGGGCTGCTCCAGCAAGCAGATTTCTGGACTGGGTGGTGATGGGAGATGTGCCTGACTTGCCATACATCCAGCAATGGGGTACTGAGGCTGCCAAAGAAAACCAGAGCCTAGAGCAGGATACAACACATTTCCAGAAATGGAACAGAAATGTTAAGTCTTCATGTATTTCACAAAGACCATTCAGCTTGACTGTTTTGGTTTGGTTTGGATTTTTATGTGTGCTTTTATGTTTCTTTTCTTCATGCTTATTAAGATAAACATTAAGCCCAGGATTGTTTTATCGCTAGGAAAATCCAAAGAAGCAAGTTTGTTTCTGGAGCCAAGAAAGATTTTTCAATGTGCTTCTCACTTCCTATCTGGAAAAGAGTCAGTCACAGTATTATCTCTACTTGATAACTTATTAGAAGAGCTGTTTGAAGCTTATAATTTCTTACATTGTGATAGTTGATCATATTCAGATTTTAAAAAAAACCAAAAACAATTGTTTTTCTTTCTTAAAATGTGCTTCCCTGTCACCAGCAAAGTACTGTCCAAATAGATGTCAGGGTTGTTTTATTTCCCATTTTAAAAGATTCCCATTGTTAGAGAGTCACACTAACACCCATGATGCCAAATACTTCACTCAGCAGAAATACTTGTCCAGAGCTTGTGACTGCAGGGCAAGCACAGCATCTGGATTCTCCCAGGAATCCCAAGTCTGCCAGCATCATAAACAACTGACTCTCCTCATGCCAAGGAGTTCTCCCCCTCTGTAACCTTTTACATCCTCAAATATATAGTTTGAGACATCCAGGAGAGCAGCTGGAATGGTTGCCGTAACCTGTGCAATCCATAGTATATCTCCACTGCATTTTGAGCAACCCTGTCAAAGACCAAATTTCCACTCCAGCCAGTCACCCATGACAGCACCGTTCAAGCTGAGGCTGGCAGAACTGCAGGGCTCCTGCCATCTTTAGCTCTGGAAATCAAGTACCTCAGGCCCAGAAATGCAGAGTGTTGGCACTGTTTGGTGTGACTGATGCCAGAGCAAATGATGACCCAGTTACTAGTTCAAACCATTTGATTGTAGTTTACTTTCCTTTCTAACACAATCCTGATGCAATTTCATAGCTTTCTGGGAAGTAGCCAAGCAATGTTGCGTTGTGCCCTTCCAGCAACATAGCACTAAAAAGTTACCAAAAATATTTTAGTATTTTCATGTTTTCAGGCATCAGATGCTGCAGAGAAAAAAAATATAATTTTCTTTGTAACACCTTCCATTGAAAAAAAAAGCTAATAGAGTACTGATCGTACACAAAGCTACTATGTTTTTATACTAAAATGTATCATTTCAACTGTGGCTGAATCTTGAAATACATTAGTTAATTTATTGATTATATGCTGATCTATTTAGATAATATTACAGTATGCAGTCATCACCATATTGTTTTGTGTAGCTTCATATTTCTAACTATGAGAACTTTTAAAGGTTTCTGTTTTCCTTTTCTTTTCCTGAGGTCCCATGTAAGATTATTTTAAAATAATTCACTCTACTTCTGTCCTGATACTACTGACAACCTATTTTAAGTTAATGAGAAATTCCTTCTGTAAAAAGTACATTAAGTCTTACTGTCAATTACTATTATCTTTTTGAATCTATACCAAATAATTTTCCTGTTCAAATGGGAAAACTAACTCTTTTACTGAAGATTTTGACTTGTTTTCAAGAAGTTTTCATTAGCAACTTGAACTTAGCATCCCTTCCCTCCAGTGTCAACCACACCACATGGCTTAGCGTCATCAGCAAACTTGCTGAGGGTGCTTTCAGTCCCACAGTCCATGCCATCCTGAGGTACCTGGACAGGCTTGTGATATGGGCCCATGAGAACCTCATGAAATTCAGCCAGGCCAAGTGCAACGTCCTGTACCTGCATTGAGGAAATCCCAAGCACAAATCTAGTCTGGGTAAAGAATGGATTGAGAGCAGTCATGAGGAGGACTTAAGGACTTAAGGTTGATGAGTAGTTCAACGTGACTCAGAGTCATGTCAACATGACTCAGTTGCAGCCCAGAAAGCCAACCACATCCCGGGTTGCATCAAAGGAAGCATGGCCAGTAGATCACGAGAGGTGATTATGCCCCTCTGCTCTAATGGACCTTACCTTGAGTACTGTATTGAGCTCTAGGGCCTCCCAACATAAAAAGGACATGGACCTCCTGGAGTGAGTCCAGAGGAAGGCCACAAAGGTAATGAGAGGGATGCAGTACCTCTATGAAGACAGTCTGAGTTGTTGTTCAGCCCAGAGAAGAGAAGGTTCCTGGAAGACCTTATAGTGACCTACAGAAAAGCTGGAGAGGGACATTTTACAAGTGCATAGAGTGATAGGACAAAGAGTAATGGCTTTAAAACTGAAAGAGGGGAGATTTAGTTTAGATATAAGGAAGAAATTCTTCATTCTGAGGCTGGTGAGACTGGAGCAGGTAACCCAGGGAAGCTGTGGATGCCCCTTCCCTGGATATGTTCAAGGCCAGGCTGGATGGGGCTTCGAGCAAACTTGTCTAGTGGGAGGTGTCCCTGCCCATGGCAGGGAAGGTTGAAACTCGATGATCTTTAAGCTCCTTTACAACCCAAATCTTTCTATGATTCTATGATAGTTTGATATGGCTACCACTCCTCCTCATTCTAGTAGAGAGAGATCTGGTAGATGATCCCCTAAAATTCTTTTCAACTCCATTTTCTTTCATCCTACTTTTTTTTTTTAATATATATTTTGTTCACATTTTGCATATCATTTTCCAGGCTTTTTTTATTGTCAGTGATTTGAATTTTTTCACAGCTCACCCAAAAAGAGATGTCATTTTGGCTTACCTTTAACAGATGAACAAATTTTAAGCTGAATAACTGAATACATTTACACAATAAATGTACGTTACTTTCATATAACACAACTTTCTGTATGCTTTTTCAGCCTATAACCTAGCATCAGATATTTTGGCAGGGTGAAATGAATCAGTTTGCCTTTATTTTTCATTTTGCAAGATAAATAGCACAGCACTGCTTTCATCTTTTTGAGAAATTTTCAAGGTGTGAATTTTCTTTTTAAATCTGAAACAAAGATGAGGAACAAATTCAATATCATGTGACAACTTTCAGGAAACAGTTCTGCTCCATATTAGCCTTGAGAGGCCTTAGAAATTAATTTTTTTTCTTCTTTTATCTTTTAGACTGCAAGATTGCTGGGGCAAGACCAGTCTTTGTTTACATTATGCCTAACACAAAGCAACTCCATTCTGGGATCCTGTTGCTCATTTTTCCAATGCACTTTTGCACTAAGGAAATAAATGCGTAATGACATAGTATCAAGCAACCTGTGATGAAATATAATCAAAATGCAATGTGGTGCCAATCTACCACGTTCTCAGAACAGCAGTAAAGAATAACATCTCTTTCTCTCCTTTTCCTATATTTTAACACATGCACTGACTGTGTAAAACAGCTGTACAAGCTTTTTAGTGTTCCATAAAAACTGCCAAGAAAGCCCCCTGCACGCTTTGCAAAGAGCAGTGCTGAACAACTGCTGTTCTGACTTACGTACTTTGTGCTATTCACTAAGGCTTGCAGACAGATTTTTAATTCTGATGTAAGAGAAACCTCTGTGACATGAAAAACCTCTCTCAAAAAAAGCCTGTGTGAAAGTAAGTTTCCAATAACTTTTGCTTTGCCATTTTTTGACTCATTCATGAAAACAGAATAGCAACAAACAGTATTTTGTCATTACTTGTTCTATCACAGAAATGCTTTCAGCACTGCAAAGGACAAGAGAAGGCAGTCTAGAAGAGACACGGTGTAGTTATAATACATTGGGAAAACTTAAGAGTTCATTAAGGCCCTGATCCAAATATCAGAAAAGTCATTAGGAATCTTTCCCCTAACTTTTCTCACAGCCTTTTGAACATACATATTTTAAGTTACATTTGCCTTTCCTAGCTAAATACAGAGTGCTGTTGCGCTCTGTAGGGAAAAGTAGTAATCGTTTCTTTCTTACAAAGGTGATAACACGTAGATGTTAACGTTATTATATCACTATGTATTTAATTTATAACCATTGCCTCCTACAAGATAAACTATTTTTACAAGCAATACAAAAGTCTAAAGGAATTGTGACCACTATACCATTGCTTTAACAGCAATATAATGAATTACTGTAACTCATTAATTACAGTAAAGAATTAAGAGTTATTAACATATTATGGCACAAATTTGGATCCACATTACTGCATAAGAGATGGATTAATTTGAATCAATTCATTCTTTGGTGTAACTGAGATAAAAATCAAGACCACCAAGAGATTAGAAGACTTTCAAAGTATTAAAAAATTCTTTCTATTTTGTTTTCATAGCTCTTTGGATTTGTGTACTATCATCTGCTTCTAGTTGGGTGGTCATTTTCTTCACTGCCTCCCTACTCAACTGCTGCTTCATGCTAAAGAACTTGCTAGTGGTGTACTCTTCTCTCAGAAACAAGGGTCAGGCAACTAGGGAACAGGTATTCTTGTAGAGAAGGCTGCTAGTTCATTGTTTTTTTGTTCCAGTATAAAATAAGCATACATATTCAAATTTAATTAGAACTCTTTTGGAGGGGAGCAGAGGAGAAAGTCATATTTTCCAGCAGTATTCACTTCAAAATGAAACAGAAAATAAAAAATTTTGTGAACTGAAAAACTTTGAGGACTTTTGAGTAGGAAAAGTGAAAGAAGAGAAAATAGATTTTAAGTCTAATTAAAGATAGTCAGCAGAATAAAAACATATTAAATATAAAATATTTTTTGTTAGATTCTCCTGAGCAGGAAAAAAATCCAAAAAATCTCAAAGCAGAATGACCGTCTTTTCGAAAGTTAATATTATTTTAGTGTTGGAAAAATCTATTAACATTAATAATATCTTATTATTGATTTGAAATAATAACTTTCAAAACCCCATTTACAAATTTATCATTGTTAGATAATTCTCTCCAAAGAATTCCACTGACTGAAAATGCAAACATTTCTTCCTGTTTTTCCTTCAACCTTTAAACTTCTGTCCAAGAAAGTAATCAAACTCAGGCTATTTTATACTAAAGGAAAAATCAAGTTCAAGACTTGAAAAGTTTTCATACAACATGCTCCGCTCATGCACCATTTCTGTGTAATTTGAGGGATCTAGCTCATGTGTTGAGGTGGGAGGGAAGGGACTGATGATCACAATTCTTACAAAATGGCACTGAAAGAGCTGATAATTTTCAGGTACAATAGACTCAAGCTTTCCATATACAGGAAGAATTTCTGGTCATTTACTGAAAAGCAGTTGAATTGATTTTTCCTGTTTCATATGAAATAAGAGGAGGCAGCTTAAGCATTTACTTAAAACCCTGGCATGTCAACAGAAAACATTGGATCCACAAACAAACTAATATAAGACCACGAAGGTGAATTCACAAGACATTTTTTTCTTTGTATTAGCTGTTCATTTACAGTCTTACTCTAAGGAAATATGATGCAGCTTAGAATACTTTCATGAAGACATAGTCTTTTCTACATTGACTGTAAGGAAGAGCATGTAGGAAGTAATTTACTGCAGAATAACTAATGAATAGCAAGTTTATAAGGTTAGTTTGGCCTACTTACAGACTTATTTGCCTGCAACATAATTATATCCTAAACCAAAAGTAAAATCTGTAAGGACCACTTGCCCAAACATTAAGGTCAAAAGCTGGAGTTAAATTAAACCTTTGCAAAAATATTTTAATGTTAACTCCAGCTTGCTAACTGAAAGGGCTTAAAACATGTAAAGGTAATCATTGATCCAAAAGCTATTGCTAATGCCAGTAATTTATATCTCTCTTCTTTGAGTGTCTCTCTACCTTCTTTGCTACACAAAGAAGGTTATTTCCCAAATTGTTCTAACCTAATTAAATCTCCTATTATGTCTCAGCCAAGAATAATTCACAGCCTGTTCTACCAAAATCAGCCCTGGCAAACATTACAAGGGGTATGCACATTTCAGTGGAAAAACTGGAGGATCTCAGCTTTCTACATTCAATTATCTGATATTGTGATGAATTTAAGGAGGAAGAGATAGAGGTAGAGATCCCTATGTGATAGGAGGTGGTTGGATAGAGTTTAATCAGTCAAGGACAATTATGTTCAGTAAAGGTTGCCATAGGTGAAAGATAAAGGCAAAAATGAGGTAATGTGAGAAAAAGAAATAGGGAATAGAGTTTCAAACCAGGTTTGCTACTTAATCTTTGCTCTGATTATTGTTTAGATCCTATGCTTATGCATATTGCTACTAGCTAAGGATGTATACAAGAGATTTTATTACTGATGCTTGAGAGAGACACACAGAAAAAAATGGCGTACACCCACGGAAATGGAACAAACAGCTCCCACATCACAGACATTTCATGTACCAGCTGCCACCTCTTTTTCCTGCCTATGCAAAACTAGAACCAAGAGGTGTAACCTTTCTTCTAGCTGGTACTGGCAGAAGCCAGCACTGTGTCTATTTTCACAATCTGCTCTCGAGAATACACACCATGATGGGGGGAGAAAAATGAAAAAGAACAAAAAATAAGCCTTTTCTTTTCATTTTTCCTAAGGGTTCTTCCCTGTGCAGAAGCACACTTGAGTATATTGGAAAGACAAACTAGATTGAAAAGAAAGAACAGAAACACAAAAACTATGGGGAGCTCAAATTTACTTATATAGTTAAGAAACCTCAAAATAGTTCACAAAGAATCTATTTGATGCCCATCCTATCAGTACCTCCTTGAAACCCTAGTGTGTGTGGGTAATCATAGTATTTCAAGAGCCATTCTCCATAACCATCTTAGCTATCCCTCCCACAGCTGCTTGCCCTGTTCTCCAAAATGTGGCTTCAAAGTCTTCAGAGCTCCAGGTCTTTACTCCCTTTGCTTAAAAAAACACTTCATCCCTTCTACCTGCGTATCAGTCCAGTTGAATTTGCTGGTCACTGCTAATTCTAAAGAATGAGAGATATAAATTAGGCAAGACGACTGTTTCTTTCCCCCTCTCTTTCACATTAGCCAAAGATGAGGGAAAGAAAAAGTTTTCGTCTTCACTCAGGGCTGTTGGACTCACGCTGGATCTGAGCCTTGCCTATAGTAGCTTTCTGTGCACAGGAGGACAGCAAAGATATTTTCATATGGGTTTCAAATTCAGATGTCCTTATGCTTTCAGAGTGTATTGTAAGGGAGTGTATTGTAAGTCGAAAGAAGACCCAAGGACTATGCTGTGAAACTGATTTTGAAAACCTGTCAGACCATGTAATTTCTCCACCAGGTTTGTCTGTGAGCAGTTGTACATTTTTAAGAGCTTTTTATTTAAGTAACTGTCATTGCACTTAGTACATTTTAGATATATACCTGAAGAAGAAGCAGATACTGAAGTAAATTTTCAAGTAATTTTTGGTTATGTAAGAACTTTCAGTGATTTGGGCCTTAGTGCTTGGAGTAGGACTGAAGTGAGGGAGGAAGGACAGAAGAAAGGACGGAAGGAAGACATACCCTCGCCTCAGTTCAACCTTTCCACTACTGCCACGCAATCAAAATTGTATTCAAAAAAGAGCATCCTTCAGGCATCCAAAGGGCTGTTTCTGGGAGTACTGCTGAGATACCACCTTTCCATATGGTCTCTGCACTGAGGCAGGCATGGATTCTCATGAATCTTAAAGTATTTATTTTTTGGTTGTTTTTGTGGTGTTTTTTTTCCCAGAATTCTTTCAAGCTAGAGTAAGCTTTCTTAAAATCATTGGCAGAGAGGAAGCAGAGGGAGTAGAGAGCATCAAGCTGTCAAAATGATGTGTGGACAAGGAGAGGACTTAGCATACTAGTGCAGCTAGTTCTGTAGCCAAAGGCAGAAATATCGAGATAAAGGATCTTTTTCCTTGCTGGCCTGAGGCCCTGGAAGTATGCTAGGAATGCTGCTCTCCTTCCAGAGGAGCTGATTCAGTTTCACTTGTGGCAGTTCAGTTCCCACTGTCATCACTCTCGCAGTGACAGTTGCTATAGTGAGTGAGAAAGTGCCTTGCCTGGTTTTGAGGACTAACACAAAAGGCTGTCTGTCTCCTCTGCAATTTGGCAGGGGACCCTTTCCTGCGGGATGATGTGTAGCTGTGCACTTACTTGCTGCAGGTCTCACTGGAGCTTACCAGCACATTCCTGGAGACAGCAAGTACAAGCAGCACTGGCTGGCCATTTTCCTTAGGGGAAACCTACCACAATATCTGCACTTGACCCATGTGTTTTACCAGCTGTTCCCCCACCACTTTATAGACTTCACAACTGTTTTGCAAAAAGAGAAAATATTCGTTCATTTGGATGAAGCATAAAATGACTCAGCTGGTCACCAAAGGTCCTCTTGCATGAAACCTAACCCATGTTTAAGAAGTCAGCAGTACAGAAAAGCCCTTGGGATGCAATTCAGTAAAAGACTGCGCTCCTCTTTTTTTTTTGAATCCCAGATCCCAAAATGGAATTTAGGACTCTTTATTTTACACCATTAATATCCCTGTACAGCAAGAAACCTAAAAAAAGGCAATCTAAAAAGATACAGATTTAAGAAGGAGCTACACAAAGCCTTCATGCTGCTGTTTAGCACTAGTTAAGGGTACATGCTTCCCCTCTGCTGTGAGGTTAGATGCATCCAGCCACCAGGGATCCAAAAAGTTCAGAAAGTTACTCCAGTAAGAATTTTTGTTTCATGTAAGTGACTAATGCTTTTCTTTTTGCTTTTTGAAAGTGTGATTTAGTACACTAACCCAGCATTATAAAGTACTGGGCCACCCCCACCTACCAAGAAGCCCCAATTCTTATCCCTTCCCAAACAGAAGAGTTCAAACCTGCATTCTTCCACTACCAGAGTGGCATAACCACCAAAATAAAGGTTTCTTATGGGAGGAAACTGGGATATTTCCTTAAAAGAAAAGACCAGTCATTTACCTGTAATGCTGTGCCAAAGAGTGAGATTCACAGATTCAGACATTCTGACATGGACACCAAACCTGGGGTGAAAAAGTTGGTACTTCTTTTTCTGGTAGAAATCAAAGGGTTGGCCACCACTGTTTTTCCTGAGTCTGCACCTTAGTATGCTCTGAGAATGTCTCCACACTAAGCATTTTGGAGAACTTAAACTAAAGAATATTTTGTTTCTAGCCTCTGAAAAGACATTGGTGCCAGCCCTGAGTCAGACACTCGAGCCCAATGTGTTGAAGCATTTCTAAGTAGATATAAAGTGCAATTCCAAGGAAGTCAGATTTTTTTGTTCTTTTTTTTTGTTTGTTTTGTTTTAGTGTTTTGAAGTGTTGCTGGCACTTATCTACCTCTGGATTTAGGCATTTAGGCAACAACTAGACAAAGAGGTTATTATTCTCCAAGAGGAGATATTGGTTGAAAAGAACTTGAAAGGCACTTTAACAATGAATCCTGTCAAAACAGAATTATTTTGGATCACCTAACACAGGCGTTTCTGAAAAAATTCTGCTTTTCTGGTTTTGTGTAGATTGCTTAAAAGAAAAGAAAAAAAAATAGAAAAAGCAGAAGAAAGATACACCTTCATGTTACAAATACTTGACCCAAAATGGAACAAAAGAATGGCCTCATGCTTAAGACATTGAACTGTTATTCAGGAATGACCTGGAGCAAGTCACTTAATCTGTCCCTGTTCCCATAGAGAAGGTCTCTTTTTCTTCCCCAGCAATTTAAGCAGTAAAGTCTTTATGAGAGAGTTTGTTTTTGTGCCTTTGCATCTATATTACAGCAGAGAGCTTCTTTCTGCGAGAGCTTCCAAGCACCACTTCAATATAAATATATATAAATAGAATATAAACATAAACACGAAGAAAACTTTAAAATTTTTATGATCAGTTCTGGGGACAACAGTTTAGATTTTAGAAAAATGGGGTTTCCTCTGAATATATTTTTGGAGTTTAGATATATAAATCTTTAGATATATAAATCAAATATTGGAGATTACAGTTTCATTTGCACACATTTCAGTTTCTTCCAGTCTTAAATGAACACTGCATAATCTGGAAGGATGATCTACTGTCATCCTCATTTGGTGACAGTTTATCACAGTTTATCCCTGAAAGCATCATTATTGGAGATGTTATTATTACTACTTTAGAAATTAAATTATCTCCAAGAAGGAGCTATACATATAAAATGGAATCAAAGCTCCCTTATCTTCAGCAGTATTTATGTTATAAATAATCTCAGGGACCTAAATTAGAAAGTCAAAGGAATTTGGCAGTAGAAAACAAAGGAAGTGCATGAACCTTCCTGAGGACAAATCTGATAGCTCATACTTGAATATCAAATAGGCACTGCCCTTACCGTATAACGATCAAACCCCAGATCCTTAGCTGGTGTAAGTCATCCTCTCTCCACCAGTGGAGCCCTGGCAGTTTACACCAGCTGAGGATCTGGCTCACTTCAATTTATTGCAAGCTGCCATGCCTCAGACTATGCAGCACAGTATCTTTATCATGGGATTCTCACAACCGTGGTAGCTTTTGTTGAAATGTGGCAATTAGGATTTTTGGGCTTGGAAACAAAATTCTGTTCTTTAGATTATGTCAATAACATGTAAATGGACACTTTAGAAGTTTCATGGTTTAGCCTAAAGAGAAAAAATAAGGTAAGTGGTAAGTAGGCAAGTGGGCATAAAACACTTTCTTCTCTTAAGGAAAAGTTATTATTTCTGACTGTGTATAAAGGTTATTATTTCTGACTGAAATAAACTCCACTGTGTATCAAGTCTGTTGCCAGTGTATCATCTAAGAGGAACTGCACTAAATATTTTATTAATAAAATCAAAACTCAAATAAAAATTTTATGTCATGTGCAAACATTAAAATTGGCAACATTCCTATTTCCACATTGTTTCATAGCGAGTCAACTGAAAATTGTGCACCAAGGATGGTATTTGTGAGAACAAAGGGAGAATGAGATAGGCAGCCTGGCATACTTTTTTTTTTTTTTATCTGCTATTGTCAATCAGAACAGTACATGCTGTGGAATAGGCAGGACTTGTAAATCTTGTTTGCCGTGCAAGAGTAGGGAAAATAAGGAAATGCTTCTAAAAGGTAGTAGCAAGAGGCATTGAGCCTTATTCTGTGCAGCTATATTCTATCACTCTTACTACAAAGATTTAATCATGCAGCACAGTGTCTTGTGGGGTATGACAGTGCTTATGACCTGTGTGCCCAGCTCTGAACTCCCTGGGTTAACATGGTCATGTTGGCTCTGTACAGGTAAGTTAAGGAAGGCAAAGCTCCACTCAACACAACAGCCTGTTTGCTGGGTGCTAGAACACATCAACCCACCAATTGACAAAGGTAAGGGCATGTCTGAATTCTGCCTCTTAGACGTACTCGCTTCCTTTCCCTGACTCTGAGGATATCTCTGAACCTAAGATATGGAACCTGAAAACTGTCCTAGAATGTCTTCATTTGGAGAAATATCAGGATGTGGCCTTTTGCTCAGCAGTCTGAAGGTCAATGTCCTTGCTACAAAAGTGGGACATTTGACATCTATGTCCTCTTCAACTTGAGTGGGTTCGAAGTTCTTGTCAGGTGAGTACTGCCACCAGCTGGCTATGCAGTTCCCTGGACAAAAGTGTTCTCCTCACCCTCCAGTTGAAGATGCGCCACTCTGTGTACCCTAGAAAAAAAGATTTTTTGAATGCAGTAAATAGACAAAGATGATGTCCACATGCCCTGAAATGAAGCAAGTTCTTCGCCTCTGATTATAATTCTCATGGAATCAAAAGAAAGGGGACTACTAGGAGCAAATGTGTAAGAACAAAAATTGACACTATGAAAAGGAGATCGAAGTTCAGAGCCAAGCAGCTGAAACCCCATTTCAGAATTCTGCAGGAAGATCCCTATGGAATTGCAAGCTTGGTAAGACAATTTCATAAAATGCCATTGTACAAGGCAATAGAAGGCAGCAGTGTCTGGAGCATGGGATGCATGTTCTCGTTCCTCGGGTGCAAAACATAAATTTGAAAGGAAAAAGACACAAAGAAGAGCTACCAATATGTAAAATTAGAGCACCTTGCTCTGGCTTATCTGGGAAAAAAGATATAAGATTGTTGCTTCTCTAAACATGTCAAAAAAGTGAGTAACAGGAGGTGTAAATAGGGATTTTAAGCTAACAGCGTTGGCACAGGAACAGGTAGTTATAAACTGGCTAGAAATAAATTATGTTGAAAACTTCACTACTGCATCAAAGGAGTGAGGTTCTGGAACAGCTGTCCAGTAGCAGTTGTAGAGGCAACTCCCCAAATGAAAATAAAAACAATAAAATTAGTTTTTCAGAGGACTTTGATCACTTCATAAAAGGATTACCAATCATAGTTGCCTCAGGTATCAAAGCATGGATTTCCATGATCCAAGGGATCCCTTTCAGTCTTGTGTTGCTGTGAATTTAGAAGTTGTTACTAAAACAACATAAACACCTTAAGGTAATTTAAGTACTTAGGTGAATAGGTAGATACCATTCCCTGTATCTAAGACAGTTCATTAACAGCACAATGGTTATCCCTTATCTGTATTTAAAGGGAAATAGTTGTCCATTTCCCACTGTTCATCTTTCCTCACTGTCTGTATTGATTATTAATGTCTGTGTTTTAATTCTTTCTTCCACTTTTCTTAAATGTGTCAGATGCCAGCTTTGTTTGCCCAAGGGGCCCAAGACAATGGATAGCATAGCTGCTGTTTCAGCTAGAAAGCACGTTCTGTAGCAGACTCATATTTTCTGTGGATCAAATGCACAGATCTCAACTCGTAACAAAACCAAATGAAAAATCAGTTGCCAGCAAGTTACATCTGAAACTCTGTCTGCCACACAGATCTGTCATAATTTCTTTTTTTAGCACATTGTATGATTTTCAAGCCTGTAACACCAGTAGGTACATGTTACCTCTGAGCTTAGAGAAAGCTCTACCCTTCTTCTGCACCCTGTTAGTACCTAAAGGCTTCATTAACAGCTTTGTCACAGTGGAAGTACAGCAGTAAAAAAATGACACAGGGCCAGTACTGGATATACTGGGTGGCTGTTACATGTACTTACGAACACCTTTAGTCTGAAAGTCACTGATTACCAGCAGAAACAATGTGGGAAGCACACAGAAAATGTGCAACTAGATTACAATGCTTCCTTGTTGCTGGAGTCTCTTGCAACACCTGACCAAGCTTTGTTTCAGTAGGAAGCTCATTGGAATCCCATTACCATGTAACATAGATACAGTTTGCATTAGTAATAAGCAACTGAATCTTATAAACTCACATTAGCCCGGATGTTCACAGTCCTTAACAATTAATTTTTTTTTCTTCTTTGTGATAGAAACTTCTTCTTGATCACTTTTCTAAGATTTTCTCAAGCTTCAGGAAGCTAAACATAATGGGAAAATGCAAGAAGTCTACTATCTGGTTAATTTTACTTCAAACTACAGTGAACTCTCCTCCATCTGAAGAAAGATACGATAACGGGTAGTCATCTCCTCTCACTTATGTATTGTATTTCAGTTACAGCAAGAAATTACAGCCATAATGGAAGGGAATGGAGGTTGTCAAGACTGCGAAGAGAAGGAAAATGACTCATTCATAGGCTTTTTAAAAAATTGTCAGGAGCAGATCAGTGGTGAGCCTATGTTGTAGTATAGAGCCAGTACAGCCTGTGAAGCTTTTCTTCCTATTTCATACATTTAGTACCCTTTTGTGATGTTTACACATTCATAGGCTAATACTAGGTTTATGGAAGAAAATATTTTAACTTTTCTGCATTCAAAAAAATATTTATATTGTCTTCTTTCTTCTGAGAACCAGTCATTCTTCATATAATTGGTAATGTTATTTGCCAGCAGAAAAAAAAAAACTAAAACAAAAATTCCATATGACTATTTTTGTCTCATTAGAAAAATTGATATGAACAAAAATGAGTTAATGTTCCATATAACATTTTTGAATAGTCTATCCTTAAGTGATTTTTGAACTCCAGGTTTTCAATCAAAAATCAACATATGTTTATCAAAAGTCCAGAGATAGAAAAGAAGGCCACATTCAAAGCCTCAAGCCAGTTTCCACAAAGAACAACTTTACACTGTTTTCATTGATGTTAAACGATTTGGTAGGAATGTCTTAATTTCATTTAAGTAATTTTAATTTTATTTTCTCTATTTTGTACAAATGTATTAGTGATTAAGAAATACTGGTAGCTCTTCTGGATTTCATTGTAACAACAGATTGCTACCTAAAACATTCTAGCAGAAATTATTGAAATTTCCTTGATCACAGGAGGTAACTCTGTCCTTTAATCTTTTTATAAAGGGTCAGTTCTTGAAACTCAGGATTTTTGTCTCTGCTATTCTTATCGGAAAGATGTGTTGGACCACTCTGCTTTCATGGTTTCAAAGTATTTCTTACCTCCTGGCCAGTTTATATTCATTTTTTCTTGTGACAGCACTGCCCTTTAATTTAAATAGTTTCATTTTTTTCCCCCAATTGCCACATTTATCCTTCTGTTGAATCAACAGTTATATTACCTTTTCTATTCCTTAATTTTATTTAATGGGATAAGCTAATTTTCTCCAGTAACTATTTATCTTTCAAGGAATCCCTTACGATTTTTATAAAATCTGCTCCTCTGTCAGTGAGAAGTACCATTTGACCATTAACCACAGAACAAAGCCAAAGTTTTCTCCCAGAAAAAGATTTCAAATCATGCTCTTCCAATGCTTTCCAAACATCAGATTAATGGCCTTGTAGAGAACATGAATAAGTTTTTTTTCAGTTGATATACTATTAAAACCAGAGGACAGATTTCAGGATTTCTGAACTGTGAGCAACAAATTTATGAACACTAAGAACTATCCTTAAAAACCCAATGACATGGGGAGCAAACCAAAGAAGGTTTCTGCTGTTGAAACTCTTTGTATGATGTTACCTCTGAATTCCTAGAATTGATTGTATTTTTTGGCTCTGTTTTCCTTCAGGGGCAACACAAGTGTCTGTAGTTCAAATTGAGACTTCTATTTTTGAGTTACTGGCACACCACTTCTAAAGACTGCTTAAATTACCTCAGAAACAATCTGATGGAATAAATCTTAAGTCTGATAAGAAAATTATAAGACGTATGTATTTTATTCTCATACCTTGTCCACCTGTCTTCTGGCAGTTCTCCATGCTCTATACTCTGAATTCATTCTACACTAAAACAATCACCTTCTTTTAAAAACTTCTTAATGAAATAACCACTTTAGAAATAATGTATGACTCAAGAAATTAAAAAAAATTGAAATCTAGTGAATCTACTGAATCTATTATTTAAGTAATTTTAAATGACAAATAAGTAAATGACTAAATAACTACATAAATAATTTAGGTTTTTTATTTCGCCTATCCACACTGGACACACACACATTGGAGTGCTACTAGATAAGTACAAGCTCTTGAAATAGGGGTGTGAGAAGGACAGTTTATACAAATCCTCCAAGCAAAGGAGCCTGTGGACTAGTTAATAAGCCTGTCAAGCATTTATGGGTCAAAACCAAGGGAATTGCCAAAAAGAGGAGAATTGTGGGGCTCCCCACCTTGGTAAGAGTCTGCTGCTGTCCAACCAGTCAAAAATAGATGGATGGATGGATGGATGGATGGATGGATGGATGGATGGATGGATGGATGGATGCATGGATGCATGGACGGATGGATAAATCTTCTTTAAACAGTTGGAAGCAGTCTGAAGACCACAGGCCCATATATCATGGTGGACTTTAACTTCTGCAGTATTTACAGGAACAGCAACATCAGGTGTGGGAAACTGGCTGGATTGTCAGCTTTAATGGTTCAAAGCCTAACTGATGACCAGCTACAAGTAATGTTCTATATAAGCTGATTCTGGAGTCAATGCTCTTTAACACCACCCAAAACCTGGCTAATGGACAGTATTCAAGTTTTTAGGTGGCATCAAACTGAACAGGCACAGCTGAGGTGCTGAAGGGCAGGACTGTCTTGAGGTCTGATGTATCTTCATTAAGTACTGATACAGGTTACCCAGAGAGACTGTGAAAACCCCATCTTTAGGGTTTTTCACATGTGACTGATGGGAGCACTGAGCAACCTCTTCTGTCTTTGAGAGGAGGTTGGATTATATGATGTTCTGAGCGCCCTTCCACCTGAAACTATTCTATGATCCTCTTATGAACTTGGTGGGGTAAAATCACAAGTTTATATGGATTCTATTTTGGGTTTTTTTTTGGGGGGGGGGGGGGGTGTGAATTTCTGGAAGACTTTTTTCTGTTTCTGATGGATCTGCCAAAGGTGCAATACAAACAACTTATTTTTCACTGGAAAATTCACTGGGATTTAATAAAAACAAATTGGACAACCTGAAATAGATAAAATCTAGACGAACTAGAAAAGGTATAGTTTTTGCTGGCTGAACTGGATTTTAGAATTCCCAGCCCTGTGACTCCAATTCAGAATGAAGCCTTCTTTCATAGAATCATATAATATCTCAAGTTGGAATGGACCTATGAAGATCATTGAGTCCAACTTTCTGTTCCTCGCAAGACTACCTAAAAATAAATCACATGTCTAAGTGCATAATCCAGATGGTCCACAAACTCTGACAGACCTCCCTGCTATGTCTGCTTACTCTGGGGGCCTGTTCCACTGACTGACCACCCTCCCAGTGAAGAACCTTTTCATAATGTCCAATCTGAACTTCTGACACAACTACATTCAATTTCCTTGTGTCTTATCACTGGTCACCAGAAGAAGGAGATAAGCACTTTGGAGTTTGACTCAGTAAGTCTAGCTCCTAGCCCTCTTCCTTACCACACCTTCACAGGCAAAGGCTAGTTTTCATGCTATTTCAACCCATCTCTTAAGTTAAAAGGTGTTGATGAAACAAATGCATTGCGTAGACTATTTTTTATAATCAGAGAAGTTTTGTGCAAATATAAGTACTGGATAAACACTAAGGCTTCAGGGTGATTCTATGAATTGAATTACATCTTTGTATAATTCATAGTTTGTTATCACTAGTCTGTTCACACCTTGCTGTGTGGAAGTTTACAAGTAACTCCCTGCGGTGCAAAACACAAAGGAGCTTCTTTTTAAGTACGAACTCAACATGGAGCAGTGCTTTATGACTTTCCTAGAAAGTAAGATATTCTGGAGATAGTTTTGATACTGAAAATGCAGCCAGGTAATCATAAATTATAGAACTTTCAAAAACTTCCCCTGTTATTTGCAAATCTTTTTATTTGTAGTGTGAGCTTGCATATATCAGTACAGCAAAAGCCAGGAAGTCTCTAAAGATTTAAGCAGTATAATATATTTAACAATATTTCAATGTACAGAAAAAACAGGCAGTACAGAGGGAAAGAATGTGAATGAAATAAGAATACCTTAGAAATAAGAAGCTATAAATATAAAAAAGAAAACTGTTACTTTTACAGAAAGAAAGAAAAAAAAAAAAACAACAACCAAAAACCCAAAACCAAACCCAACATTTCTAAGTAATCTTTAATTTTAAAAGTCCTGGCATCTCTGCACTCTCTCTTCCCATGTCTTCCTGGAATTTATTTGCAATGGAAACATTGTAATTCATTAGTAGTATTATACTACTACCCTAACTAATGAGAAATTTTGTTTCTTCTAGGATAAGGACTGCATATAAAAAGTCAGGAGACTGTGAACTAAGTCTGATTAGTTAGACAAAACATGAGCTGATAACTATTAGTAAACTGACAGAAATCATATGTGTGGTTGGTTTGTAATTTGATTGTGCTTCGTAAACTAAGATAGTCTCAACTTCCTATAACTTGCTGGGGCCACATTGCAGTACACAGCAGGAAAAAAATTACACAAAGACAAACAAAAACAAGAGGACTACAAAAGACCAATAAAGTGGAGAATGTTTGAACAAGGTGATTGTAAACCACCACTACAGAAATCATCAGGTGAATATGTTCAGATATAGGTGAGGTCAATATCTACTATCATGAGCCATCAGATGTGTAAGGTTCTGTTTCTGTAGTTGGGCTTGTGTCTGCAAGAACATTTTTTCTACTAATTATCTATGTTTGAGTTACCTTTGAGCTTGGAACATGTGACACCCACTCTTTTTACAGCCCACCTCAGTATTATACTAACTTTTAGGGTTTTTTTTTTAGTTAGTTAGTATTTATACTAACTATATTTTAGCATAACTATTGGGGGCATGCATTGTGAGATCATCCCATGCATTATTGCTTTGAAATCTGAGGTAGTCTTTTCAAAATGCAAACACAGGAAGAGCATGAGATGCCACCAACTCATAAGGCATACAGAAATGAGCCCAGAAAAGATCACTGAAAAGCTATGTTAGAAAGTACCAAATATTAACCTGTAGCCTTTCTAAGGCCAATCTACATGAGCTACACAAATATCAGAAATGATCAAGCACATTAGAAAAATATTTACCCTGGGAGACAAGTCAACAGGCAAAGACACCTACACATGCGAAATTTAAAGATGAGGGTCTAAACCCAAACTGCATCACTAAGTCCAATAGAGATATACTAATTTTTAAAAAATCTTTGTTGCAGACTTAGTCATCCCAGAAATCCCTTTGGTTTTTGTCCTGCAGTCCCATCCTGCCCAGCACAGAGATGGAACAGGAAAAGCCACCACTGTCCAGGCAGCGAGGACACAAAAGAAAGCTCTAAGACAACTCCTAGACCTGAAATGAGCTACAGGGGTCCTGACATCATGTAAAGAGCTACAGTTGAATTCCTTCTGCTTATTTGCCCCATCTCCTTGAAGCTATTTTAGTAAACTGAAATTGTAAGGCATTATTTGAAGACTCTTGTAAGAAAATGTTTTGATTAAATGTATAGAATTATTTAACAAATTTTGCATATATTTACACAGAACTAAGTAAGAAGTGTGATGTTTTCTCTATGCTCTGTTGCATAGACAGACAGATTTTTGCATGGTTAGTGTCTGGAGCAAACCTGTAGCTTCCTTGTAGAATTCCTGTGTGACCTTGAGCAAGTATTTTGTTTTATAAATAACACAATTCTCTGACCGAGCACATGCTAAAAAAACTTCCCTACCTCATAGGCAGGCTGTGGGAATCAACAGTATTAAATACCCAAGCTGCTCAATAGACTGGTGATTAGGACCATATAAGTAGCTACATAGTCAATCCCCCTATGGTTAGAACATTGTCAAAGTGTGTGCTCCATGTATCTGTGTCTGATGTGACATTTTCCTAGTACCAAATTATCTGGAGACATTACAAGCAGAATTGTGGAAGGATCAAAAACAGCTCGAGTGGTTCACCCAGTCCCTTGTTGCAAGATAAAATGGCATGCAGCTGACACAAAACATCTCAAAGCTCTTGATTTGCTTCAGTGCCTTTTAAAGTACTTCTTCTGAAGAAGGAATATGTGTATGCACACAGGAATTATTACCAGCTAAAAACTCTGTCTGCTGATAACCCGCCTTAGAACACTGCATGTATCTATTCTAAAATCAGATGCGACATTGAAAAAATGTTTGGCAGAGGTATGATTGTCTTTTGATCTTTATGAATTCCTGACATATTTCTACTGATCATGACCTTCCTGCTACTTTCAGAGGTGTACAGAAATGAAAACCATCCCTTATGTGCTGCCAATTTTTATCTTACCAGTGAACAGTGATAATTTTTTTCTTTTTGTACATTTACAGGGGTCAATCATGGGCCTGCATGAGATTTTTAACTACATCAACTGGAAGAAAACCTAATAACATAATAATGATTATCAATTTAACATGCAATGGCTGGTCCTATGAAGTATAGTTTAGAGGCTTGCTGTCTTGTACATTAATATTGATTTGGTGATGAGATCACTTTACACAGAACTTAATGCAGCTTTGGTCTCAATTGCAAGTAAAATTCTTAAAGCATATCTTACTACTAGGAATGGGACCTTTCAGTTGCAATGGAGATTTTCTCAGTGGCTGATCTAAACCAGTTCATACAGTAAATATGGGGTCACTGGAGCTGTTCCAATTTTGTGATGATGATGAGCCTAACAAGCAGATGGGAGGCATATTTCTAGATACTTTTCATTGCTTTTCTGTCAAAGCTGTTCATTTGTCCACTTACTCTTATGCTTGCTTCTCCTGAACCAAAAGTAAAAACCATCTGAGAATTTCTGACTGAGGTAGTAGTTCATGTATAAAAAACTAACCAATAGGGTTGATAGATACAAGTTTTGTCTGTTTACATTGCAAAGAAATGTGGTGCTGTGATATGTCTTCCATATAAATTGTGAGTCCATCAATATTTGATGAAAATCATCTGCTGTCTTTCCTGGTAAAGATTTTTGTGCATTCTTTTAGATTATTGACAAAGGTGTTATATAGTATAAGAGCAAATCTGACCTCTCCATGACCCAATAAAACATATTCGTTCTGTTATATTTCCCTGTGTATAACCTAACCAAGTTTTAACCCACTCATTTGATGAAAAGTTGCTGATTTTGTTAATCACCATAACTTCTAAATTGAAGTGTTCCAAATTCAGTACTTTGTCAAAGTCCATTATAGCAGCAGTCTTGCTTGCTTGTAATGATCAAACATTCAAACTTCGGTTTGATTTTCAGTTGCTCAGAGACGATTTAGGTTTTTTTATTTCTCTCTACTCTTTTTCTTATAATTCTGTATTAAACTAATAATCATAGAATCATAGAATCCTGGAATGGTTAGGGTTGGAAGAGATCATTGAATTCCAACCTCCCTGCCATGATCAGGGACACCTCCTGCTAGACCAGGTTGCTCAAAGCCCCATCCAGCCTGGTCTCAAACACTTACAGAGATGGGGCATCCACAACTTCCCTAGGCAACCTGTTCCAGTATTTCACTGCCCTCACAGTAAAGAATTTCTTCCTAATATCTCATCTAAATCTCCCCTCTTTCAGTTTAAAACCATTACCCCTTGTCCTATTTCTCCACTCCTTGATAAAGTGTCCCTACCCATCTCTCCTGTAGGCCCCCTACAGGTACTGGAAGGCCGTTAGAAGGTCCGCCCAGAACCTTCTCCAGGCTGAACAACTCCAACTCTCTCAGACTGTCTTCATAGGACAGGTGCTCCACCCCTCTCATTGCCTTTGTGGCCCTCCTCTGGACTCACTCCAGAAGGCCCACATCCTTCTTATGGTGGAGGTCCCAGAGCTGCATACAGTACTCCAGGTGGGGTCTCATGAGAGCAGAGTACAGGGGCAGAATCACCTTCCTTGACCTGCTGGCCATACTTCTTCTGATACAGCCCAGGATGTTGTTGGCTTTCTGGGCTGCAAGTGCACACTGCTGGGTCACATTGAGCTACTCATCAACCAACATCCCCAAGTCCTTCCCCTCAGGGCTGCTCTCCAGCCATTGTCTGCCCAGTCAGCCACTATATTTTGTTCCAGGGTTGATGACAGGCTAATGTATTCCTTGTTACTCATGCAAGTTAGCTGAAATGTTAACAAAATGTTAGTTTTCTTTTAGTTTCTAGAACTTCTTCAATTATCTTAAAATCAATGAAAACCACTACCAAGGATACTAAGGGTTCATTTTCCAGTGCTTCTGCTTGCTATAGACAAATTATCCGTACTTTTTAACATAAGTAGCTGCTGTTTATCATCTTCTGAATTTTTCAATTTGAAAATGCGTGAAAAGCAAAATATAACTGCCTTTCTACTTCCTTTTCTTCTAAATCCTTCTACCCATCAACACAAAAGAAAAATTGTATAGAAAATAAAATAAATATGCAAACTTAATATCCTCAAGTTTGATGATCAATAACTGTAACTGTGCCTCTCTTATCAGTTATAAAATTCTAGAATATGAATACCAAATTATTTACTATTATTAATCATATATTCTGTTTTACAATCTGTAGGCACTCAGTTTGCTCTTATGTGCATACACACATGAGAGAAGTTTTGCATATATGTGTGTGGAACTTCTTTCACTTCCTATCAAAATCAGTTTGTGATTTCAACCACTGTTGCCTTTCACAGAAGTGAGAGTGTGGATTTCTGAACACCTATTAAACTGTTCTTAAACAATTTCTGATTATTATTCATATGTTTTTAATTAAATTCTGCCTCCTGCCTGATCTGGTTCATAATTGTTTTCAGCTTTTTGAAAATGGCCCTTTGAAAGTATCAAGTGTCTATATATCCCTGTGGTGGTTTAACCCCAGCCAGCAACTAGGACCATGCAGCCACTCACTCACTTCCCCAAGTTGTGAGCAGGGAGAGAATGAGAAAAGCGAGAGAAAACTCATGGGTTGAGATAAAGACAGTTTAATAAGTAGAGCAAAAGCCATACACACAAGTAAAGCAAAACAAGGAATTCGTTTGCTGTTTCCCTTCAGCAGGCAGGTGTTCAACCATCTCCAGGAAAGAAGGGCTCCATCACGTGCAACAGTTAGTTGGAAAGACAAACAGCATCACTCTAAATGTTCCCTTTTCCTTCTTCTTCCCCAGCTTTATATACTGAACATGATGTCACATGTGCAAATGCCTTTGAAAAGAATTAACATCTTGTAATGCAGCTTGTGTAAAAAGTAGAACCACGTAAGGAGCAGCCATGAGCCAACTTATTTCTGAGGTAAAAGCTCAAGACTGTTTTTTTTCCTAGAAGACCTGGTTTTTTCTCCATTAGTGTTAGTGGTGTTGTCTGAGAACTACACTGACTACATGCAAGAGGCAGGAAGGACTTTGGGTCATTTTCCTGCCCTCTATGCTCATGGGCCACCAGCATGCAGTTCTGTTGCCCTAATTACTGTAATACTTGCATAATCCTCAATATCAAATGAAAAAATTATATTTAGACTTTAAAAAGATACATCCAGTCAGATATTAAAGTGATGTTTGGTATTTTTTAACCAAATTAATGACAGCTGAATGAGGAGGACACTCTTCTGTGATATCAAAATTATACAATTATTGTGGTTCCTTCTGCTTTACACCGTATGCAATAGAGCTCTCACAATTTTATCTTATAGTGATAAATGACAACTATGGTGTGTTAAGACCATTCTGAGAGAATCTGACACACGTGGAAAACAATGGAATGGAAAAAGTAGTGTTCCTTTGAAATATTTGCATTTTGGGTAGATCATTTGATTATTTATTGAACTCTGAAAGGCAGAAACTAATGGTACTGTAGACCTAAATAATCCCAGAGACATCAACACTTGGCAGAAAGCTTTCACAGAAAATCCGCCCTTCTTTCTTACATTTGACTCCAGGTTGCATGAATTTCCAGCACTCCTTTCAGCAGGTGGGACACAAGAAGATCTCCGGGTCACACCTGTTTGGTCTTCTATACTCTTCCCCCAAAGGACTTTGGGCCTCACAGGCATGAATTCTGTGGCATCTGCTGGTAAAGATGTCATCATATCACTCTCTCACCCATCTGTTCGTAGTCTCACAATTGCTTGCTACAGATCTCTAGCATCTTCCATTGAAATCGCTCCTTCACAGTACAAATATGACAAAACAATGCCCACAACTGTAAAGGAAGCTTCAGTGGAGGAAACAGGTTGGTTGAGCAGACATGGATGGTTTTTGCCATGGTTCTGTATCTTTTGGGTATCTTTGTGGCTTCTCAGGTACAACACAGAGGAGGAACAGTGGCTTAGTGCATCACAAACCTCCATCTGTCACACGGAAGGGGGCTAAAGTATGTCTACCTTTCTCAGTGGTGCTCACAAGCAAAAAGGCCAGATATGCAGTTAAAACTGTACCTCAACTTTTGTGCTTCTTCTGGTCTGACTTGAGTGTCCTTGAATCAATCACTTGGTGACCATTGCAGGAAATCCAGGTAAGGTGGGGAGCCTGGCTCTGTCAGGCATCACAGCTCTCACAGAGTGCCACAAAAAGGCAAAAGGAACAAAGGTGAACTCTGAAATGAAGGTCTCAATTTCTACCACAAAAAAACCCCAACCCAGTAAAACAAAAAGCAAACCACATTATGATATCATTTGGAATGAAAGGTTTTGTTTCAACTTTCATGAGACAAAATCAGTGTTAAATTTTGCAGAAAAGTGAAAGATCTTCTCACAGAAAAAATCCTCACTCATCTATAATGAAGATATTTCCCAGTTCCTTCCATCTCTGCTACAGCTTTCTGCACTTTGCCTGTGACTTTACATTTTGAGAGGGGAAAAAAAAAAACCCACACAAATTCTGTGGCTTACTGAGTCACTTACTGGCACAGGGCCTTGTTTAAATATCTTCCTGAAGCGGTTGGCTTGGCGCTCTCTATCTCTGAGGATTTCTAATGGATCTTTCTGCCTGAAATTAGGGCAAGCAGTTTCCTCAAAAGAATTGAAGTTTTTTAAATTGTTACTAGCATACCTTTTCAGTTTAAATGTATCAGCTGATTTCATCTGTGGATTTGTAATGCTCTTCCCTTCCCCCCATCTAAAAGAACAGATTTCTGTTTCTGCCATATTTCATTTTCTCCGTTTTAAAAACAACTGAGAACTTCTCCAGCTCTTTTTCTCCACTCATGGATTTGGTATTCACCCATGAAACAGGTGACTGCTGCCTCAGTAGAACAGTATCAATTTAATAAACCAACATTTTCAGTGAGAATGTAATTCCCTGGAGGATGGTCAAGTGGTGGAGCAAGTTGCCCGGAGAGGCTGTGTGGGCTCCATGCTTGGAGATTTTCAACCCCTGCACAGCCTGGTCTAACCCCGTATCTGCCCCTGCTGTGAGAAGGAGGATGGACCAGACATCTCTGGGGATACATTCTAGCCTGCATGATCCCAGGATCCTTTCCTGAATCTCTTTTCAGCAATTGGTTTGTTTTCTTTTAAGTACAATATGAGAATTCGTTTCTAGTTTAAGGTCTTTGCCCAAATCCTTAAATTCACCCATGGCTTCCAAAATACACAACTCTGCAAACACACATCACTGCATTGTCAAATTGCACTTTGGGGTTTTCTTCATGTAAAATTATCAGAGCTATCTCAACAACTGTTGTCATAAAGATGCAGTGTTTTTCCCTTCTCTTAGTAGTTCTAAATCAATTCAGTCTCCAGCTTTTCCACTCACCTGGCATCTTTTCTACCCACGTGGTCCTACTGATATACAGCAGTAGCACATAACACTATGATATAAATTGTTGTTGAGTTGGAACTGTGTTTTCCCACAATGAAAATGTTCTTACACTTTTACAGATCTCTCTTACCTTTGAATCTAATGATTTCTGACACAGTTTGTGTCAGTCTGACTAAATGTGGTTTTGTAGATTTTTTTGTGTTCATAGTGAGTGTCAAATTTTCTTGTGACAACTGCTTCTCACCTCAAAAGCATAAAGTAGCCTATCTCATAAGGGTATTTACAAGAATGAGCACATTTTCCAACTCTACAGGAATATTTTCCTTGACATGTGCCACAGATTAGTATTTTTCTGGGAAATCAGAAGATTTAATTTCCACTTAAGATGCTCCTTTATAGCCCTATTGAGAGTAGGAACGTTAAATAAATTATAAAGGGCCAAATATCAAAGCCCTTCCTAAAGACTTGATTGCACAGTAATGGCAGAACTGCATAATGTAATGTAGGGACCTGCCCAAGGGGAATATATGTAGGAATTCCACTTCCATTTTTAAGTTCAGTGTTTTATATGGCAAGACTATTCCTAAGAAAACTCTCACTCTGAAACTTTCAAAGGTGAGTTGCCAGGAATTCTGTTCTAGTAAAGAAGTATACATATACAATAATGTGAGGATTTGTATATAATCAGCTTCTGCTGTTTATTTCAGCCTCACGACTTCTCATAATTTATTTTATAAGTTCATTGTATCTTTAGTGTTTGCTATAAAATTGCATTTACTCAGTTTAGACAAGATAGAAACATAACTGGTGATGCTGCAGAGTTGATGCTGAATTTTACTGGAAAATACAAATTAATTTTTTTCTGGAAAACACAAGCATAGTGAAGGTATCCCTGCAATATTTGTTCAATACAATACAGTAGGTCTTGTAGAGACAAATTTGTGTTCTATATAGAACATTTGACACTTCTATACTAAATATTTTAATATTTGACTACTTATATAAAATCCTAATAAAATCCTGGACTCATGAAATTGCTATGATTTTTGGCATTCATTTCAGAGAACCAAAATTTCATTCAATGTGAACTTCCAAAAGTAATACAATAACCTTTTAAAAGTGATAACATATTAGTTCTTAGCAAATGAATCAGTACTTTAAAATATATTGTAGAAGGGGAAAAAGGTCCTTAGTGGGCTTCTGTGTCTATTTTGTACATCAACGGCAAATGTTCTAAACTGTAAATTATTTAAAACTTTAGCACACTATGACATCTCTTTAGGTTTAGATCACTGAATTTGTAATGCAGTCGGCTCTGTAGACAAACATTTCTATGTGATGCATACAAAACATTTCTTCACCGAATTAAATTATGTAGCAAATTGTATGAAGTCCAATGGGACCACATATTAGACTAATCTAAGTTGTCCTGGAGTCATGGACTAAAGAAGAAAGGATTGAAAGAATTAACCCAGTTTCTCTCCTTCTCTTATCCTCTTCTCTGGAGGAGTGTGAGTCAGGGAAAGGTTCTCAGTCCTTGAATCTGCCACACCGACAGAAATGTTAATTATGATTATTATTTGTCCTCTAAATAGCATATATGAATATTGTGTAGCTTTTATTTTTTCTTGGTCTATCTCAAAACATTTTGCAAATGGGACAAGTATCATTATTCTTTTTATATCTAAAAATATTTTTTATTATATATCTTATTATTTCTGATTTCTTTAATCTTATATTGTAAAATATATACATATATATTTATACAATATATCTTATATAAGATTATATACATATATATCTTATATAAGATATACATAATATATCTTATATACATACAATATATCTTATATTGTAAAATATATACAGAAGAAAATCTTTATAAAAGGAAAATAAATCAAGCCAGATAAAGAAAAGGTGTCAGAGGTCTCCTTTTGATGATGGGACTATTCATATTCTTACAGTTCAGTATTTCTCTAAACTGAGAAGGATCAAGGGTGTAATTTGCCTCCATCGAGGCACTGAGGTTGTAGTGGTGACATGTTTTCATCAAGCAAACCCATCACCATCTTGAAGGTATATTTGCATCACATTGCTACAGTGAAAAATGTTGAAGTAGAGGATCCATCTCTTTTTCTTTTTTTCTTAGATATTAATAAACCTTCTCCCATTGAGGCAGCAGCAGGTTATCAAGAATAATAAAAGCTTTTCAGTGTGTTGAAGGAAAAAGCCATACCCAGTGAGTAGCTCTCCTTTGCAGCCCTCCCTCACGGCACTTAAATGTCATTTCAAACTTCACTTCATCACCTTGGTAAGCTAATGCACTCTATGGCCTCACCAGATATGTTTCTCTCAAATGCAGTAAGCACTTTACAAGGCTTCGCCCTCCCACCCCCCTCCTGGGAAACTGTCTTGAGAGGATGTTTATATGTTAAATTGCAAGAGAACTACGGATGAGAAATATAAATTCCAGTATAGCCTATGAACTGATATACATTGCTTTCAACTCACTCAAATGGGGTCACATAGTTAGAGACACACAAACCAGGGAGCAGAAAACAGTGGTTTGCCTATTGTAAAACAGGAGCCAGATGCCAAGGATATACCTGACAGAGAATCAAGAGATAAAGCACCAGAATTATACTGGTAGAATTATATACAACACATTCCTGTCTTTCCAGTCATATACACAGTCAATAACTTATTCTCTTCCAAAATTTATTATCTAGTAGTGTAAATCCATTGACTTCAGTTGCATTTACTTCTGCTTTTTACCAATCTGATAGGCAATACAGGGACATGTACTAGTGGCAATCATTGACTCCTCTTCTAAGATCAGTATTACCTTTCTGCAAAGTAATATAAGTCATTGGGCACTTCTGGTTGACTTCTCATAGAGTCATAAGATTGTTTAGGTTGAAAAAGACCTTTAACATGTCAAGCCCGACTATGAACCTAACAGTGCCAAGTCCACCACACCACTAAACCATGTCCCTAGGCACCAGATCTATGTGTCTTTTAAATACCTTCAGGGATGGTTACTCCACCACTTTTCCTAGGCAGCCCATTCCAATGTTTGACAACCCTTTCAGCAAAGAAACTTTTCCTAATATCCAATCTAAACCTCCCCTGGCTCAACTTTCCTCTTGTCCTATCACTTGCTGCTTAGGAGAATAGACTGACCCTCACCTCACTACAACCTCCTTTCAGGTAGTTGTAAGCAGCAATAAGGTCTCTCCTCGGCCTCCTTCTCTCCAGGGTCAACAATTGTTGTTAATGTATTTATAGAAACATTTTTTAGTGTCTTTTACAGCAGTAGCCAGATTAAGTTCTAGTTGGCCTTTCCAGTTTTCTCCCTGCAGAACCTCATGACATCCTTG
The DNA here is from genome assembly GCA_025769975.1 of Gallinago jamesoni. NCBI lineage: Eukaryota > Metazoa > Chordata > Aves > Charadriiformes > Scolopacidae > Gallinago > Gallinago jamesoni. The sequence continues at coordinate 103,392,702 of JAOQGH010000023.1, read as the reverse complement.
TAGTCTTCCTGAGTGTCCTGTCCCTTCTTCCAAAGGTCATAAACTCTCTATTTGTTTGTTTGGGTTTTTTTCCTGAGTTCCATGTGAAGCTCACTGTTCAGTCAGCCTGGGCTTCTTCCCCACTGGCTTGTCTTTCAGCACACGGAAATGGCCACCTTCTGTGCCTTTAAGATTTTCGTCTTGAAGAATGTCCTTAATAGAGGATAGTCATGGTCTGGGTAGTTTCTGAGCATAGCTTCATGGAATTGCATGGATACATGGAACAGATAGGTGGAAAATTACTAAGCAACTATTGCAGCCCAAATCTGGTCAGATTTCCAAAGTGCAACAGTGCCTGGGAACAACTCCAATCATATCTAACACAAGCACTTCTGGTGTTGACACCATACTTTCTCTACAGGATCTGTATATGGGAAACAAACAAACAAATCTCCAATATTGGAACTGTCTTAATTTTTTAGAAGATTGTATAACAATAGTATTGGTATTCTCATAACACAGTATAGTATGCTGTGTCTCATGCCCTTACTCTGTAAGAAAATGCTTTAAACATATAGAAATGTACTTCCTCAAAGATGTTGAACACGAACCTTTGTTATTTTTGGTTTTCTTGAAACATGCTTTTATAAAAGCTCTTGGAGTGACCACCAAGCTTTCCTTTGCTGAGGCAATTTTGAGAAAAGTTATGAAAAAATATTTCAAAAATCCACTCTCTTGGAGATCACTGGACAGTAAGTGCTGACTTTGCTGACAGAAATTGTGTTTTGGCAACAATCCACATGCCCGGAGACAGATACTTCCATGGATTTGAGATGGAATTGTTCCAGTGGTATCTCCATTCAAACCAGCTACAGGCCTGAATCACAGATGAACTTCAGATTTACCTACCTAGTTATCTAGCTACCTAAGGTTTGTCATAACTGTAGACATGTATGTAATGTAGATTTCTTTATACTACTGAAATGAGTAGAACAGAAAACAATGCTTATTAGAAACTTCTGTAAGCTAGCTGCATTCCTAACATCTGGAGTATAATGTACTGTTAACAAGTAAGTGAATGAGTAACAGAATACAGGAATATTATAACAATTATAACATGTTACCAAAGCAGGATTAAATATTCTCAAGAATTATTCGCAAACTCAAGTTGTTTAGAATAACATCCGTAAAGGGCAGTGATGAAAGATTAGTGAATGAAAGTCAAGTATTGCTTTTTTTTCTGTTTGCTTTCATTGTTCTGCCCAGTTTCTTCTTTTATCAGAGCTGTTCTGACAGTATAAATTGTAGAAGTGTTTAATAGCAATGGAGAGAGAACTCTCATAGTACTTTGCATCTCCTGCATGATCTGATCTGTACATCCCCCTGTCTGGGTCACCCTCAGATGCTGCCCCAGGCACATAGCCTGAATGTGGAGTCTGGCAGGTTTAGAAGGGAGGCTGGAATCAAAGCCTCCGCCCATGACTCTCATTGCCTTTAAACTGCCAAGCTGGAAAAAGCTCTTGTTTCACTTCCTAAGCTTAGCTGGAAGGAACGCATTTTGGCTTGCTCTTTCCTCAGATGACTAGAACAAAAGTTATCCATTTGTCTGTCAGCACTTAGGAGACAGTCGTTAAAATCTGTCCTTGAACACAGGCATTCCCACTGATTTAGCTGGAATCCCAAGGCAAGATTCTCAATGAGGGTGCACCATAATTTCATGGAAACTGGTAGAATTATAGTCATTTGTACTGTCTAAAGAGATAAACTATATATCTGAGATTAAAATGTGGCATTTTGTTTCTGAAGCACTAAGAAAAATCATACAAGGCCAAACTCTGTTTGGTTGGATGTTTGTGCCTTTTACCAATTTCTTTGTAAGCAGAACTATGGAAATCATTTTTCAGCTCTTGAAGTGGGATACAAAGGTGTCAGCAGGTACTTACTGCTACAGGTGTTAAATTGACAGAGGTGTTTGCAGCATTTGCTATTCCGTGTTTAAGAAATACCGCAAAGGTAGATAGAGATCTGGGATCCTGGTCGACAGCAGGGTCAACAGAAGTCAGCAGTGAGCCCTGGCAACCAAGAGGGCAACCTGCATCCTGAAGAGCATCAAACACAGAATCACCAGCTGGTCAAGAGAGGCGATTATGCCACTCTATTCAGCGTTGGCGTGGCCTCACCTTGAATACCATGTGCAGTTCTGGGCCCACAATTTAAGAAGGATGTGAAGATCCTTGAATGCATCTAGAGAAGCACAACAAAGCTGGTGAAAGAATTGGAAGGAATGCCCTATGAGGAGCGGCTGAGGACTATAGGTTTGTCTGGTTTGAAGGAGGCTGAGGGGTGACCTCATTGCTCTGTCCAGCTTCTTGAGGAGGGGATGTGGAGAGGGAGGTGCTGTTCCCTTCTTCCTGCGATCCAGTGACAGGACGTGTGGGAATGGTTCAAGGTTGCACCAGGGGAGATTTAGGCTGGACATAAGGAAGCATTTCTTACTGAGAGGGTAGTCATACACTAAAACAGGCTTCCTAGAGAGGTGGTCAATGTCCCAAGCCTGACAGTGTTTAAGAAGCATTTGGACAATCCCTGTAATAACATGCTTTAACTTGGTCAGTCCTGAATTGGTTAGACAGTTGGTCTAGATGATTGATATAGGTCTCGTCCAACTAAAATTCAATTCAATTCAATTCAATTCAATTCAATTCAATTCAATTCAATTCCATTCTATTCTATTCTATTCTATTCTGTTCTATTCCATTCTATTCTATTCTATTCTATTCTATTCTCTATGATGTAAATTATTGTTTTCTTATGTCTTACTGTACATACACATCAGTTTTTACTTTTTGGAATAACTGCAGTGCCACAGAATCTTGATACAAAACTGTATTTGAGAAAAAAATCCAATGTTTCTGAAAATATGATGATAGGAATGTAGCCATGGCCACAATAGGATTCAGTTCTGTTATCGTTTAAGCACAACAAACTATATTAAGCATCAAAAAAGGAACTCCACATCTTCTGACTGGCATTTATAGTAGTTTATAATATGATACACCTGACACCACAGAACAGGATAAAATATTATAATAACAAAACTGATTGATTAATGTCTGCACAGCACCTTTAAATATGAAGCACTGCCAACTTAATGCTAGGAAAGCATTTGGATAGGCATCTCCTGTATAAGCTGAGACTGAAAATTACCCTTCTGATGAAGTAATGTATTTGTTAGACTGTAGCACTTAAAATTCTTTTGTGTTCACTCCTAATTATTATAATGGTCAAGCATTTTCTGGTCATCCATTGAATACATGGTCATTTATCCTGTTGTATAAAATACAGAGAAGGTGATACTACAATTGCAATCTATCTAGAGCAAGCTTTATTCATTAGCTAAACAAAACATTATTTCTTAGAAAGAATGTAGGAAATGGCAACTCACAACAGCAACTTTCTGCTTTCAAGTAGATGGCTAGAATGATGGGAAGCTTTATGGGAATCCTTTACTCTGAATCCAGAGAAATTGATTCTGTTTAATGAGGTGAATTCTACTTAAAAGAGTTAATATTAAGTCAATACATAAATAACCTTTAGAATATTTAATTTGCAAGAAAATGGAAGGGCCTGGGGATGAAAGCAGAAATAATATAGTAGTTTCTTGATCAAACAATTTTAGGAATCTGAATGATACAACCAAGGACCAGTAACCTTCAGGACAAAGGTTTCCAGACTAGTGGATTAAGAGCTTTTCATGCACTACCAAAATCTGAAGATTTAGGCAAATATTGGCCATATTCTGCACTCAGATGTCACTAACATGACTGCAGCACCAGCAGGAAAGAAATGCAAATGTTGTAAGTAGCATGCAACCTTTAATAAAGCCATAAAAATTATCATTATGGAATATATTTTTTGATGCACTAGGCAGTTAATCCAATTGAAATTCTTACTTTTTACTTTTATTAACAGTAAATTATGGGCAGAACTGATGTCACTGCCTTTATTACAGTCGTTGAACTCTGCACTACAAGAAGCTACTATCAGACCTCACGTAATTTCCAAACTAATTCTTTGTTTAGTGCTCCATGCTGGGTTTCCTCCTCGGGCTTGGTATTTCTCGTAAATTTCAGTCAAAATTGTTTTTTCCTTATTACTTTCTGGTAATGTTTTCTTTCAAATGTTGTATGGCCATTTTTTTTCTGGATGAAGGTTTGGCAATTTGACAAGCTGTGCTTACTACTATCCCACAAAAATAAATATGAATGAAGGTAGAAAGCTTTGTAGCGGCTCTTTCTTCTAAGGAAGGACATCCCTGAGTATCATAGGCAGCTTTTCAGAAGACTCAGTCCTCATTGTGAGCATCTCACAGCTCACAGTACTGACCAGGCTGTGTGTGTGCCAGATGCAGACCCACTACAGCAAGAGGTGGGATTGCAGCTGGATTTCATCCTTGGCATCAGTAACCAGGGAACAGACCACAGAGGTATAACCTGGAGCATGTTGCCTCCAGCATATAGCCACACTGGGCTCTGTGAGACTGAAAAGTTCATGCTGAGGCAATTCTGAGTTCAGACACTCATAATGTGATTTTTATCCAGATAGCTGAGATTAGGCCAGTGTAAGTAGGTAGGTACACCAGTCATGCACAACCACACTCATACTTTCTGGTCGCAAGGAAGACACGCTCCCAGTGACTAAGAAGTGATGTACACCTCAGCCTGTTCACCAGCCTTCTCAGAATTGGCTTCATTGGTATATATGAGATTTATCTCCGTTTTGGAAATTAGAGCTGTTTGCAGTTTAATAGAAAAGATATCTTGAAAGGAATTCTATATATGCCTGTTCTGATCTGTTCTTTAATGTGGCTTTAGTTATGACCCAGTCCTATATAAGCTCTAGCTTCATTGTCTTCCAGATGGGCAGTAAAACTGAACACCAGGGAGAGGATCTCAGCTGTTCTAAGTCAGCACATATCCAGACGAAGTAGCTTGTGCTAAGGGTTATGTACTCCAGGGATTATAAAACCATAGTTTCTGTAAATGATATACACAATCATGGTGTTTTTTTGGCAGTGTGGCAGGCTGGGGAAAATCAAAGGCAAGGAAGCCCAAACTGGAATACAGCAATGGACAATTCAGGACAGTGTTAAGAAATTATAATCTTTTTCTTTACCTAGTATTTAGTTATTAATAATCACTCCTAAGAAGATGTATTACAAACTTATACTGGTGCACACCAGCTAAGACTATGGCACAAGAGTAAATTTTGAAAGAGGGAAAAATAAGTGGATATAAATGTAAAATGGAATAAAATTTCACCTTGATTTTCCATAGCCACATGACCAATCTATTTTGTTTTTCTGATGAGAGAAACAACCTCTGATGAGAGGTTATTTTTTTGAAATAAAAGAAATGTGTAAGTTAAAGATGTCTGGCCCTCACTAAGGCATGCAGTATTGAAAGATGTGGTAATTATGAGCTGGACTGGAGAAGATGGAGTACATAAGGTACTCACACGGTACAGGAGGAATTAGCCAAAGAGAAGCTCATGACATGATAATCATTACCTAAAAGGGTAATAATTATCAGAGGAAGACTATTTGTGAAGTTCTCTGTGGATCATTCTGCAATCTTGTTTAATTTAATGTTTTCCACAGTGACCTATATTACTCTAGTGACATTGGAAGTGTAATGCCTATATAAGGATATGAGTGGTGCTTGAGCACAGCTGAGAACCTGGTATATGCTCTCCACTTTTGAAATATCACAGGCAACGACTTATAAATTCTTCTTCTTGCTTACTCAAACATGAACTAAATGTGTTTGAAAAAGTAGCTGTATGAATAAAACAATGTGGTTTTTTTCCATGCTTCTATTCTGTGAAAAGTCCGAACTAAATCAATATCTGAAGTCAAGAAAGAACAAAACTATTGACACTAAACTAGATTAAACTGATTCAGAATAATGCAAAAAGTGTTCAGTCATTAGCTCTCACCCAGATTTGTGGACAGCTGAACTGGGTGGAAAAGAATTGTTAAGAGGATTTTTTTAATGACTTCAGAAAGGTAACTGACCTGCATCCCAGAAGCACACATATTTTATAAAGTGCCCTGGATATCTTTGGAGTCTGGATATATAAATAGTGAGCAAGCTTACTAAACAGAAAGAAAAAATTGCTTGGGCCTGGTTGCTTAAGCTATCAAAGGAAAAAGAATTTTTTCAATTAAAAAAAAAATAGCAGGCATATCAAAATAATTACGGAGTGTGAAACTCTACAACATTTAATGATAAAAGACTGGACATTTGGAAATGAGAATGACTTACAAAAGGGCATTATGTTGATAAATATCAACAAGAAACAGTGGAGGGAAATTTAAAGAAGCTATTGCAATAGGCAAAGCTCATGATCCATCCAAAAGCAGATGAAAGTGCTGCCAGAACCAAGCATGAGCAAAGTGAGAGATATGACTGGCAATCAAACACTTGTATGAAAAAGAGACAATTGTACATGAATAGTCATTTTCAGGCAGGAAAGAGATGTGCATGGTAAGGGCACAGATTTGCTTTTGTTTAAGATCATATGGTAAATTAAGAAACAGACTAGATGTGACTATATAATTACCTTCATAATTCTAGAGGACATGGATTAACAATTCAGACATTTCCTTTCAGGCAGTTATTTTATACTGTGTCACAGATTTTCTTTGCTGTGGCATTTTGGATGCTATTGCCAACTTGAAGAATAAAACTTAAACAGAATTCAACTTTGCATGATCCTGGAAGAAGTTTAGTCACATGAGACTTTGACTCCATTCAACTCTCACCTTGGACTAGTTGGATGTACCCAAGAAAGAAATACCCCATCCTTCTGTTTGGGTAACCAATCTGTAATGCAGGTAAGCACCAGTAATTAAGAAAGCAGCAACACAGATTTAAGTTAATTTAGTGTAAGTAAATACTATAAATTAAGCACTTAATAAAGCCTGGACCTGGGCTGAGGGTTTAGAAATAAACCAGCCTCCAGAAATAGTTGGGTTTTAACATTACTTATTGTAAGGACACCCTTTGAGAAGTCACTTTCCTGAGAGGAAAACCACCACAGAAGTAGGTGTTGCACAGTGAAAGAGCAGAGAGGTAGGTCACACTAGGCATGCAATAGCTGAGTTTGAATCAAGGCTGTAATATGAAGCCCAAGACTTTATAATTTACACCAGTTATCCCCCACATTCCTACTAATAGGACCTGGTGTGTTGTAGGCAATAGAAAGATGGAGGCTCTGGGATGGAAAAGGTGGAGATAAAAGGAAAGAAATATCAAGGAACAACTGCATGTTTACTACATTTTGGGGGAGGTTGTTAGACAGATGCAAAGTTTAAACATTTTAACAAAAAACAGGCCACTCCATGCTCTCTTTGCACTTGTGTGAGAACTTCAGTGTTCTGATACCTCTTAAAGTATTTGATGAGAAACTAATAGCCTGACAGGCTAACACTTCACTTCCTTCCAATTAGGAGACTTTAACATCAAAGCCAAGGTCCTCCACTCAGCAAGGGCTTACTTGAATGAATTATAGAGGAGAATAAGTCCAGTAGTTTCTTGGCTTTTTCCCTCATGAAGACACAGTCCAGCATAGGCTTTAATAAGATGTTTGAGGTCAAAAGGTTCAGGTTCCTCACTGTGAGTGCTAGGAAGCTGCCAGAGTGTTTCAATATGTGTGGTGTTTGTAATGCAATCAGACAAAGCTGAAAACTCTATTACACAGTGTCATGTGGCTGACTTCCTTTCAGAGTGCTCTCATGTATAGTTAACAGCAAAGAGTATGGGACTTTTAGTACACTATGAATCTTCCATGTTGCCATTTCAGCCTGCTGAAATAAATAATGCCTTCACCGCCATTAGTTTTCGGTTGGCAGGAGGGGTGCAACAGTGGCTGCTTCCAGGGTATTATGTCAGTTGCTTAGGTATCAATTGGTTTTCAAAGAGAAATGATGACTATGTTTGGTGTATGAATTTATTTAACTTGCTAAGCATGAATCTCTGTCAGAGTCTAAAATAGTTATCTGTTCTGCCCCTATTTACCTCATCAGCAAAAAAAAATATTAAAATCCCCTTGAGATAAACATAGAAGATGCTTTGTTCCTTGTTTGCCTGTGCATACTATCTAGCTTTCTTACTTATTTCATAGTGTTTCCTACTGTCAGGACTGGATCTCTCCACCTTTCAGCAACAGCTTTTTTTCTGAAGGACTTGAGAAAATACACGTCATTTATTTTAATACTTGTTTCACACAGCCATGGAACTGATTGTAATACAGCAATTGTTTGTTGCATACAATGGAATGAGAAAAAAGGAAAAACAGATAAAAGAAATGTCTTCTGTTTAATCATACAAGGGACTAGATTCACCTGACCTTGCTTTAAGTCCTCTGTGGTCAAAGGAGAGAGACTAACATCCACTGAAGAGTAGTTATCGTCAGAGTTTCCTTCCATGTGAAATAGCCAAGATATAACAAAGACCAAAGACCACTGCAGAGGTGAAGTCAAAGAACTGGGAGACACAAGTCCTTTATCAGACATGAAGATCTCATAATTAGCATCTTGAGAAGAGTTTCTGTAGTATAAGGTCCATATCTCAATAATTAGCAAGTGTTTAGATGAAAATGATTTGTGTGACAGTTCACTAGTTTCCAAGAGAAATTTTTCAATTCAGGTACTAATTTCCAAACCACAGTATCTAAATCCATGCACCCTTACAGTTTGCAAAAAAAATCCCATCAAATGGAAATGCTTTTAGTTTCCTCCCACATCCCTAAATTCCCAGGAAAATCTCTTTTTTTTTTTTTAGTTGATGTTGGGTTTTTTAGCTACTTTTCGGTTTTTCTCCACATACTCCTAACCGTTGTCTGCACAAAAAGATAATAATGAGCTAATAATGAGCTAGGTAAATTGATATAGAATATAACCCTCTATCATCAGAAGCAAATCCAACTACAGTGATACTATTTTATTTAAACCACCCATAATCCATGTGGGAGGAAGAAAAATCAGCTTCAATGCATAGCACTTCCATAGCAATACAGGTCTATCCATGCAAGTTTTGGAAAAGTATTGCTATTTACATTCATTTTGGTTTCATTTGGAAATCATAGTTCCAAACTGAAATGGCATTACTGATGAAATAAGATCTATATATATTCTGTGTCTTGTGTTTTTGTTCTGGTAACAGCATCCCCTAATGACTGTAACTAACTGCAAAACTCTTTTACAAAACTTTTTGCTCAGTAGAAATAATGAAATGTTTCTAGACTTTCTAACTGCCATCAAAGGAAAATAAAGGTTTTGCTTTCTCAGAGTTTTTTTATGCCTCTGTTCATTTTGTTTCTTTCAAATTTTGCCTTTTTTTCCAACCTTCTTTCCCTTTCCCAACATACTTGTTTTTCTTTCTTTCCTTGTTAATTTTTTTGTGTGAAGAACAGAAATGAAACAAAATTATTATTTTTTTTAATGTTAAGGTTTTTTTTAAGTTTGAGTGGTTGAAGCCACTTAAAAGAGTAAACTATCTCTGAAGAACAGACCTTCAACACGAAGGCTTTAACCTTGAAAAGACTCCAAGCAGTGCATGACTCATTCAGTGTTGACACATCCATAAGAGCCACAAAATTTACCTTCTAGAAATTTGCATCACAGAATGTCTCAGGGATATGTCAGGCGAAGTTCAAGGAAAACCTTAATGAGTACAGTTGAATTTTGGAAATAATATTTGGTGTGCACAGAAGAGACAGAAGAGAATAGGAAGATGAACTCAGCTTTTTTTTTCTTTTTCTTTTTTTTTTTAGGAAAAAAGTTGGTTTCTGTACTCTGATTGAAATGTATTTCCTGGAAAGTCTGTTTCTTCATTAGTGAATAAAAATGACCATGTGTAATTCGTAGGAATTCATCACACATGTGGTTCCCCCATAGGGGCCCAGCTTGTAGTTCTTCTAAACCACTTTTGATGGAGAAAAACACTAAGAAACTTCCAGCTGTTTGAAATTCAAAATACATCTACTCATGAGGTGGTCTAAATACAGATCTTTTATAGTATACAATATCTTGAAAACATGAGGAGTGGGGAGTACATAAATCCTTAAAGATGTTCCTTTTTCCACCAACATTTCTTCCAACTTTCTTGGTGTAAACACAAATGAAGTTTCAATGGCACTTCTATATTTTTCATCAAACTTTAACTAGTATATCTTGAGTCTCCTGACTTATTCTTCACACCTAGAGCCATTTTCAGCTTATATCTAACTCATAAAAAAGAAATGTGGATAAAGGAAATGTGCTCAGTGATAAGGAATTAAAGAAGGGTCCCATATATAGCTTAAGAAAAATGTATGCATTGCAGAGTATGAAATCTAATTAACATCAACATCATACACATTTTGTTAGAAAAGTAGATAAAACTTAACAGAAAAATTCTTATAAGTCATCCATTACTGAACTAATTGTTGTTTTTTAATAACTATAAAATAATAAATCACAATTTCTAGACAAAATAAGAACAGCCTTATTTTTCTTTTTCAGCTAATGCTTTTTGAAATCAAAAATAAATTTACATAGATGATTTTTGAATTAAGAATTCTGGTTAAGATTTTCATGTGGTTTTGCAGTGTTGTATGAACACAGATTTGACTCACTGCTTTTGCCAGGTATATACTTTTTCTGCAAAGTAAAGATTGTGTGACACTACGGTAATCAGATAATGTTCATCTGATAACCATTAATTTCCATGTGTTAGTGTGTCTACAAGGTTTCCACTTTAATTGCTGTACTGGGTCTGGTAGAGAAAGGGTTAATTTCTTCCCAGGACCTAGCAGGGACACAGGTATTCCATCCCATGTGGGCCATGCCCAGGGGGGT
>JAOQGH010000023.1:103319176-103381720 GCA_025769975.1 Gallinago jamesoni | reverse complement strand
CGGCGGTTAGCGCCCTGCTCAGTGCACGTGGCTGCCACGTGGTCCTTTGTTGCCGTCTGAGGCTAAACCACGACAATTGAAAAACCGAAAAAAATAACCAGATAAACTGAAAGTATACTATCAATAAATCTTCTATAGGAATGACTTTAAGGTGATCATGCACGTGGGGAAATCCTCTGTGGAAATAATTTTGCCTGTTTTCAGTACGCCATGGAAGTCAGCCTTAGCAAGCTTTTGTTTGATTCCTTGATGTGGCTTAACAAAAGATCATCCTGAATATTATTTACAGTCCATTTCCATACTAATCATATTATTCCAGAAACTTGGTCTACACTCACTTGCCAGTCCTCACTGGTGAAAGACAATCTATGTTATGAAAAGAAATGGACATCAGAATATTGGTTTTGAAGTGTAATGAAATGATTTAATAACAATGTATCTTCGTATTTCATAAATGATTTTAAAACCTTAATACACTGCAGGGGTCTATCTCAGTGGCATAATGAAATGGGACAGTTCAGATTGCAACCTGCTGTTTGAAGTTCCTCCCATGTATAGAGCAGCATGACAGCTCTGTCTCCTTTCCCTTTTATCTTTCTTTTCCTAGCCAAGTGCTGGGTAATATCCTTGAAGAGGGGGATGTCACTCAGTATCTCACACATCCAGCTGGTGATTAATTTACACAGACTGAAGATGAGGTACTACTCAGAACTAAGTTTACTGCTACAGTTTGATCATGAAAGTTGCCAAAAGATTCAATATATAGCTCTGCTAACTTAGATGTGAGTAGAAATCTTAGCCATTTACTTTCAACAACCAGCAAACTGCCCTCTACACACACACATATAGATATAAGCATATAGCTAAGGCATTTAAATAAATATATATTTAGAGAGAAAGTGGGAGTAAAAGAGATGTGCACACACATGGTTACATACACACTGCTGACATGATGGTTTCACGTTGTCTAAGACTGTAGGCAGCCACAAGGGAAAAATGCATGCAAAAAAAAAAGGTGTAAACAGCATGAAAAAACTTCACAAGAATTTGAGCAACTCTTACAACTACAAACCTTCAGTCTGATCTTTGTACATTTAAATGATCTGATATTCACTATATTGCAACAATTTTTCTTTATGTGTAATCCTGGAGGTTTCTTTTAGCTGTGGGTGTAGCCTGGCTATGCCTATTTGCCAAATTTTCTCATTGTAACTTTGCCCTGAAGCAAAAGTCAACCTGAATCTACTGGAAAAGTGACAGCACTGAATTCGAAACATTGCTTTGCTGAAATGAGCTGAAGCACCAGTCTGGGCTGTCTTGAGTGAAGATCTACTAGATACTTCACAAACTCAAAACAAAGAGAAAATTTTACTTCCAAATTGTAGGTAGTGTTGACTAGACATTCAGAATAAAAATCAGTTCACCTAAATTTATGACATAAATTTCTGCATCCCCTTGGTTCCTTCCTGAATCAAACGGGCACTTTCTGGGCATTACTCAGACCTGTTTTAAATGTCTACTTAAGGATAAGATGGATTGCACGCTAGAAATGCCAATTTCTCTTCATTGATAGAGAGGAAGCCTGAAGTGACTGCCTTGTGTGTAGATGGATGAATCCCTACCCCTCTGTTCCTAGGACAGTGCTGCAGCGGAATTAATGTCCCTGATGACACGCTTTCCAGCAGAGTTGCGTGACTGTGTGGGTATTAATAATGCAGCTGATCCTACTTTGTGGAGGATGAATGCATGCCTTTGCAATAGGATGGATTTGTTTACCTGAAGGTGAGCTAAAAGTTATTTTAAGTCACAATTTCATATTAACAGTCTGATGTGTAATTTTGCTCTGCATGCATGGTGTAGCTAGCTTTTCCAGTCTTTGAATTGACACCTCACAACACACAAAGTCTTCAGTCCATAATGTGCTTAACACAGAGGGAAGAACCTGACCATCAGCAGTTCACCTCTGAGCTAGTGACATGTAAAACAGCTCAGGCTTTTTATTACCACCCTGCCCTTCCTGCCCTGAACTGCATCTAATTCCATCATCATCTTTAGCACTGGATTTCATCTCCTTCAGGGCTGCACTTTGCAGACACTGTTCAAACAGCAACACATACTACTTTACTGTCAGGTAGGTGATAAAAAAAAGGAAATCCTCTCCAGACCATTTGACTCTTTTGCCAGCTAATTTCCTATGAAATTTTCCTGATCTAAAGGGCATGAAACCAGTCTTTGCAGATATTGAAAACAACCTTAACTCAGCCCCCTAATGGTAATCCTGGATGATTATAGATATTCCATCATATATTCCTTGCTAGTCTTTTGTACGTGATTCCTTTTTTTAGGACTAAGAGCTGTCTGTGCCTGAATTGTAAATGTGAAGATACTGCTTGTTCATAAATTTCTACAGCCCTGCAGACGAGTAGGTAGCCACGTGACTCCTTTATCTGAAAGGACTCACTTTTAAGGGTGATACACTTTCTAATGTTCATTGCTGGTAGACACAAATCAGAAGGAATGTGACCCATATTGCTTCATTTTGATTTTGCTATTGCCTAATCTTTATTTTCCTTTTAATTGCTGTTACACATAGGCTATGGAGGCAAGAACAGCTTTTTAAAAAACAGCATCCTCTGCTGTCCTGAGACAGATCTATTAAAGTCTAAGTAATAAAAGGCTGGAGCTTGACCATAACCTAACCTATAATAGCAATACCAAGAGTAGAGATAAGCTACCCCCAAACTGTCGTCTGAAGACCAGATTCCTTCTCTCGTGCATATTTACAGAGATGAACTAGAAGTATACTTGTAATCAGCGACTTCTTTCTGTGCAGCGTGATCTGAAAAACTTTTTTTTCTTTTTGTCTGAGCTCTAATAGAAGACAAAATGCTTAGATTTGCAGGGTTGTGCAGGCATGAATACAGAAAACGTCTGCCATCAGGAGACTAATTCCTTCTAATTAGCTGGGCCGCTGATTGAGGTGCCTGACTTGCAAATATGGACATAGCATGCTTTCTCTGTATTTAACAACAAGGAATGCGAATCCCTAGAAGGTGATTCACCCCACTTAAGATGTCAACTGCCCTTTAGAAGTGCTGGCTTGCTCCTATGCGTACTAAGGCAGATGAAGGTGACTGTGGCCCTCGGATGGGTGCCTGCATTTACATAGAATAACCCCTGGGGCTAGTGTTTTGAAGCAGAGAGAATAAAAGTTAAGCCCCTCACGCTGGTGGCATTATCCTGGTTATCAATGCTGCACGACGGCAGAATTGGGCTGGGTGGATCCTACAGTATTTGGTAGAAACTGGCAGGTAGGAGGCAGGGTGAGCTCAGCTGGCCATTGACTAGGGGGTACGAGAGTAATTCTCTGCTCAGGTCTAACATGTTCAGGCAGCATCAGATAAGGAAGCAATCGGTATGTTCACACCTGCTTACATTCAAACTATCTGCTAACTGCTGACACAAACCTTCTATCTTCCTACTGAGACACCAAGATAAATTCAGAGGAAATGGAGCTGCACAGAAAAAAAAAAAAAAAAGCTACTCTGCAAAATTGAGTGATTCCTCTAGGCTCTGACCAACAGTTTGAGGTCAACATAAGCAGGAAAGACAAAAGAGAGTCCCTCAGGGATTATTCAGAAGCTAAAATAGAAAATTTGCTCAGCTGTTTATCACCTGGGTTTGACCTCCCAAGTAATTTTATTATTTTTTTTTTTACAATAAGAAGGCAATGAGGGATTTGGCAGTGAATGAAAGGGAGTTCATCTTCCCAACATTTTATCAGTGACAGTCTGGGGCTCTGTTTCTGACTTGCATTTCCTTTGGAGTTAGATCCTTAGGCTTCTTGCGCTTTTTTTTTTTTTTTTCTCCTGGTTTTTGTATTGCACTACACCCATGAGCAGTGTCAGATACTGTGTGTGTTTCTAAGCTACAACTGGGGCCAGGCTTTACCTGTGATTTTTTTTTTTTCACAATTCCTTCCAAATAAGCACATCAAAAGCTTTTTATTTTTTTCCCCTCTCGCAAATCTGTTGTCATTGAAAGCACTGATCTTATAAGATGTCTCAAATCCTCCTCTCCCATAGATACTGCCACAGAAGCAGGTGCTTGGCATCTCTCAGGATCAAACCCTAAAATGCTAGTTGCCATGGTGACTGAATGTGAAAGAACAATAAAGAGCTGTTTACCAGGGAAACTTATCAGCAGGGCTCGACAAAACTGTAATTAGGGTTGTGTTGAAACACAGCTTTATTTCTGCAGCTAAAACTAGGCAACAGCCTTTGCCTTTGATTTCTTCCTGATCTTATCCCTTGTATATCCCTTGCATCCCGTGTGTAAGATCTCACCCAAACTCTAAGTAGATTATAGCAGACAAGGCAAAAATTAGCATTTTGAAAAATCCATGAAAAACAAGGCTGTAAAACTGCATGCAAATGACTGTATGAAAAATGATGCTTTGAGAAGCAAAGTGCTTTGAAGTATCCTGCACAACCAGAGGTTGCTATACTCCACAGCAATCTGGGGAAGATCATGACAGTTTAACATACATGTTTGGATGCAAGGATTCTTTTCATATTTGAAAGAGCAATACCCCAAACAGCACGCAGAGACCTTTGGGTCTTCATTTTAAATTTTGTTTGTTTTTTTGCTTCTTAGGATTCTGGTTTCCTGTGCTGCTAGTAATAGTGCTATCATAGTTGACAAGTTAAAGCAGATATTGTTAATGTTAATGGTAGTAATCAATGTTGACTTGGCAACTCTGTGTCCTGAATGAATTCAGAGGTGCGCTATGAAAAGCGTTTCACAAATGCCTGTGAAGGGAAGGTCTTTACACTGAAGAGCCTTCCCTTTAATTAAGGAAAACAGATGGTGCTGGAAGGGAAACAAAGGCACACATAGGTGAAGCATCTTGCTCACAGCTGATCAGTGGCAGCTCTAAAAGAGTTATTCCCGAATTGTTAGGATGCTGAACCAATGTCAGTCATCAGCACAAATGTGCACCTTTAGCATTCAGCTGAAACAAACACCCTGTATGCGACATGGGTCTTCAGATCAGCAGTGATGTCATGGACCACCAGCAGGCCACAGGCAGCATTTGAGAGTCTCCGAGTCAGATGTACATCAATACTTCTATTTCTGCATGTAGGTACTGCACACTGAAGAGAGTTTTGCTCTTTTATCACAGCATTCAGGAGGGTATTGGCAGATTTTGGCATCTCAGCAGGAGATATTGGGAAACCTCAGGGAGTGATGTGCCATTTCCATGCTGGGTATATAATGAGAAAAGTAATGGTAAAACAAAAGAAAATTTATTTAAATAAAATTCTTTTTTAAGGATGGCATGGATAGTGATACTGCGGCAGTCATGCTCACTGGTCTCCCACAACGTGATTTTGTGATGCTTCCATTGTCCTTTTTTCTGCAGATTGTGTTGCTTCTTCAAACTTCCATGCAAGTTGTTCACCATATGACTCCTTGTCATGGGGAAGAAATAGGGAGTTTGTAGCACTGTTTCTGTTAGTGCAATGTTTGAATCAGTTAAAATCTGAAACACTAACACTGCTGTTTATAAGTTTCAGTAGCATGTGGATGCCTAATATGTCCACCTGAGAATAATTCTGCTGAATGTGTAAAAAGCATCTCTCGTGCATCTTCTAAACCCTGCTTTTATGTATGTAGAATAAATGAATCATCTGTGGATCCAGGCAGCACCCCTCAGCAGTAGAAAGGGGATGATTTTCTAAGAAGAAAAAAATATTTCCTTTGAACATTCAAACCTCTGAACTGATTTCTCTTCCATCTCAACGTAAATCCATTGCCTTTGCTTCAGTGTGTTGCAGCTGGATGACGCAGGGGAAGGTCAAACTCTTTGAAGTGATATAACCTGAATTATAAACCAGGTCTCGAAGAGAGCTAGTGGGTGGAAAGAACACAAGCCAGGGCTGATCTCTGCATAAACTGCAGCTGCTGTTAGTGCCAGGAACACTGAAATTTGTACCAGTGGTCTCTGCTAATTAGCTGCTACATGATGTAAAATGTCTGGTGTGCCCCAGGTAACTGTTGTTGTTGTGAGAAACTCGGAAAGATAGCGGTATCTGTTTCCTGCAATCCTTTCTAATGTTCCCTCATCTCCATCACTCACCTTTCCTAATCAGCAGGAAATCTCAGATGCATTCCTCACCCTCAACCCTCCCTGTCCCTCCCTCCCCCCCACTCCGCCCCCCAAGGGCTCAGGGGCACACTGGCTTTCTGGGCAGGACATGGCCAGGGCCGCCCCACAGCAGCTGGCGGGATGCAGTTGCATCTCATTTCCTAGCACATTTTGGGAGACTTCAGAAGTAGTGTGGGAGGGAAGAAAACATACGTCCTGGAGCAGGAAGAGTTGCCAAGGCATCATGAGTAGGAAATAAAAGAAAGAAATAAAAGAAAGAAATAAAATGCTGGATCAGAGAGCTGCAAATGGTTGTCCTCTGTAATGTGCTTCTGTCCTCTAAAATCCTGCTTTTGCCACTGATTACCTTGATTATTATTTTTTTTCCAAATGTGGGACTCCATGCCTAAACATCCAAGTTTTCTTTGCAGAGAAAGCTGAGGCAAAGGGCTACCTCTAAGATCCCAAATACATGGGGCTTGGGGGCTGCTGTAGTTTTGCTGCTGTAGTTTCGCTGCTGTAGTTTCACTGCTGTGTACAGTTACTGCCTTGTTCTGACACAGATACCCTTTACCCCAGGTGAAGTCCTGATGTATTGGCCTGTGTGAGACTTGAAAGGACACAGAGGTCCTTGTTTTAGTCCTCTCATAATGAGTTTCACCAGTAATGAAGACAATTTCTTATGTTCTCATGTCATTTAGCTATATAGCACTTGAAATGGGCTTCATGGGAGCAAGGGAGTTGTATTCTCACCAGTGCACATGGGGGTTCAGGGACTGAACATGAGTGACTGTTGCTATCAGAAGCATAACAAAACAGCATCAAAGCAGAAAGAGTTAGGTGGAAAGAAAAAAAATTTTGCTGAAGAACAAGAGCAAACACTCAGTTTAGTGGGGGACAGGACATACCGTTATAGCTGTTTTAAGTTAGGCTTCTGATGGAGAAGGAAATGTTCAAGCTCCCCCTGCAATCAGTTGGGGCTGGTGGACACCTCAGACAATTTTAAAGGCCCTTTCAAATGTAGATATTTCTTGTCCTCTACAGGTTATTAAGTAAGCCTACATGACTATCTTAAATTAGAGGCTTAATTTTGAAGGGTGAGATGAATTCCATCTTGTAGAAGAGGCGTAGTAAATGCTCATGAATTAAATGTCTTGGAGGCAGTAACTAGAAAACACAAAGTAATGAGATCTTACCAGCTTAACACGATAGGTGAAGCATAAAGTCTCATATTAATCCTTCTCAAATATATACACAAAGTAAACCTTTTCACTAGATATTATTTTTCTTAAAAATTGTATTTTCCTTCTAAGGTCAGGAGTTTAATGAAAATGCTTCAGTCTGAGAATCCATTAAATTCTGTTAAACTGGATGGGCAGCTGAGCCAGATTGTACCTGGGTGACTCTGAACTGTCTCTGAAAACAGTAAATAGGGAGGGATAGTTCAGTGGCGCCAAAAGTAAAGTATTTTACCCACCTACCAGGAACTTGGGGTTTTACTCATATGTCCATTTCTTTACAACTAGTCTTCATATGTACATTCATGACCAAAAAAAAGCATTTCTGAAAACAGAAAAATAACATAGAAAGAAGTAAAAAGTTACAAATATGTGTTGCAGTATGTTGAGTGTCAACCTGTAAAATGGAACCTATTATATCTTGAGGAAAACAATCCAAAATATAGATACTCCATGGTATATAGAGGTCTGTGAAAGTAAGGGAAATACTGACAGACTAAGGCTGATAGTAGACAGGAAATTAAACATAAGTTTACAGTGCATCCTAAAAAGACAGCCGTTTGGGGCTCAATTCAGAAACACATTCTTGCCGCACAAAAAAAAAAAAAGGTCAAGAATTGGTAAGACTTTTCCTGAAATACTGGTTTTAGTTATTGACACATAGTTTAACAGATAAAAGCAAGAAAGCAGCATAGAAATGATTGTGATAGAGGAGAAACTATTATTAAAAAAATGAAACACAATGACACAATGTGTACTTTCCTTGAGCTGCACATTAATTGTGAAATGATTAACTGAGTATCAGTTGCAAAACCTCTGGTCAGCCTGATGTAGGGGAGCAGATGCAAAAACTCTAATTAATATTTGTCATAAATACAAGTTAAAGGACAAAAGAGAAGGGAGCTGCATAAGGAGAGGGTGTCAAAAGGAAAAATCTGGAGGAGATCTGAGTGATTTCCCAGATTTAGATGGACTTTCCATATGATAATGGTCAGATTTGTTTTTTTCTTAACTTCCTTCCTCTAAATATCTATGTTGTTGTGTTCTATTCTGCCTGTTAAGATTAAGATCACAAGTATGATCAGTCTCTATGTACAATACTTCTTTTAATGGGACCTAGTCTATACTACTGCTATAATTTCTATTACTTCTTAATCACTTTCCCTAAGATGCAGGGGAATGTAGAAGAGAAGAATTTGTGGTCCCTAGGGGAGTTGGAGGACTTATTGCAAACTTCGTTTAGAACTGGACTCAATGAAATACTGTGAAATTTGCTGTTAAGAGCTCTCTGGCAGTAGGAAACAGGAGACAAGTCATACAACAAGACTTCCATCCCAAGGATGTTATACATAACCATGTGAGTCTTTCACTCTCTTTAAACACGTCCTTACAGTAACACTTGAGGTAATCTGGATGATAGAGTGCTAGCAATCAATCTATCAGCTGCTTTTTAAAGCAATTTGGAAGTATTATTTCTCAATAGGAAAGAAATAACAGCTATTCTATTTTTTTTTTTTTTCATTTCACGATGAAACAAAATGCAGAAATGACAACTCAGATTGTCATCATTTTTTGGTTTTCACTTACTATCAAATAATATTTAACATGAAGGTAGGTAGAAAAGCTGGTTGTAATTAATACACTAGCAAGGAAAATTCATCAAAGGTCCTATTCAGACTCCTCGATAAATCCTACAAGCTTCCCTGTCAGTGGTCCTGTTAAAGACTTTTAGCCCACAATCAAACAAAAAGTTAGATTTCTGAACTTCCTTGTTTGTTGCCTTTCCCCTTCTTTAACTTCTGTCAAGATAAGAAGACAGGGCTAAACTCAGAACTCTTTTCTTCCAGAGGATGCTGTTTTAACATGTGCATTGACTTCCAGGGGAAAACACACCACACATGCACACAAAGAAAAAACAAAAATACAAGCCCCAGCTCCCCCCTAGAACCTTACTAAAGCACTAATTCCAACTTTAATCTGGCTCACATTATTTTCCTGAGCATTCAAACTTTTACAATAAAGCCATTTATAGAGTAAGCAGTTTTATTGTTTCACTAAGCACTCTATGCTGTATGGTCTGTACACTTTGAGTGAGCCTAGAAACAACACTGGAAGAAAATACTAGATTATTAGGTTATACCCCACAATTTGTGTCAACAAATAGCTTCTACTTTTCTAGCTATGCTACCTGTCTTTCTCTGTCAGCTGTCAATGGCTTGCCTCTTTTTAATGAATGCTGGGGCCTCCAAAGTTCCCCCAGGCGCACATACATCAAGAAAAATACTGAGATTTGTCAATTCCCCTAACATCCATTTAGGATTATTGTCAACATTTATAAATCTATAAGCAAAACATTCCCTTGAGACTAATTCTTTTTGACGGTTAGTTGAGGTAGGTCACCCAGCAGGGAAAATCTTGTTGGTGTATAGCAAGGATGTGCCGCCTTTAATGCCTTCCTTTTATCAGTGATCTTTGAGTCTTTTGACTGCTTCTAGGATAGAATTTATCTATATGTGTCAAAAACCTTGATTTTGTAATGATGCCTGTGCATTTACACAGAAATGTCCCTTTAGGTTTGGAGTTAGGATGAGAATGAGGTACAGAAAGACATAGATATACCTGTGTCCTTAAGAATGACATAAAGGATTATTATTTTTTATAATTTTATTTTTTTTTGTTAAGGCTTCTATAGAAATGCTAGGTTTGCCTCAGACAGAAAAAGAATTATTGAGTGTCTAGGAAATTGTTCTATGGAAAGACCACTCAGAAATTTGTCACTTCTTTAAAAAAGGGAAAATACTACTCCATTTTCCAGGGTAAAGAAAGCGGATACACGATGAGGAACTGATACAGTAATGATTGGATACTGATCAGTTATGGTAGGCTATATTAGTATCTTACATCTAATATCAAGAAATCAGTTTGGTGTAAAAGATCCCTAACATACATCAGAATTATCCTGAGAGACATCTATCTCCTCTTTTTTAATTGTTCAGACATATATCAATTTGCTAAGTTTACTAGGATGGTCTCATGGCATTTCAGTCAATGAATAAATGTGCTTATCAACAAATATTCTTAGAAAGTGCATTAAAGATCTATACAGAGATCTATAGGTAGAATCAACACTAGGAAGCTAATCCAGATGCTTTCCAGCCTCCCTGAACATCCTTGTCAATGCGAAGTAGCTGGAACCTGTTTGAAAGACAGCTGAAGATTCCCAGTGTGTAGAGG
The DNA here is from genome assembly GCA_025769975.1 of Gallinago jamesoni. Taxonomy (NCBI): domain Eukaryota; kingdom Metazoa; phylum Chordata; class Aves; order Charadriiformes; family Scolopacidae; genus Gallinago; species Gallinago jamesoni. The sequence goes on along the minus strand of JAOQGH010000023.1, from coordinate 103,371,097 downwards.
ATTCCTGTGTAGCACAAACCTTCAGGATATAGATGAGTTTGTAATGGTTCAGGTCAAAAGTTCATTTAGCTCAGTAGTCTATCTGCTACAGCAAGAAGAATTTAAGGACCAGGCAGCATAGAGTAATTTGTCATCTGCATACGCTCTCAACCTCCACAACCTGAGGTTTATGGGCTTCCTGACCTGGATGTATGAATGTAACATCTCATTTCTCACACGAAGAACTGTCCAGCTCAGTTTTGAGCCCCTGTGAATTGTTAATGTTGGTGTCCTGTATTGAATTTCATATCATGTGAAGTAGAATTGTGTGAATCATCACTATGTGAACCTACCATCTACTTGCTACCCACTAGCAATTTTGGGTCCAATATATTTGCTTTCAAGGAGTCTTAAGATTGGCAAAAGGAGAATGGTTCATAGACTGACAAGATCATGAAGAACTAAACAAACAAAACCAAACAAACTAACAAACAAATGAAATAGTACAAGGACTTGAACACTTGATATTTTAGCTGAATGTGAATGCTTGTTATTAGGAAAAGCAAGCACCACACCTACAAAATTCAAATGTTTTTGAGAGTTTGATGAGTTGGGAAAGAAATACAGAAAGGTTCTGATACTTGATCCAGTGCAGTAAATGGTGGGTTATATCTGCTTTTTCTCCTGTTAAGGTACCCCAGAATTCTGGTTCTGAAGTGGTTGTCCCATCCTCCCATTATTTTCATGCCTGTCCAGGTTGGTCTTCATTCAATCATGGCTGCTCAGGCTTTCTGAAAACCAGTGAATGCCAGAAAAAAGGAAGAGTTATGTGCAATCAACAAAGCTTGCTTATGAGTACATTTCTTCACAGGCAGAACCAAACTCAATATCTGATTTCTAGCACATAAAGTATGCAACTTGACTTCAGGATTTCTTACCAACAGTTGTAAGTGAACTTAATAACAACTAAGGAGAAATGTCTGGTAGTAGAGATAAGGAAGCTGCCAAACCTAGTTGTAAGAGGAATTTAATGAGAGATCATATTTGATTGCGAGGCAGGATTTCAGTAATAGTGGAATTTCTCTGCCTCATCCAGCTAATTAAAATTTGTGCCAAAGGCAAATGACTAACAGTGGCATGAAAGTCCAGCACCTCAGTGAAGGAAGCTGGGCCACAGTGGAGAAAATTGCAATATTTGGTTTTAGCACTAGCATAGTTTATTCTTTGTGCTGGAGCATACTGCCCTCTCCTTGAGGAAGTTCTCAGAGGTGCCTTAATAAGGGGCTCAGGCAGCACATTTATATTTCTGTATCAGAGAGGAGGGGCAATTGGAACAAAAAGTGAGTGAAAAAGAGTTCAGAGCACAGAGAGAAAGAAAAGAGGAGCCTTAATATACAGAGAAGGAAAAGCAAAGAGAAAGCCATGAAGAAAAATGACCCATGAAAGGTTACAGCTCACAAAGAAAGGGATCGTGTGTATGGCAATCAGGGGAGCAGAAAGTCTTCCTAGGTTGACTAAGCAGAGCCAGTTAAAAGGCATTCAGTCATACTAGTGATTATGAGTCCTTTGAAACCTATTAATCCCATTATGAGTCTGTGAAGCAATTTTAGAATTTAAAAAGACAACTATTTTTTTTGCCATGTAGTTTCTTTTGCCTTATTTCTTTCCTTTCTGTATTTATTTCTTTACAGTTTGCTTTTCTTTTTTTTTCTCCTTTGCATCTTTCCCTTTCTGTCTTCTTATTTCCTTACTTCTCCTGTTTCTTCCTACATTTTGTTTAACTGGAGATTAAAGGGGAAAGGCTGCGTGCCCTTTACTACCAGCATTCATCACATTAGGAGGATGGGAAAGCAAAATAAAGCTCCTGGAATTTTTCAAGTAAAACAGAATATTATTGCATACACAGTAAAATAGTTCATAAAAAGAGTTTAGAAAGGATACAGTAAACACCAGCATAAGGGGCAGAGTTTGGCCTCAGCCCACAATCTCTGCCAGGCGATTTAATGCTCATCAGGCAAATTGGCAATGTAGCCAAACAGCTGTTTCCTCAGAGAAGCTGTAGAAACACATGGTCTTAAAAGAAAAAGGGATCTTTCTCTTCTTTAGGTTCACACACATTCTGTATGAGTCAAATTTTTAGTCTTGCCTTAACCAGGTCTCTGTTTTGCACCTGGAGAACTGTGTGGGTACTTGGTGTATGGAGTCTAGGTTTTAGATAGTTATGATCCACATGTATTGTTGAACCTGTAATCACTTGCTGAATTGTAGTGAGAGACATTTTCTCACCCCAGACACGTCTCATTCTCTAACTGTCCTGGCTATTAGCTTCCCAATGCAGAATGTCCCTTCCCTTGCCAACAAGAGTAGTCAACGTATCTTGTCTACATTTGCTTCCAGTTCAGAGGCCAAAGCCACAAGGCACATAGGAAGTTGTTCTGGGTCAATTTTAGCCCATGTGTATATAAACAGACAGCTGCTTGCATACCACTTTATAAATCAGAGCTGACACAACAAAGAATCGGGGCCGCTATGAAATACAAGAGCACTACGTGCTGTCACCTGCTGGGATGAAGGACAGCTTGCCAATTTACCATAAGATCTCCAAGATCTAAGTGGATGATTGCGCCAAGATGTCCCCAGTCCGTTATATGTAAGGTGAAGGCACGAGAAGCTCAGAAACACTTTCCTCCCAAACTGCAAAAAAATATATAGCCACAGGGTTAGAAACCCAGCCAAGCAGCGTTTCTGGAATTCACAAAGGGCAAAGTGCTATTCCCCATAGCATGCATATTTATTTTGATGTGGTTGGCTGTGGGCAGCAGGGTATGAAATCAAACCACACAACTGACATTTACACTATGGCAACTTCACTGCAATCTGACAAGGAGGAGAGACCCAAGTGTGACTATAACTAACTTCGCTCTCATCGATGTTCCTTCTTAATACTAGGGGTAAATGAGAACATGAACCAAGCAATTGTATATAGACCCTTGCTGTAACTATGGGAGAATGGATTGTTTTCCCATTCACTCCTTTTTTTTCTTTTTTTTGCAATGACAAAAGGATAAATCCTTCTGGTAGGCTGGTTAGTGTAAGCACCCTCTGTTTTTCAGGGCCTTGTGTTTAAGGGAAGAATCCAGTGTGAAACATGTATGACGCTTTCCCTGTGCTAATGAATGTCTGTAAAGCCTACATACAAGTGAGGGTCTCTATAAGGTAAGTTCATACCTGCTGTTCATCAGTGTCTACAGTGCTGAAAGTGTAGACAGTAGATATGTATGAGTCAGGCTGTGTTACTAGCATTGCTGAGATCTCATTAGCCACATGATCCATTCACTAGCTATTAACTCATTAATAATTTTCTAGTGTAAAAAACTATTTCATAGTAAAAAATAATTCTTTCTACACCACTTGTTCTCATATATTCTACATTTCAAGAAGACAGGATTCATATTTCATTTTTCTACACACGTAAAAACCCCATTTTCTAACTCGGTGAGTTCTGGAGTTTGCCATAATAATAGGGTGTCTCAGCTCTTCTGCATGTGTTAATGCTTTTTATGAGAAAGAAGGCACATTCCTTACAAGATGCTTAACCATTGGAACAATCTGCTAGTGGATTCTGTGTTTCCTGAGCTCTTCAAATAAAGGCTGTAAATATTACCAGAAGATATGCTTTGTTCAGATACACAGTATTGGTCTCTACAGGAATACCTAGAAAATATTATTTAGCTAGATCATTTGATTTCTTCTTACATTCTTAAAATAAATGAATGTATGACATCAACATTTGAACAGAGGAAAGAAAACATTCCCGATTCTCTTTTAAAGCCTAAATTCTACATATGAATTTTATGTATGTATGAATTTTATATATATGTATGATAACACCAATACAATTTGCTAGGCATTTTCTGAAGGGATGTACTGTTTTAGCAAGAAATATTGTGCTGTAGAATAGTACAAGTTTCATCAAACATGAAAAGGGAGAAAAAAAAAGCATGGAATTTAAACAAAAAATAATGAACTCTCTGATTGTCAGTAGATAATTTACACTAAATATGTTTAAAATAAGATGATCCTTTATTATTTAATCAAAGGGGGGTTTAATATTTTTTCACTAAAATTTATCATAAATATTTCACTGGTATATGCCAGTGTTTAAATATTTATGGAAGGAGAAGAGCTTTAACACAAGAAAGAGGGATTGTACTTAAAGAACTCAAACAGGATATTGGGGGTCTGGGTTTAAATATCTGCTCTGAATCAGGTGGTCAAATAGCTTTGCCTTTCTTTGAAAGTTCCTGATTTTCTTCCATTTCAAAACCAGGTAAGAAATTGGAAGCTCAATAAATGAAAAGTATTTCTGGCCTTTGCCTATCAGAAAAATTTCATGGCAAAATTATAATATTTTATTCCACAAGCCTATGAGTTTCATTTCATTGACAGACATTCTGCAGCTACCGTTTTTCCATTTTATGGAAGTATCTACTTAAAAATAAAACCCTGTTTTGCTCTATTTGCTGTATTTTATTGCCAATGTAACGATCCAACTGAATGAGGTCTCCTGAGCATAACATCTGTTCTCTGACAGCGACCGATGCTTAACACTTCAGACAAAGGTACAAGAAAATCAAGGGTCAATTATGCCACATCTGGCCCAGAATCAAAGATATTTTTTCCTCTACTTCTTATTATTTAGTAGTTAGTGTACACCCTTCAGCTTGTGCTTTTACATCCCATAGGTATTATTTATTTTGTCTGATGTATCGGTGATGTTCCTAGTTACCATTCAGATAATTAATCTTTTTAAAAATCCTGTCATGTTCCCAATCTTAACATCTTGTGTCAATGAGTTCCACAGATAACTCATATTTCTTAAAAATGAAATATTTCCCTTTTATCAACCAAAAAAAGGTTGTCTTTCAATTTAAGTACATTACCCTTTTTTTCTTAAGATGAGGGAAAAAACAAAGAGAAAATACATTGCTGGCAGAAACAACAGTGGTAGATCTAAATTCAATTTATAGCTTTGGTCCTGATTTAGGAGACTTTAGCCATCACTGGACCAAAAACACTGGTTCCCATTGACTTTTTGGGGTGTTTTGAGCACTATGATCATCCTGTTCTGTCTGGCCCAATTATACGAACTTCAGATGCAGACAACAGTGTCCTTTGGTACCCATGGTTAAAGCAAGAAGGTGACGGGAAAAGCACTTTCTAACCTCAGAGTTGGGGGAATGAATTGAGCTTAGGTTCCCTGTTCTCTGAGAACATCACTAGGTCACATTGTGAAGAGAAAACTGGAGGAAAATCTAATCATGAACCTCAGTTACAGGCATAAGTTGCCTGTAACACCTTAAAAGATTCTTAATACAGTAATATCCATGATTTCAAAGAGAATGTGGAACGTAAAAGTCTTTAAGAATCAGGGCATTAATCACTCGGTGCTAGTATAGATATGTTTATGGGAATAAATACAAGAATAGATTTCTTAATTTATTGGGAACTTCTATAAAAAGAGGCTTCAGTACTCTACTGCAGTGCCTGGGCACCCTCAGAAAGTGTGTTATGAGAGCCTATATTTAGTATGTAAATGCAGAAAATAACATTTAAATATGAATTGGGTTCCTACATAATTTTGTGGATGAAGGCCCAGACTCAGGAACGCATTAAGACTCATAACTCTTATTTAGACTTTAAATGTTGAACAAGGCTAAAGCCAAATTTGTTGTTGCTTATTCCAGTGCTTATAATTTCCATTATATGGAAATATTTCATTAAATGGAAATATTATCATACATCTACCTCATAGAGAAAGTATGGAGGTACAGCAATGTATATTTCCAATGGATGACTCTCTTATAGAACAGTAGACCATGGACAAAGAGTGCCTTTTGAATACACAGTAAGATCAATGGCATAATAATGGTATCTCTTTTCTTGTGTATTTTCACATGTATAGTCTTTATAGGCACACAGTTGTCTTTGTAGTCTCAGAAGTAGTGAGAACAAAAACAATTTGAGAGTTTTGGACAAAACCAGTTGGAGAGTATTGGGTTTGCAGAAGGTACTCTTTAGTTCTGCTCTGGCATTGACAGGAGGGATATTTACTTTCTTTCTAGGATCTTAAGGGAGGCATTGTCTAAGGTTTTGAAAGGCCAAGCACTTCTCTTCTATTCACATGGGTTTGTTTTGTGGGGTTTTCTTGGGGGGCAGAAAAGAGGAAATGCCTAAATAGTTAAACTGACTAGATACAAAGAGACAGATTTGCAGGATTCAGATCCCATTTAGGCATCTAAACAAGTGGCCAGATTCTCAAAAATATCGGCATCCGGCAGGTCCTGCTAAGACCAGTTTGCTGGGAACAATAGCAAATGCTGCACGCTGAGCCCTTTTCAGAACCTGGCCTTTGTGCTCAACTGGTTTCAGTTCTCCTCCTATATGGTAAATTAATGAGTACATTTCCCCTGGTATTTGTGGGGGCCTTTGACACGTCAATGAGGGATAAAAGAAACATTTCCTAAGAGGAATTACAGTAATCACTGGCAAAGGCTTAGGAACAGTAATACTACTTGACCCAACTTTGAACATTGCTATTCATGCCACTAAGAATATTTGTTGAGGTCTGGTACTCTTTTAGATAACCTTCTGCTTGTTTCCAGCATCCAAATCTGAACGAGCGTCCCCTGTCGCCTGCCAAGTTACTGGTCCTGTGTGAAGCCAACATACATAGTACTGGTTCCTGTTTGTAATGAAGCCATTGCTTGTATGGGGCAGACCTACACACCCTCCTCTGAGAAAAGCAAAACTTCTCTGAACTCTGCGCTTAAACTTTGCAGAGAAGGGGCATAGCCACCACCAGTGGATTCCAGTTACAATAGGATTAGACAAAAGATTCAGAATAGAATGATACTCCTGATGCTTTCACTTTTGATGTCTTAAAAGCTGTCTTCGCATTATATGTTGCTGGCTCCATTGCAGGCTCTAGGGCATTAGGATAAGTGAACATGCAAGAAAAAGGAAAATCAATCTCCAGCCTCAGATAATGGAACTATTGCTGCAGATGGTCACTAAACACCAGTGGTTTATATGCTTCACTCTAGGGCTTGAGTTGCTGAGATGATTCCCAGTGGAAAAGAAAGAGGAAACTTATGAAAAAATAAGGAATACCCTTCTCCTCATTGGGATTGTATATATTTCATTGCACTGGCTTTTAGCATTTGATTGTAGCCTGCTCTGAATTCATAGTTTGGTGCAAATTTTTGGAGGGTTCTGTTTTGTTTGTTTTAATTCCACGTTCAATCTTTGCCTCTTTTAAGTCTCAGGTATCACAGTTCATACTGGAAAGTGTCAAATGCATGGCCAGTGTCCATGATGACGAATTGCAATGTTGTGTGAGTTACACAGGAGAGCGCCATTGTGTGCGTTTTTTCCCTGTAATTAGCCAAGAAATAGACCTCATTGGGCACATACAGCCTTTGAAAACAGACTTTTTATACTTGCAGCTGACCCTTTCCAGAGGTCTCATCAACATGTCATTATCAACAGCAATAATAAATGTTTATATATAGGAGAAAAATCAGAACTTAATAAGCACAACTCCTTATGTTTTAAACAAGAAAAATACATATTTAGGAAATAAAATAAAAAATTGCAAACATGCTTTCACTTCCCCCTTCAGCTAAACTGGCAATTCAGGTTCTCATGAAGAAAAGTAAATGTCCAAATTCCTTTGCGCTTCCAGTACCTTTTTCTTTGCTCAGATGTGTGTATGTATTAATGAACCTAAGGTTTGCAACCTTATTTTGAGAATAGCATTTTCACAAACACTTAGTTATTTTATTAACAGCAGAGTTGGCTCTTCAGTGAACATCTTTGAAAAACCCAACTTATATGAATTTACTGAAAGTAATGAAATTTCAAGCTAGACAATTTGTGTGCCCAAAATTTATGGGGTAAGAAAAAACAGATGGATAAGAAAATGACTGAGATTTAAATAATGAATAGGAAGACATATTCAGAGAACATATTTCTGTGGACTTTTTTAGCTTCTAAACTTTTAAAAAGTTTGCATACTTTTTACATTTTTTACAGCCATCACTGATGTACTTTTATATACTCTGGATATAGAGGAAACTAATGGATAATACAAGAACAGTTGAGTTGAATTAACTCCTAGGTACATTTTGTGGATAAAATCAATGGAATTTTTCTATTTTTTGTCATATCACACAATGAATTAATGAGGACCAGAACAATAAATATGTTCATTTCTATGTTCATTTCTACTTTCATTTTCATGCGGGATTTCTGTGGAAACAAAATTATTTACTAAATTTTTTTTTTGTATTTGTAATTTATTTTAATACAGTCTACTTAGGCTTGTTTAATTTTTAGACTTCTAAAATCAAATTATCTTTCATTAATGCATATAGTCTGCATAGGTTTCTTATAATTGCTCTTAAAATGATATGTTAAAATATGTTATAAGGAATTTGTACACATGCTATTCATTACATTACTTCACTTGAGTTTATCAATGCACAGCTCTTGGCAGGGCCTGGTTAATTCGGCCTGGAACTTTTGGAAGGCTTTTCTGGTTTTTACCTTCTTCTATTAAGTTTCTTTGGGCATCATCTGAAGGGAACAGAGGGCCCCATATTTTGGCTCGATTCTTCCCACAGGGAAGTCTGCTGCCTCCCTGGTGCCTGGATCAGAGATGTTACCAGAAGGCTGCCTAGTCTGGTACAGCCTTCTGATTACTATCCCCTAGTAGTTATGCAGGTGGGAGGTGGGAAGCAATGAGGTTGACACCAGAAGTTTAAAAGCACTCAAAAAGGGCTTCAAGAAACTGGGAGAACTGGTTGAGGGATCAGGGGCACAGATGATTTTTTCATCAATACCCTTAGTTGCAGGTAGGAACACCAAAGGGAATAGGAAGTCAAGCATAGTTAACAAGTGACTCAGAAGCTGGTGCCACCAACAAGATTTTGGGTTTTTTGATCTTGGGCAACTTTATGTGGTACCTGATCAGCTAGCAACAGGTGGAGTACATCTGCCTCAGAGGGAGAGAAAGATCCTGGCACATGAATTGTGATTCTCTCAAAGAGGGAAGAGGGTTCTTGCTAAAGAGATCGTGGGCTTGATTGACAGGGATTTAAACTAGATGGGAGGGGGGAGAGGATTGATAAGCTTTGGACTACCACACCAGGGTTGGAGGGACAGGGCCTGAGCCAAGCTGGTGACCCTTCACTACAGTCAATGTCCTATGATGATGTGCCAGCAGCTCCCGGGGTAGATGCAGTGCACAGAGGAACACCTGAGATACACGCCAGGGGGTTGTCTCAAGGGGGAAGAGGATAAAATCAAGTCTGCTGGTAATGAGCCTGAGGGTAAAGGGCCAAGGATGGGGGTGAAATCAATAACCCAGGTCAAATGCATCTACACTAATACATGTAGCATGGGCAACAAACAGGAGGAGCTAGAAGCCATTGTGCAGCAGGACAGCTATGACGTAGTTGCCATCATGGAAACGTGGTGGTATGACAGTCACGACTGAAATGCTGCAATGAATGGCTATAAGCTCTTCAGAAGGAATAGGCAAGGAAGGATGGGGAGGCATGTGGCTCTGTACATTAGGGAGTGTTTTGACTGTATAGAGCTAGACTCCAGCAACGAAGAAGTTGAGCATTTATAAGTAAGGGTGAAAGGGAAGGCTAACAAGGGTGACTGTGCTGGGAGTCTGCTATAGGCCACCCAACCAGGATGAGCAGGATGAGTATTCAATAAGTGGCTGGCTGCAATCGCCAGCCCTTGTTCTAGTTGGGGACTTCAACTTCCTGGATATCTGCTGGAAATATAACACAGCAGATAGCAGGCAGCCTGTTCAGAACCTTGGTTGGGAGAGTCCCTTGGGAGACAATCTTGAGGGGCAAAGGGGTCCAGGAAGGCTGGACGGTTTTCAAGAAGGAAATCCTAAAGGCCCAGGCTGTACCCATGACGCTCAAAATTAAAGGGCGGGCAAAATGGTGGGCCTGGATGAACAAAGAGCTCTTGATGGGACTTAAGGAAAATAGGAGGGTTTACCACCTTTGGATGAGGGGACAGGTAACTCAGGAGGAGTACAGACATCTTGTTAGGTTATACAGAGGAAAAATTAGGAAAGCAAAAGCCCAGCTGGAACTCAACCTGGCCATTAATATAAGGGACAACAAAAAAAATTTCTATAAAAAAGTCAACAAAAAGAGAGTCAGGGAGAATGTCCAACCCTTACTGGATGCAGGGGAAAACCTTGCGACCAAGGACGAGGAAAAGGCTGAAATACTTAATGCCTTCTTTGCCTCCATCTTTAATTGTCAGACCAACTAGCCTCAGGATATTCATCCTCCTGGGCTGGAACATAAGGATGGTGAGTAGAACAACTCCCCTGTAATCCAGGAGGAAGTAGTTAATGATTTGCTTATGCATCTGGACACACATAAGTCTATGGGGCCAGATGGGATTCAGCCAAGGGTACTCGGGGAGCTGGCGGGAGAGCTCACCAAGCCTCTCTCCATTATTTATCAGCAATCCTGGTCAACAGGAGAGGTACCAAATGACTGGAGGGTGGACATTGTGACGCCCATCTACAAGAAGGGCCAGAAGGAGGATCCGGGAAACTATAGCCCTGTCAGCCTGACCTCAGTACTGGGAAAGATCATGGAGAGGATCATCTTGGGTGAACTCTCACAGCAAGTGCAGGGCAGGAAAGGAATCAGGTCCACCCAGCGTGGGTTTATGAAAAGGAGGTCCTGCTTAACCAACTTGGTCTCTTTCTAGAGACCTGCTCTCATGTGACCTGCTTTCTCAATGAGGGGAAGGCTGTGGATGTTGTCTACCTGGATTTTGGTAAGGCCTTTGACACCGTTCCCCATGGCATTCTCCTGGAGAAACTGGAGAATCATGGCATAGACAAGTGTACTTTTCGTTAGATAAATAAACGGCTGGATGGCCATGCCCAGAAAGTTGTGATTAATGGGACAAAATCCAGTTGGCGGCTGGTCACTAGTGGTGTCCCTCAGGGCTCAGTTTTGGGGCCAGTCTTGTTCAATATCTTTATTGATGATCCAGATAAGGGGGTTGAGTGCACCCTCAGTAAGTTTGCAGATGACACCAAACTAGGTGGGAGTGTTCATCTGCTTGAAGGTCGGAAGGCTGTACAGAGGGACCTGGACAGACTGGATCAATGGGCCAAGGCCAATGGGATGAGGTTTAATAAGGCCAAGTGCAGGGTCACAACAACCCCGGGCAATGCTACAGGCTTGGGGCAGAGTGGCTGGAAAGCTGCCCGGCAGAAAAGGACCTGGGAGTGTTAGTGGACAGCTGGCTTAACATGAGCCAGCAGTGTGCCCAGGTGGCCAAGAAGGCCAACAGCATCCTGGCCTGTATCAGGAATAGCGTGGCCAACAGGAGTAGGGAAGTCATCATGCCTCTGCATTTGGCACTGGTGAGGCCTTACCTTGAGTCTGTGTTCAGTTTTGGGCCCCTCACCACAGGAAGGACATTGAAGTGCTGGATCATGTCCAGAGGAGAGCCACCAAGCTGGTGAGGGGTCTGGAGAACAAGTCATATGAGGAGAGGCTGAAGGAACTGGGCATGTTTAGTTTGGAGAAGAGGAGGCTGAGGGGAGACCTCATTGCCCCTATAACTACCTGAAAGGAAGTTGTATAGAGGTGGGTATTGGCCTCTTTTCCCAAGTGAATAATGCCAGGACCAGAGGAAATGGTCTAAAGTTGCAGCAGGGTAGGTTTAGATTAGATATCGGGAAGAATTATTTTACTGAGAGAGTGGTCAGGCACTGGAACAGCCTGCCCAGGGAGGTGGTGGAGTCACCATCCCTGGAGGTATTTAAGAAATGTGTAGACGTGGTGCTTCAGGGCATGCTCTAGCATCCAAGATTATTGGTTTGTGGGTGGGTGTGATGTGGTGGGGTGTTGGTTTGTTTTGTTTGGGGTTTTTTTGTTTGGTTTTTTTTTTTTGTGGTTGGACTTGATGATCTCAGAGGTCCCTTCCAACCATGATGATTCTGTGATCATTTTACATAGATCGATACAAACTTCTGTTCACATACAGCCGTAGGGAAAAAATCTCCTAAGATGTCAGTATGGTTTCCCATGTAGTTGATGGAGAAAGACAGGGTCCTCTAGGGAGCAATTCAAAAGCTAGGCTCTCTTCTCTTCCTTTCCTTCCCCTCTGTCTCCAAAATGTTACTGGAAAATCAAGGGAGTCTAAGGAAAATCAATAGTAACAATCAAGAACATAAAAAAATATTCTTACAAAAAGAAATAGAAATGGTAGGTATTTTAAATAGACATAAATCAGAGGGCAATATGATGAAACAATGTGATCTGAAAATCAGAATGGCCTGAAAACAAAGAAATGTACAAGGAAGATGAATAGGATCTTGTCTTCTGATTCCTGGAACAAGAACAAGGAGGTATAATAGATGGGAAATTCAAAACAGAAACAGCAAAAATTTTTTTCCATGCAGTTCTGTGATTAAACAGTGACACTTAGGAAATAGATGAGAGAAAGTTCTTGGCCAGGTTAAAATATGGATGTGCTTTTATAAGACTGCCAGGACTTCAATTAAGAAAAATAAATGCTTCTAAAGGGTTTTTAAACATCCAGGTCTTAAACCTGTTAGAAGACAAAACAAGATGTTGCTGGAGCTGTTTTATTCCATATATGCCTGCTACAGGGATTTGCTAGGTTTTATGAAGCAGTAGTTTTAGTCCTGATGGAAAAAGTTGCACTGCCGTGACCAGCTGGGTCTGGCACTGTGCCTGTGCTCTATTTCTAAATAAATAAATAAAAAATCATGTGCTTGTATTTGCTGAGATGTGAGCATTGGCCCCAACATCACACAATGTTGTTTGTATGTTGGATTCCTCCAGTTTCTCCTGTTGCAGGGTTTCTCACATGCTGCTACTTCATTTAGACGTTCGAGGAAGAAAAGGAAACATCTGGAGCAAAGGCAGAGGGTAAAGAGGTTAACAACTGATGGAAAATACTGTACTTACCTCCAGTTCAGTAGTCACAAGGACTCCTCCAGTTATGCATTCCTTTCCACAGAAAAACTCAGACACATTATCAGTGTTTGGTGTCGAAATGCCAGATGTCTTTCACTTTCTTGTACAATCTGAATGTTAAGGTTTTTTGGGTACCTAGGACCAGGCTAAGCGGCTACAAGGATGACGCACTGCTTAGTGAGCAGCAGAGGAATTTAGTTTTCAGTTTGGTGGGGGAGCTTAGCAGTCCCAGGGGCACAAGGATGATAAACTGGGCAGAAACTTTCTCTTTAACTGTAGTCCCCAAAATGGGCAAGGAGCCTTCTGCAATCGTCCAGTTTAAAATACTAATTCATAATATAATACCAAATTATAATATAATACCAATGTATAGTCCTTCTCATCTGGGGGACTTCTGTGCTGAATCTCTATGGTATTTGATTTCAATAGTGAGAATAAACTCCCCTTGTGCTAAGTAATTTTAGAGGTAACAAACTGTGGTTCTTAGGGAAACCATGCAATCGTTTTGTTTTCAAGCTGCTGCTTTCTCTGTGTAAAGGAAGTTTTATATTGTGTTTTCCTCACATTCTTTAGGTTTGTTGGAAAAGGCGAAAATGATAGCATAGCAAAATTTGAAATGGAGATGAGCCTTTTTTTGCCTTTTAGACAAACTAAAATACATTATAGACTCATTTTCTCTCAGTTTTGATTCCAAAATTTCTCTCCTTTTAGCACATTAACTTTGGCAGTCCTGTGTTTTGCTAAGGCAGGCAGGCTGCCCTGGATTTATATTCCCCTCTGAAATCAATAAAATAGTAATGAAGCAACAGAGGACACAGTCGGGCTCTTACACCACAGTTTCAGACCCCATGCTGGGTTAATATACTAAAAGATTTTGCAGCAGCCAGATTTTCATTTAATGAATTTCCTCTTTCTTTTCCCCCCTTTTTCCTGAACACCCCCACTTTTCACTTTGCTGCCCTTGCTCTGGTCTGCTGGCTCCCTTTCATGTGACAGCAAGTCGAACTTTACCAGCTGTTGCAAAATAGGAGCTGTGTGAAAGATTGTTGGGCCAGGAGAGGTGATGAGTGGTTCTCCTGGCATGTAGGGTCCTGCAGATTGGATCCGGAGGTGGGGTCCCTTGTGTACATCTCCACGTGGAAGTCGCTGCCTGTCACCCTCCAGAGGTGCATGGTACAAATGACATGAGCCCCCCCAGTGCCAGCAGGGATTTGGCTTAGAGAAAAGGTCCCACTAATATTTTTGCATCTCAGGAGATTTTCCAGGACACATAATGAGAAGGGGTCAGAGAGTGGGGGCATTGGGATGCCTTGTAGAGGGCAATGCTAGCAAATCTAGGGCGCTTGGTGCGTGATCAATAATCAGCATAATGTGAGAGTAATCAGTGCCAGAGAAGTTAAAGACCTACTAAAAAAAATAATATCAGATTATAGTTCAAGCTGTAGTGTTTGAAAGTGTGACTTCTGGGCATTTGGTTGCAAACAGCAAAAGAGCACGCAAGGGGTGACACGAGATGTCATAGACTGTTTCTGAAGGCTTATTACTACAAGAGTAGCAATTGTTGTTGTTACACCTAAGGGTGAATACACTTCTGTCTTCTCTCTCCTTGCCTGAAATGACTTCAAACTTTGTGAAAATATTGCTTCTCAGGTTGAAAACCTTGAAACAAGGGTTGTGTCTTAGGTGAATTTAATTTTATTAGCCATATTGGGAGTCAAAAACAGTTAAAGAATGTATGATCTTATATCACAATTAAACTTTCTATTTTGAAAAAGTGCCATTTCCTCTCCTGAAAAAAGGAGAAGAAAAGAAAAATTCCCGTTTCCAGAAATACTCACAAAGCTTCTGGTGTGTGATCTGCTACATGATTGCACTCTTGCCAACACAATTTGCATGCTTTCTCCCTACCTACCGAACATCTCTGAATCCTGGGTGTAAGGCTGGTGTGCAAGCAAAGAGCAATCCTGTCTGACGTGTTCAGTGTCTATTATACATCAGGGTGCATTTGAATATGCAGTCTGAACCCTGGCCACTTTTTCTGAGCTTGCCCAACAATTCCAACACAATTTGGGTGTGTGAATCGGTAGATATGTTTCTTTTTGCCTAGGAAACGGCTGCTGAAGAGTCAGGGTCCACTTCTGAATTTTAGAAGCTGGCAGATATGATAGATTTGCTGAAGCATTGGAAAAGATTGCTGGCTCTCGATGCCAAATCATGTAAGCAAAATATGAGTGGCTGTAATGTGTTTGGCAGTACGTATCTTTGTGTCTTCTGCTAGGTCTGAGTACACCGCTTCACCTGGTTGGGAGAGTCCAGACATGCTGCTCTGACACTGCCTGCACAAGCTCTTGGCATTCAAGCCCATCCTCAGAAACATAAAACATACTGCCCTCATAACAGGTCTATCTTAGATATTCCCAGCACTTGAAATACATTGTTAAAGCTGACTGCTGACTTTAAAAACAGTTTTGAAAGCACAGGACTAGTTAAATCGTCCAAGGCATAATGAGTGTGTGCTGTCTTGACTGGTCTGTGAATAACCTTTCATATGGATCTATTTCTACCGTCATGGAGAGAATATTTTCATTAAGATTAATCATTGTCGCACATGTTCCCTTATGGAATCACCACAATGATGCTTAATGAAGCCTTAAATTCCTTTGTGCCATCTATTTTTGCTTATTTTATTTCACATACACTTTTGCAGTGCAACCCAGCATTCTGCACTGGACAATTAGCGAGGATGGGGAAAGCTCACTGCTGAATCTTTAATTGTCTCAAATGGTATTGGGACAGAGAGAACTGGATTTGCAGGGTGGAGACTTAAGGGATATAAACCACCTTCTAAAAAGTACCTCTCTCTTTCAATTTACAATAAAGGAAGTCATTCTGGCACCAAACTTACTCCCCAGCCTACGTCAGACTGATTCCCCATCTAAAGCAGATGTCTAACAGAAGAAAAAATAATATTTTCTCTAGGAAGTACAGTGATTGCCTGGGAAGTGCAAGATCTAGATTTGGCATCTCCTCTGTCCCTCCTACTGAAGCTGTACAACTGGCCAGAAAAGCATCAGGGGGGAGCACCAAATGAGAGCACATTTGACTATAACACACATAAAAGACTTTTTAGGGTGCTGTTTCTTATGCTGCTTGTACATTTTAATCTATGGTATTCTAATGAAAAAATGCACAAGGAGTCTCCTGAGCAAGACAAAAATCCAGCTTCCCCTCCTCGGTCAAACTAGAGGAACTGTAATAGTCTGTTGGGGACACAGTTAAATATTGACCACTGTGAAAATAACAAAAAGTGGGAAGTTACTCTGTCTAATGGCATTCCACTAAATGTAGTTTTATTTAATTCATGTTTCCCCATTTATGTATGCAACACTGGGACCCAGAGATAAGTTTTAAAAGTAGATAAGGTAAATGACAGTTTGATAAAAGCTAAATGTTGCTTCGGTATTAATAAAATGGGAAGTTGTACTATAAGATTATAGACCTTGCCTCTGAATTCTACTTGTTGCACAGCCCACTGGTAACAAGTGGAATTCATTGTGTTGTGAGAAGTATTTACATGTATCCCTGATCTGTGATAAGCATCCAGACAGCCACAGTAGAGCAAATCTGGATTTGACATCACTGGCATCTTATAAAAGGAAGACAACTGCTCACTGTGATCAAGAGATGACTTTTACATTAAGCTACAAATTATTTAAGTTATTCCAACATTTTTAAAGAGAGCATAATCAGTACATTTAAAGCAGATATTTTGGTTTATTTCATCTGAGTAGAGAGGAGATAAAGAGGATATTTCAGTCTTTACTTAGGCAGAACTTCCATTATGCTTTAGATAATTTTGCCAAACTGAGGACTAGCAAAAGAAAGTAAAAATAACTCTGATGCAACTGAGATTTGCACACATGCTTAGGAAAAATGTAATAAGAGTAGTGTATTCAATATGTTTAACATAAGGGTTTTGCTCACCTTTAAAGTTATGCACATTCTCAAGTCTTTGTGAGAGCAAGGATATAACGTTGAGACAAAAAATCTCTGTCTCTTTTTGTACATAATGCAATTATGTCATATAGAAATCTTTGGTATTACTGATTGTACAAATTTTCCATATGCAAACCATAAATTTTTAAAAATGTCTGTTTCTTTTGTCCTTTTCAGAAATGTGTCCCACAATATATTGTCCTGTTTTTTAGACAATAAAAATAGTGTACATATCTAGATTTTTCTGACTCCAACTTAGAAATTATTAAATTACCTTTGCATATTGGCATATACTTGCATATTTGCTCTTTGAAGCCTCATTAACTTTCTTGTTTTTTATTTAAGGGAAAAATAATTTTATAGCTACGATTGCTTTTTTGGTATGGTTTGATTCAATCAGCTTTTAACTGTACTGACATTTACCGGATGGTCATAAGAAGAAAGCAAAGTGAAAATGACAAAAAGCCCCATGTTTTGCAGAAGTTCACATTCAGTGCATCCAATCTGCAGTCCCCAGAGACAAAAAGAGAAAAGAGCAGGTCTGTAATGCAGCTGCCAGTTTAGTGATCAAACCCAACAGATTGCGGTCTGGCCAGATCTGGTGTCCAGATAAAAATGGTATTCATGCTAACCATCTGCCTACAGGTCAGTAGGGACAAAAATTAAAAATAATTACCTCTAATGAATGAATAGACAATGACCATCCTGTGTGAGGTACGGTATCATCTCTCTGCAAGCACACACATACACACACACGCACACACTATTGGTGAAGAGTTGTTGGGTTATTAATCTTAGAATGCTGTCAGCTACAGTTTGTGTTTATGTTTTACTTCAATTTTCTCACTTGCTGGTTTTGTTATTGCAGTTTTAAAATTCATGGCTGTTTTTCCTGCAATTAAATTGTGTTAAAGATGATGATGATAATTAGCACCTTGATTATGTCCAGTAAAGACTCAAAAGTTAGCTTCTTACTCCTAAAATACAACTAAGTCTCAATTAGTAGTATTCTACACTCAAAATCTCCAAAAATCAATTTGGAGCCTTGAGAGCTAATCTGAGAACTGACTGCCATAGCTGGAGCTACATAAAGGGGGGGAAAGGAAAGGTCCTGGCTTGGGGTGTAAAGCTGCCTGGGGCTGTAGGATCTGGCTTTCAGATCCACAGATTCAAACCCACAGTTAAGAGCTGCAGCTGGCATCTATGTGTCCCATACTCGTTTTTTAAGAAAAGGAAAGGTTTGCATGTGATGAAAAATACAATAAAGCACTGAGATTTATGAGTGTCTTTTCTTAATAGCCCCTAAAATGGGACTGGTTTTGCTACAGGGAGACTAGTCAATAGTCAAATTTCAAGCGATTACACTTTTTTGGTTTGTTTTTTTTTTTTTTTCTATATTAATAAATACTTTATCCAACCAAAATTATTCTATTGTCTTCTTTCTTGAGCAGCCGCTACTAACTCATAACTTTGTTCAACTATTCTGGAACCAGACATGCTCTGAAGACATACTCCAGCTTAATCATTGTCTGCTGGAATTGTCATCTTTGTACATCTCCCTATAAACAAATCTGAGTGTGCATGCAATTCATTTAGCTGTAAGGGCCATTAAGAAGTGCTTAAGAAGACTTTACTTATTTCTTAATAGTATTCCCTGGGTCTGCTTCCCCCTTGTGTGACTCTGGACTTAATCAGTTAGGTAGGAGGTCACTGCATAAAGGGTGCAAAATGCTGGTGTTTGTTTGTACTCACTGTTCATGTGGCAAATCTCAGTGCAGAGTTCAAGAGGGCAAAGAATAATAAGCAGGAAGCTGATCAGAAAGCTAGTAAAGTGGACCAAAAAAAAAAAAAAAAGCACAGAAAGAAACTAAAAGTGACAAAGAACACTAAAGAAAAAGACAAAGTTAAAGCATGTTATTTGGCTCTGCAACCATTTATTGGGTTGTCATACATGAGAGCTGAGACTGAAGAAACTTAAAGGACACCTGTCCCTAAAAGATGCTCATGAGACCCATTATGGGCTTTATGTAGACATAAATTATCACTTTTCTACATATATCTTTATTACATAATGGTAAAAGATGAGTTAACTGATTGTAGAAGTCAGAAATGACAGAAAATGTATAAGGAATGCGTGCAGAAATGCATATTACAACTTCGGTGGAAGAAGCCTAAATTTCCAGACTTCCAAGAAATTGCAGTTTCTTGGAATCAGAGTGAGCTTGGCTTCACTATTCAAATTTGCACTAAGCAAAAATTCAGCAAGAACTTCTAAGCTCAGGCAAGTTGTTGTAAATTAGTTCTTTACCAAAGAAAAATTAACTTGTTTCTCTCAGCATCCCATATCTTCCCCAAGTCGAGTGCTCTGCATGCGCACAAA
The DNA here is from genome assembly GCA_025769975.1 of Gallinago jamesoni. Lineage (NCBI taxonomy): Eukaryota > Metazoa > Chordata > Aves > Charadriiformes > Scolopacidae > Gallinago > Gallinago jamesoni. Next base: position 103,351,669 of record JAOQGH010000023.1, on the reverse strand, counting down.
TTGCTCCCAAAGAGTCTGTTCATAACAAGTTTCCTCCAAAAGATTCAGAGCTGTTTCTGCAGGCTCAGAAGAGCCCACATTGCAGAAGACACTGCACTGCATAGTTGGCTCCTACTTTGTATCAGCTGAAGTTCAAGGCCAAGATGTTCAAGAGCTTCTGGGCTCGATTCATCGCCTACAGCTCTGCAAGAGCAGCACTGCTTCTGTCTAACTGGACCCAGCAGAGATTTCTTCCCAAGGTGAAGCCAAACTATTGCTCTGTGATTTTTGTTACAAAGCTGCTCAGATTTATTTATTTATTTATGTAAACCACAGAAATAAAATTTTGGGCAATCAAATCTTTGAAACAAACATTACTACAATTCGCAGAACTACAGATCAGTGATAATTTCACTGCTGCCTTCAAATGTGAAGCTTGCTTATTGAACTAGTCTTCTCTGTAGAGTCCACAGAACAATATTTACATACACCCATGCAGACATATACAGACATTCATATATAAAAGGAAGAAAAGAACTTTATCTATCAGAGTAAATTATGTGATACTCCTTGGGACAGGATGAAAGAATTGCATGTGGCCAATACTATTACGTTGTGTGATGCAGTACATACAGGAGCCACTCAGACCCAATAGAAACTGAACTGTGACAGGTATACATAATGAAGAAGAATACTTAATTAACTTCTTAAAATAGTTTTCAAAACATTATGCTGTGCCTGTCACCATATAAGATCAGGATCCCAGAAATCCACAAGAAATGTAGCTGAGCTGAAACCGTTGTTTGCAGAACGTGTTCCTCTTTGGGTTTTTTCTTTACAGTTCTTCAAAAAAATCAGGTTGATGACCAACCTAGCAACTAGATGTATTTCACATAGCCAGTCTTCACTGTTTTCAGTAAAACTTTACATCCAAACTAAATCTTGTTTCCTGGATTCCATTATCGTCGCTTGGTCTGAAAGGTAAACAGTATGCTGAGGTATAACAATAGGTAAGAAGAGTTTTCTGATATTCACAGAGAAGAAAAATCATGGAAACACAGTAAAAGCTACAACTAAAGCTCTAGTAATTTCAAAGGTATAATTATCCACAAAGCATTTTAACATAGTGACCGTGTAGTTACACTAAGATTATTTTTTTTTCTTCCAGAAAGATTGGTATTATTGATCAGTTTTCCAGAGAAGAAACAGAAGTGTAAGAATATGCTCATGGTTAGGTAAGAGGCTTCAAACTTCTAAACTTTGGATCAAATATTCGAAACCAAAATTCCAGTAAAAAGAATGATATTTTTCTGTAACTGCTTAGATTCAAGGTTTTTCTTTTTTTCACAGAAGTTTGCCATATCAATTTCTCAAACATCCAAAAATCTGGACACTTAAGTTCAGATTTGGGATAATATTTCCATATGTACACTGTGAAAAAGTATGTATACGCTTTGGAGAAGTTAAATAAGTCAAATAAAAATACAGCCAACCAATTTTGACTTATTTTTAGAAAATTTCCACAATTTTTTTCTTTTGTTTCTCCTGGAAATAAGGCACAGATTATCTTTCCCGTCACATGTATTGAACAGATGTAAGAACTTCAGGAATAAAGAAGGTTGTTTTTCTAACTTAACTAAATTATTTAGAGCTCTGTAAATCTGTTAGACTTAAATCTCTTTCCGCTATTTACTTACTACTTATAAAGTGTTCTGGTTTGTCCTAAATCATTATGTTCTTTATGGCTGCTGTAGAAGGTCTTTTCCTATTCTGTGAAGGAAGGAAAACATTATGGCTCCTTTAATACTGATAAGGGGTGCATAGTCTATTAAAGCCAGGTCTTGAGCACTGTCTAAATTCTAAATTCTAAAGAGTTGGTAGGAATAAAGCCAGTGACAGCCTGCAAAGAGCCAGAGAGGAGATTAAGACACTGCTGAGAAGAGCAAAGCCATAGAGGAGGTTGTGGCAAGGAGGAGACCGCTAAAGCTCTTCTCTGTAGAGTTTGCTGTGTGACAGAGAAATGCTAAATGTCAGTAGACTGAGAGCACTATTGCAGGAAAGAGCTTACCCTGATTTACTCCATGTGAGTCCCTTTCTCAGATTTTGTTAAAATAAAACTAGCTTTAAAATTTAATAACCTTGCTCCATAGGTTTGTTGAAAGAGAAAAAGGCTTTATGGTTCCATCTTAAAAATGTTGGCATGGCACCTACATATGCTCTTCTTACTGTATTATTACTTTTAACTCATTCCTACCAAAGCTATGTATAAAGATAATCTATGCAGCAGGACAAGTTATTTTCTTTTGTCTTCTAGTTCTTTCTAATGCAAATGTACTATTTTTTAAAAATTTGACCTGTTACTTTCTCTCTGTATTTACGCATCCCTTCGGCTGCTGACTAAATGGGTTCTGATCCTTTCATAGACTGTACATTTTCCAGGAAATGAAGACCATTTGCCTGAGAAAGCAGCTGGCTCAGTGCTTCTAAACTGGATTTCCCTGCTGTGTAGCTAACATTTGTCTTTGCAAGTAGTGCCTATGACCATCTTGTCACACAGTCAAAATATTCTTCTGTAACAAGGTAATCACTTTGAGCCCAACACCAACCTGTATGTGATGTAGTGGTGACCCTAGAACATGGATTTTTTTAAAGTAATACTTGTTTTGGGGACTCAGTAATGCCAAATGATATATGAGGAGACAATTGTTTCCAAGCTTCTGTGCCATGCTAGGCACAAAAAAGGAGCTTAAGACATTTTATATGCAGTGTTACGCATACTGCCCATCTAAATCTATTGTTGCTCAGTGTCAATGCCCAAGGCAAAAGTTTTGGCCAGCTTCTGCCTGGGCATCATGCCATCCTGACAGATGGGTTTGAGTGTAGACAATCAAGAAAGTATGTTTGTTCATCAAATAAGAGTGGTTGGGGCATTTTTCCCAGCTGACATTCTGAAAACAGCTGTCTTCTCTAAGCATGCTTGTTTCTGGTTAAAAGGTCTGTGATATTATTAATTCTTCTCTGAACTATGCAAACTGTCAATAAATAAAAGAGTCATTTTACAAATAGCTATGGTTACTGTGTTTGAGGCTACTTTTAAAGAGTGGCCTCACATAATTATTTTTGCTTTAAGAATTAGGAAGCGAGGTCCAAACGTCCATGACTCATCTGAGTTGCAATTAAACAGAACTCATAAATGTGTTCTCAGTTTGTATGTAACACTTCAGGCTGCCCGTCCTACTGATTACCGAGGTGGCTGGAACTGTGATACCTGCGCTCCCATCTCACATCTGCTGTTGACATACTCCCTAACCTTAAACAAGGTGTTTGGTTTCTGTAACCCAGAGAGGAGGAAATATGAAATATTTACTTTTTTTTTTCCCAATGAAATAATTTGCTAGATTTCATTAAAAAACAGGGTTAAATCCTTTATGTTCTATAGATATATTTCAAAATCTTTCTTTCACGTTAGATCGAATTTTATAATCTTCACATGTAACCATGTGATATTTATATTCCTGGGAAAAGATTTTATCCAGCAGCAGAAGGGAATGAACGACTCAATATTTACTCATCTTCCAAGACAACAACAGTGGTTATGCTGTTTCACAGAGTGTCATAATGATCTATATGCTCAAGATTTTTAATGTATAGCATACAGTGATTTATAGACATCACATGTTTATACAACTGCAAGCACAATGGCTTTTCATGAAATTATTTACTTGCCATTTTGCAATCAGTTTAACACAGCTGGCCAAAATTGTTCCTCCTGTAAACTGGTGGTATTTTACTAAAGTCAGTGGATTTACATGGGATTAGATAAATGCTGAATGTATCCTAAGGTGTCACAGACTACTGCCACAATGGCACATGATGAGGGTTCTGAAGCATGTGTAATCCCAAATTGTTTTGAAGGACACCCCAGAAAAAGATCTGAGACATTGAATTTCAAGATTCAAATCTCAACATGCACATTTCACTGCAGAAAGTCCTGTATCATAATATGAACACTGAGTATCAGGATACATAACACGCACATATACAAGAGAATTCACAGCATATTGTGGTTTCCCAAACCAAATATCTTTGAGAGCTGAAGTTATGCGGAATGTTTGTTTTTTTCAGTGTTTAGTACAAAAAGTCCAAGCCTAAGAAGAAGTGGAATACATGGGGCCAACTGGCTGTCTTCTTGGCATGGCAGCATTTAGTTTCCTAAGGAAACATGCCGCTATATCTATCACACATCCACATTTGGACCAAAATCTCCTTCTCAAAGAGCTTGAATATTTACAGTAAGAACCCCTGGGAATCAAAGCATTAATTCACATGGTTATTTTCCCACAGGTTTAATGAGGAATATCTTTGCCCTTGAATATCTGCCAGGTCTGAGCCAGGCTCTGCAGCATTTATACACTACAGGGCACTCACTGAGTAATCGCAGGGATGAGTATGCCCCATTTGATCCTTGCCATCCTACCAACATATGCAGTTACTGGTTTCACCTGTCAGACATAGGCATTCATACTAGACCTTCTACATGCGACAGCATGTCCACCAGGCCGCCCTTGTCTCCCTGGCTGCCACACTCCCAGCAGTGCTCTTGCCAGAGGAAGATGCTGACCCACTTCCATTGCATGAAGATCCTGATTTCCCTCAGAGCCTTGGAATAGGGAAACACTGAAAAAGGAGAGCTCAGGTGTGTCTGGAAAGGATACTGGGCAGGAGTGGGAGAGTGGGGCACTGCTGCCTCTCTGGTGAGTGAGGCACAGGCATGTTGCAGTCATTTTGTGAATGGAAAAAAAAAATTCTAACAAAGGGAAAATTAATCCTGTACATCCTTTTTTTTTGGTTGTTTGTTAGTTAATAAAACTTTATTTTTAGCAGGACTGAGATTATATTGGGTCACTGAACCACAAGCATACCTTTGCAAAATGGAGAAAGGCCAGCTATTATAGCTCTTCCTTGTCTTTTAGTGATAGGTCTCTGATCCTGGACAAATATGGAAGGGGGAGCTTTTTCAAGCGAGCTCATTCCTGAATTATCTGAAGATATTTTAGCAGAACCATGGAGCATCCCGGAAAAAAGGTAGAGGAAAATGATAATTTTGCAATGGCAGAAAAACTTTATTCATTAATCCTTCTCCTCCACCCCCCATTCACAAATATGCTTAAAAGGGGAACCTTCTCCCAGTTTCATGAGGAAACTAGGTTCAGGACCACCCAGAGAGCTCTATTCCCTTCCCCTTGTCTAAATCACACAAAGAAAAATAAACAAATGAACACAACATTTGCCTTCTCATCCTTTCTTTTCACTAAAGGGTCAGAAGGGTCGGGGATCCTTCTTTTGCCATCTCTGGACACCCTCACTCTCTTCAACAACCAATCCAGATGGATCATGGCCTTTGAAATCTTAAATCCTTTAATCAGTTTCCCCAACTTTCTCTGTTGGCTCCTTTATGTCACATTCCTGGGCTAATTCAGGTACCTTCACACAGTGTAGGGTTTGGGTGACAGAAAACACATGGGGAAGTACAAGTCCAGAGATCTGTGCAAGTGGTGTGTTGATTATCCTTAGCTTCATTAAGGTTGCTCAGCAACATGAGCTTGTATTAATCATGTCAGAGGCACCGCATCCTGACAAGCTATCTGTACTGCCAGGATACGGACCCTTCCCGCACACTGCTGAGAAAACGTTCCCATGAACTGTCCCTCCGCTGTCAGTGAGGTAATGGGTGAATAAAAATTTAGACTTGTCAAAAATTTCGTGAAGAATTTTCTGCACTACAGTAATGAGTTCAACAAGAAAGGAGCATAGGATGCTGTGCAAAACAATTTTTCAGTGACTGCAAAAGAAAGGCATAAAGAGCAACAAGTGAAATATTAAACAATGTGGCTAGATGAGCTAGGTAATTAAACAAGGGGTAGAGAATTCCCCAATAGGATAGATTGCTGGCTGCAGAGTTCACAGCATTTCTATGCCTGGAACGATGGAGCCAACACATTTTTGAAAGATTCATCATGAAGTCAGCAGTCATCATTTCCAGCCAGTTTTCTTCCATTTGATAATTTTATGCTGTTAATCAGAGCTCATCAGAAATACTGCAGAAATAGCATTCAATAACTTTTGTTTAAATTCCAAACAGCTTCTTCAAGTCTTTCTATTTCTTATTAATATGGTTATGTTGCACTCACACATGTTCTTTTTTTATCTCAGTCATTTAATTATTTCAAATTACCAGCCATTCAGTTGAACAGCAACTAAAGTGGCACTACAGAACAAGGTTGAACTCTTCCATGAATTACCTTTACGGTGTCAGGCCAATCAGGAACGTCTGAAGACTTTCAGATATTTAGTATTGAAGCTATCAAGCTACATCTGGGACTTTAAATTTGGAGAAGGGGTTAATGAATTCATATATTTTATAATGGCATTTCTGGAGTGGTTTTCCTTTAATGATATGTGGGTAAATTGAATGGGAGTGATGTTAGCCCTCTAAAATTATGTAGGGTGTTCTCAGGCAACTCGCAGATGGTTTTAGGACCCCACCCCTAAAAGTCCATGCAGATAGCATTGTACCAAAGCCTTCCTAAAGTCAATTGGGATTCTTGAAAAACCATAGTGTTTATTCTCTTGCTACAAAAGGGAGAACTTTGTGTTAAAGTACTCTAGAGGAGGTATATATCCATGTCTGTATACACATATGCTTTTATTGTCTACTACTTCATTCTGTACAAAACAAGCTCTAATTATAGATTAAAGGATTGTGCCCCAAGCAGTGTATAACTAACACACTGGCTGCTGCACCAAAGGTGGAAAACTCAGAAACAGCTTTTTTTTTAAAAAAAAAAACAAAAAAAAACACCCCCAAAATATCTGTCACTTCATGTAGAAGGAAAAAAACAGCATGGAATAAATAAACAAACTCAGACTTCAAAAGACAGCTTGGAAATCTTAGGAAAGATTTGGTTCCTATACTCTTTGAGCAAAGAGAGAATTCCTATTATTCGTTCATACTTGAATATGTGACTATGAAAATAGCATCTAAATCTGAGAGACAGCTGAGGCAGGTGGGGTTTTTTGTTTGTTTGCTTATACAATTTTGTTGAGGTTTCAAATACTTTCAAATAAAGAACACTTCAGGTCATTGAATATAATGTATACTCCCACACACATTTTTTTATTGAGTCACATACATTGAAAGAATACTCTTACTGGTAAGGAAGACTACTTGGCTCACTGTTCTGCAGAACAAACTCCAGATCTCTGAATCTTCATTAGATTTAGTAAGACACCTCAGCTCTGTGTTGTCTAATATTTTTTCCCACCTGTAAAACTAGGACAGTAGAGTTTCATTTGGCAGCCACTATTTACGGTGTAGACTGTAAATTTAAGCGGTCAGGGACTGCCTCATCCTATACATAGTATTAATATGATGGATTTCTCCTCCCAGTTGAATTTTGTTTATGCAGCAAATAAGTTAAATACTATTATTTCTAAAAGAACCTGGGATGGCCAATAATTTTTTAGCAGTTGAACATCTGAAATATTAAAATGAAGAAATGTAACTTCTGATAGTGTTGTGGTTACTAGTAACATGGCTATGGGTGAATTCATTCAGTGTTGAGAAATTCTGTGTTGTTAATAATATTAAATGCCACATATTTCAGGTTTAAAGAGTTGCTATGTTGCCTTTTAAACACATCTCCAGTTTTTACATTGAACTTTCTTTTCTCTGCAACCTGACTTGTAAAATAATGCAAATCTGAAAATCTATACAATACGTACACCCCATTGTCATGGTTTAACTCCAGCCAGCAGCAAAAGGCATGCAGTTGCTCACTCACTCCCCCCAGCTGGAATGAGGAGAAGAACCAGAAGAGTAAGAGTGAGGAAAAACTCGTGGGTTGAGATAAAGACGGATAACAGGTAGAGTAAAAGCTGCACACACAAGAAAAGCAAACCAAGGAACTCATTCACTGCTTCCCATCAGTGGGCAGGTTGTTCAGCCATCTCCAGGAAAACAGGGCTTCCGTCAGCTATTAGTTACTCAGGAAGACAAACACCACCACACCAAATGTCACCCCTTCTTTTTTATTCCCTCAGTTTTATATACTGAGCATGACATCATATGATATGGAATATTCCTTTGGTCAGTTGGGGTCACTGTGCCAGCTTTGTCTCCACCCAACTTCTTGTGTCTCTCCCCCTACCCTCCCAGTCTACTAGCTGGTGGGGCAGCATGAGGAGCAGAAGAGGCATTGAGTGCTTAACAACAATTAAAACACTGGTTTGATATTACACTATTCCCATCTCAAATCCAAACCATAGCAGCTGCTAGTAAAAAAGTTAACTCTATCCCAACTTAAATGATTACAATCTTGTACCAACATTTTAGTTCCCTATTCCATTATTAATGGTTTATAAAAAAAGGGTATAAGTATTGGTTGATATATGAATATGTGTTAGTATATGTATAGCATGGACAAAACTTTCATTTTCCATCTCAAAGGTCTTTTCATACAGAAAAGTAGTCCATCTGTTTCATAGACCTCCGGTTCTCCCAGCTTTTATTTCAGCCAATCTCTAATCTTAGGCATTAGGGTAAGATTTTACTCAGAGCAAATAATTTGTGTCTGTCAGCTACATGGGCTCCTTACTTTCACCTGAAGAAGGCATCAGTGGCTAATGTTGGAGCTAGAATACTTGAGTAAATGTATCATCTTGTTACATTAGGAGAATTTTAAGTTAAAAAGGTATTTTCCTACTGATTTAAAACATGCAGAAATTATCTAGCATGGTAAGTAAATAAGTTTATGATGTACCCCTGCCTCACATTCTGCCACCTCAGTGACGAGGTCTGATACTCACAGGGTGAGTCTTCAGCCAGCTCAGCCTGTTCTGCTCCTGCTCAAAGGCAACATGGACTTGCTAAAGACAGAGCATTTTCACCTCCACAACCAACAACCAGGCACACAGGGAGGTTTAAGAAATGTGCAATGAGAAAGAAGAAAAACAGTTCAGGGAAACTACGGAAACTATGGAAAACCTCAAGTTAAAAAAAGAACCTTTGATGCACTGTCTCTGGACATGTGACATAGGACACAGTTAGAGAAATTCACAGGACAGTGTCTCCTTTTTATTTTCTCTTGTGTGGTCTATAAAAGAGCCAGCTTAGTATAGGAAAAATCTGCAGGATAGGAGGAATTAAAGCAGAAACAAAACAAAAAAAAAGCCTTTATCTTGCTGTAGGAGAGATAATGGAGTGCCAAACCTGGGAGGAATAGCCATGCCAATCAGATCACAGATTTTGGAAGCTGAGAGAAGCTATAAATTGAAAACAGTTTGGTTGGTGGTTAGATAGCTGAAAGCACCTTGTGTCATTAGAAACTATGTAGGAAGTGTTTTAGCTGTTCCACAGTTGCACTTAATCTTGGAAAAAAATGTGATCTTTGTGAGGATTATTCAAAAAGTGTTAAATTCATTTGACATTTTATTCAATCCACCATGTATAAGGGTAAACTTATCCTCTTGGTAGCATAGGTAGACATAGAGTAAGAAGAAATTCACCCTAGAAAAAAGACATATGCTTGTGGCTGTCAAGAAAGGGTGGGATCTGATTTTCAGTTGATGACATTATTCTTCTCGCAGTTATTCACATACGGTTCCTCCACCCATTGCCCTACAGAGGAAGCAACCTTTTCTATTCTTACATGCCTAACAAGTGAAGATGGACCGAAGAGACCAGGCTGTCTTGTCTTTTACTTGGGGTTGTTGCTTCCATCTGGCAGCTGAAATACAGTAGTTGGATGGGAGAAAGAAGCTGTAGTTACAGCTGCCTATGCTGCTTATGGAAGTACCTCTCAGAGGCATTGGAAATGAGGATCACTGACCTTGTAAAATGCCAGAAAACCTGGCAAAACCTGGCCAGAAAACCAGAGGATTCCTGAGAGAGGGTACTGAGGGTTTAATTCTCTTCCCAGGGTGATGTAAGAAGTGCAAATGAGGACAGGCAAGTTAGTTTGGGTGTTCTGTGACTTTATCCCGTTGCCTTAGTAGGGATCATGTCTCTTTCTCTTTGCTGAGCAAGCTGAGACTGTCAGTGAGACTTTGTGCAGAGGACTTGATTCCACACCCAAAATTTGCAGGAAAAAAACTCAACCCACAGAGAGTCTGCATATAAAATCTTTTTAAAATAATGCAAATCAAAGTGTCATTCCTTCCCTCTTTTTTGTTCCATCTCAAATGCACAGTCTAATGGAGAGTATTCTATTGAAAATACTGATGTATGAATAATTTCATTCTTGAATTACTCTGAGTTGTGAATTATCTGTGACCTTCCTTCTAGCGCTTTCTTTTGGATGTAGGAGTCTTTGCTCCCTTGCAACTGCTCTCATTACATGCTCTCCATGTCCTCCACGGTCCTTCCCCTGAAGCTCTCACTGGAGAGCTCACCCCTGAGACATTCCCAAGCTGGTGGGAGTGGAGGAGGGCATAGCTCTCCAGCTCCACCCTCTTCCAGAGGAAATGTCATGAGAAAATGTTTTCTTGAGGTCTTTCCTGTTAACATGCTATGAGAATGCTTGCTATCAACTGTACATTTTTATGGCATTTTGACTGGAAGTAATGTGAGAATGTTCTTTCTCACATTATTTCCAGTAGAAATACCCTGAGAACATTGTTGTTTGTGATATTTCTACAAAATGTACTTAAGAGATTGGATGTGACTAAATTTGCCTTTATAATTGTGTTGTGTTTTTTTTTCTCTTTCTTTCAGCTGAAATTTGGGCAGCATCTACTGTCTCTCCATTTTAAGCATTTATTTTATCATTAAGTCTAGTCCAGATTTGTGCCAAATGAAGCCTTTAGCTGAAATAGCCGATTTGTTTCTTTTGTGCCCTAGGACCTATCCAAACTGAATCAAAGGTTAAGAAACCAGATTAAACTCCACAGCAATTACAGTATTTATAGGATTTCCTTCTGAGATGAAGTTGTTTCGACTGCCCTTTCTGTTTCAAAGTGGACCTACAATAGGGTTGAATAAAACTGTGGAGGAGTAGAGACCTGGAAGAACAAAGACCACATACTGTAAAAAAGCCATTCTAATTAAATCAGAATGAAAACACAAGAATGCCTTTGCTTTCAGAGGAACAAGTAAGCGACCTAGAGAACCTTATGACTTGGCAGTCTACACATTTCTTTTTAAAAAAGGAACTCGCATCTTTAAAAGGAAATAAATCCTGAAAAAAATATAAGATGTGTCAAGTCAATCAGCTATTTATGCCATTTCCTCCGATCCTGATGTTTCCCTCATGAATTATGCACTTTCAGCTGCCACTACTTACATATGTGGGCCCTTGTTTCCCAGGACCAGCATGTGATTACGGATCATAAAAAATGAACATACACTTTGCTCCTTCAGTAAAGGCTGAGATGCACTATTCTAACTGCTCCATGTTAGAAATCTCTCTTCTATTTGAAAAATAGCAGCTGTTATTAAAAACATCTATAGCTATAATAGCTGCAGCCGTGAAAACTAATCACCATGTTTTCATTTGAAATTGTAACAAAGGAATTAAGAAACAGATGCCCGTTAAAAACATAAAAGGTAAAGTAGCCACTAAGAGTTCCTCAATAGCCAGAAGGTGGTGCTACATTGTAATATAGTCGCAGGGGGTCAGGTTTGCATCTTTAATAACTTATGCTGTTTGATTCACTTTTTTAAAGTGAAACAGAAGGAGACATTAAACCACCACAACTACGTTGCAGGGAGGTGTTCAGCAGAGGTAAAATGAAGTGTGGAATTTAGTTCCTGATATATTGAAAACCCTTGGTTGTGGTGAAAACTTCGTTATCTCTCTGTGTTTCTTCATTGCTGGTTATATTAAACTCTCCTGCTGCATTAACCCTTCTGTTTCATAAGGACAGTCAACCACACAAAACAGAAAAATCCTTTCAACCATCCTGCCATGTGTTTCCTTGAAGAAATCTTTCTTCTAACATTTCATGTAACTTTTACTAAGAAACTTTCAGCTTTTTCCTTTGCTGAATAAAAGACCAGATATTCAGCCTCAGGAGGACACTGTTGACTTTGATGAAACTCTACCAGGTTTTGCCAGCTGAGGTGGTGCAATCACCTTCTTTAAGAGCAGAAGAAGAAGAGAGCAGCAGAGCTGCTGTCACGTTGTGTATTTCTACGCAGTGGAGAGTGGTGTTGTGCGAAGGTAGAGGGCTGGATCCCAGTGATTTAGCTCAGGTAAAGCAGCGTGGATGCCTTGTCTGCCTGGTTAGACTCTCTTAGTCATGCTGCTCCCCTGGTCTGCATGGATCTGTTGGCATTAGCATTTTATTTAGGGCCATGAGTGAGCTTTTGAACTAAATGTCTGGATTGCCCCCACTTTCTGTGCCTTGCCCCACACTTTGGAGTATTCTTGGAGAGCAGGTGCTGGATGATAGTAAATGGGCAGACATGGTCCAGCAGCTCACCCAGTGCACTGCAGCTCTGTGGGGCAGGGAGGACACAGGACCCCATCCTCTCCCGAGTGCTGCAAGGTCTGGATGTAGGGCCCCGGCACCAAATGTAGCTCTCCTACATATTCACTCCTATTGATCTGCTTTGCTGCCTCATGTGGGTGCAGTCCACGGGTATCCCCATATAGGCTTGGGGTCATATGGACAATTCCCCCGTGTTCTCTGATGACAAAGATACTCCAATTTGATGTGATTTTTCTTTTGTGTGTGTGTGGAGAAAAAGGTCACTAAGAATCAGGCAGCTGCCTCATGGGGATAAAGTTTTGACTGGGAGGAAAATGACCCTGACCATCAGAACAAATCGCCTCAGGGACATGGAAAATTTTTGCCAAGTAATGCCATCGTTGTTGTTGCATTGCTGAGGCACTTAGGAGTCATGGGCCACTTATACTAACTACTAACAAAACCACGACGTATTCCACAGCAAGGGGATGACTCTCGATGTTAAAATCTTGTATGGATTAAAGGAGAGACACTGCAAGTTCACGGAACTGAAATCCACTGAGAAATAATGAGTATGTAAAAAACACATCCAGATCAGGAAACCACTGGGTTGTAAGTAGCTGGAGGCTGGGAGAACAGTGAGGGGGGGATGGTCAGATAGACCTGTCCTCTTATTCCACTGCTTTGACCACTTCTGGGGCAGAATAAAAGAGATAGTCCTCTCCCATGAGAGGAACAGCAGCCCCTTTATGTGAGAGGGGCTTAGGGATGAGCACCTTCCTCCTCCTGATGCTTCCCAAGGAGGTACCTGTGCAGCTCCTCTGGGTTCAGCTGTACCAGCTTCTGTTCTGCTGGGAACCAAAAGAGGATTTGGTTCCTTGAACTTTCAGGAGAAAAGTTTCCATCGATTCATTATTAATTGGGCTTCATTTATCCTTGGCATGATCTTTCTGAGTGATGGCTACTCTCACATCAGCACTGAACCTGTGAGTATACAGCAGGTGAGATATGCTTACCTCATCCACGGAGAGATTATCCAAAATGGAAATCAGAGAAACCTTTTTCCACAGGAGATGACACCTTTGTGCTATGCATAATGTCTATGAGGGGTTGTAGGACCTTTGTGGATCTGCTGCAGATTTTTTCCTAAATTTACAGTGCCAGAAAGCTGCTTCCAGTTTGATGGAAACACCAATTCTGCTAACTGGGGGGCTAAGATGTGCAAAAAAGTACACAGACTTTGATCCAGGTGGAGAATAAATAGTATTTTCTTTTCTATGACAGGATCATGTGGTCTGAACAGCCTTATGCAGAATAACTTCACAAAAACTTTGATTTGCCATAGAAATTGATATGGCTTCATTTTTGGTGATGATTTTTTCAATATGAATATAAACATAAATATATATACACATAGTTATACAGTAGCATTTAAACTCACTAGATACTTAATGACTGCTTTCAATCAGAAAAGTGGTCCATAGTAGATGGAATATGCCTCACCACTTCCAAAACCATGGAGTTTTATTGTCTTAAATAAAATGAATTTTGAACAATGAGGGGAGAAACCAAAACCCTTCTTTAACTTACATAATGATAAAATAGCCAAGCTATTTAAATAAAATATTGTTTAAAGCATCTATAGATCTAAGACCTGTACTGGCAGAGATCATATTCAGCTTGGGATAAGTGCTTGTGTGAGAGTTTCTTACTGCTGGAAACAGAGACCCATAATGGAAGTGGTGACAGACCTTAAATTAGTGCAGTGCTACTGTACAATAATGTGTATTCTCAGTGCCATATGGTTATGATATGCAGCCGTTTTCCTATGCTGATTATAAATTTGGACTGTCTGGCAGACATTACAGAAGGGAAAGGCATCATTGATCATTTTATCCATCCACTCTGGGTCAGGGAAAGATCGTTCCTGACAGTCTCAATTTCTGGGTTTTTTTTAATTATTTGCATTGCCCCAAATCCCCAGGCGGGTCAGCGTCCCCTTGGTTCTGTGCATTATACATCTGGGTAAGCGTTTCTTGCTTTGAAAAGACAGAACAGCTAAAGTGCAGACAATCAGAGGCAAGTAGGAACTGAAGCTGACACCATGCTCAATGTAAAGGCTACCAATTCTTAACCTTTGCCACTTCACTTTTTGTTCTTTTATTAGAAACCAACTATTTAGGTTTGCTTATCAGATCACTTTAACTGACCGCAGTTTCACAAGCATTACGGCAGACCTGGTTGGTATATGGAGAAGCACCTCCCTGTGAACAAACACAGGAGGGATGTTCCAAAAACAAGGATCATCACAGGTAAACCTTAATCATTTGTCTAAGAAGCGACTGAGACAGTATCACAGGAAAAGCAGAGGAAAGGCAAAGTTACAGGACAGAAGAATGTGTAAAAACATATGCAAAGATATGAAAGACCTCAATGTACAGAATTATTGAAAATTTGTCCATGCCATGAAATGGGCCTCTGGTAGAAATCTCATAACTAGTGGAAACTTATGCCGTTAAGTCCAAACTGTATATGTAACACAGCAGCATGCCACAGCGACCCACCACTGCATTTTTCTCTGCAGAGCTTATTAGGTTGGGCACAGCACTGTCTGATGTGAGAACAGTGCATCAGATGTGAACTGGCTCCGGTCCAGGCAGCTCCGTGCTTCCCTGTATCACACGACCCACACACGGCTCTGGGGTTAGCTCGGGCAGAGCTCACTTGGGTCTGTTTTAATTGGTCCATAAACGATAAGAAGCCCTCATTGCTTCTCTCATCCTTCTAATCTCCAGTTTAATAAAGGAAGTTCTTTCTGACAATCAGACAGGTCTTTTCCCTTTAACAAAAAATTTTTCATCCTAGTGTAAATTAATTGCCTTCCAAAACCAGAGCAGACTCCTTTGAAAAAGAGACATCCTGGCAAGCCAGGCAACTGTGTGTTTTGTTGCCGTTTGAGTGGACTTGCGCTGAAATCCCAGCCTCTGCTGCCTTCATCCTGCTAAGGAAGAAGTACCTCATATCACAAACCAGCAGCCCCTTCAGGCAATTGCCATTTAAAGAGTGGCATTGATGGACTCTGTAAGGAGTCCTATTCAGTCCTCTCTAGCTGGCAGCATGATGTCAGTGATGTGGGCGGCAAACCCCTGAATTTGCTTTGATGGTATTTGTGCTCTTTTTTTTTCATTTTTCACGAATGAGTGATTCATTTCTTTGAAACAATGTGTTTGGAAAGCCTGCCCCGCTAAGGAATTGTCTACGCAGTGGGGGAGGCTTGGAACATTTTATGTCCTCATGGAAGCACCAACAGGGGTTGTGCCAGATCCCCAGTGCAAGAGGTAACAGGGATGCTTGTATCAAAGCCAAAGCTTCATGAATCAAAGAGGCTGACTCTCAAGCACAAGTGCCAGCATTCGGGCAGATAACCTAGCCTGTGCCAATTTAGGGTGAGAGGAATGCCCCAGGCTAATCCTGTGGATTCAAAGAAACACAACATAATCAATTTTAAGTATCCCACACCCCCGAGAGTCTTTTAATTGTTAGATGTTAAAGGAAGAAATGAAGGTAATGATGTGGTCTCATTTCCCAAATAAGAAAAAGCAGAACATTTTTTTGCACCATTTTCTACTGAAAACTGATGTTACTTTGAGTGGCTTGTTCTAAAACAAAGTGAGGTGGGGGGAAGCAGCACTGGAAGAAGAAACTGAGGATGTCAAATCACATCCTTTGCACATGGGCGAAGTACAACTCAAATGGTCATGTGGCAGGTGACCAGAAGCAGATTTTGGCCACTCTGAAGGCTGTTAAATAATTCTGTGCCATCTTCGGTAGTAAGCACCTGACACTCAACACTTACTAGTACGGTCATTCAGGCTGCTCAGATGAGGCTGTCTAACACAAAACATTTTATGCAATGAAGAGAAGGCGGCACCCATGAAAAATCATCAAATATCCTACCTGCAGAAAGGAGCTGCAGGCAGCATTGCATTAAACTCTAGAAGCAGGGTCACATCTGAGCCTCTGTCACTCTCTATCAATGAAGTTCTTGAATTGAGCTGAAAATTATGTGCTTGTGCTCAGTCAGAAAGAAAATGTGGAATCCCCTTCTGCTCAGAGGTGTGTAATCAAGCATTTCCCATTCTCTTAAAAAGGTAGCAAAAAGAGAAGGTGACTGCCCAAGTTTTGCACAACATTTTTGTGACTCTAAAGAGGACCATAAGCATAGATTTGTAGCTGTAGACAAATAGAAGGACCTTAATTAATTTAACTTTGCATTTCATATATAAAATGTTAAGTGAAACAACAGGCTTCCTCCTCTAACAAGCCCTGTATGGGCAAGTCCCCATGGGAAAACTGATTACCTAACTCCACAGCACACCCGATCTCTGGTTCCAATGATTGATTCCAAACAGTGGGACAGAGGACGTCATGTTAGCGGAGTCTAATGCCTTCATATATCTAATCAGTGCTTCCTTAACCCTTTGCATAATGATAAATTGCTTAGATTCTTTGTTCAGAAAGTGGAAGGCCTGACTTCATCCTCTTACAAAATGTGAATCCATAACTCCTATATTACAGAAAAATGCTTTAATCTGACTAATATTCTGGGTTGGACAGACTTCATGCCTTCTGTTAAGAGTAAGCCACAGGGAGGATATCTTAAATTCAAATTTAATATTGCATTATTGCTGTTTAATGTGTCCTGAATATAAATGGATGCATACGCACTTTACAACACAAACACAGAGCCTGACCCAAATCGTTATTAAAATGGTTTGTTATAGAAACCTAAAATTCACTAAGTTGGTGTTCAGGTTCCATCTCTGCAACACAGGATGAAATCAGTGAGTTTACAAATAGAGACACTAAATTTAACGGACTCTCCAATGAGAAAAGAGCAAAAGACATCCTCTTGTCCACCCTGCTTCCCACTCCCAGAAGACAGCATATGCAAGAAGATGCTATCCATGACACCTGCAATGCTCTAGCTTTTTAACTCATTTTGTCCGTTGGTTTCCTTGAGCTCAGTGGTGTTGAATAAGAACAGAGCTATTCCTGTTAAACATTCAGAAGTAGCTCCCCATTTGTCCTGCAGTTATATACTCACTATATAATGAGTAAAGACAAGGAAATGCTTTGAAATCAAACCCGTTTCTTATTTTTTGGCCCTGGAACCTGGTATTCCATATGCACTGAGTAGATTTTTTCCTTCTGGTTTTGACAATAAATGCCATTACGAGTATGAGAAACCTGCCTGGCTGAAAATGTTGTCAAAATAGCACTTACAGAAGTTCACTTTCTGACAATCATTTTGGTAAGAAATCCCCAACGAACCCCCTTTACTTACTTACAAAGTAATTTTGTATTCTATAATGTGTGGAACATTGGTTTTTCTGTGCAAATGATATAGATATTGGGTTTGAGTTGCAGGAGGAATATCATTTCAAGAGGAAATGTTCCTGGAATTATGCTTTTTCTTTTTTTTTTTTTTTTCAGAATTTTGATGCAAAACAAAAAAATAAAGTCTTTTGCAGAGCAGAAATTCTGGAAAAAGTCTACCAAAAATTACTACCTCAATGATAATGATTTTCTGTAATGTTTACCATTGAACATTGAACACAATGTTTATCTTTATATGAAGCAGTTTATTTTATACCAGTGATACTTTATTAGCATTATCAAATGAAAAACAAAGGATGTTCTTATTATAAAAACAAAACAACAAAAAACCCAAAAAACCAACAAAGACAAACAAAACCAAAATCCACATTTATGTTATTATTTCCATATTCATAACAAATATTCTGGTTTTCACAGAACTGTATTTCCTCGTGAATGTCAGCTTAGCTCAGCTCAAAAATTTTCAACCAACTCTAAAATTATACATAAAGGAAAAGACTGAGGCTGTGATTTTCAAAGCACTAGTGGAAATGAAAAACATATGGCTCCTATTGAAAGTTACTATGATTTGGATACCATGCTCCCAGAAGACCCTTTGAAAATCCTGAAAGAGTGTCTCAAGCACAGTATGCACTCACTGCCTATTACTTGGTAAAAATAAAAAGTGTCTGATGTACATATTTAGGAAAAATTGGAGAACTGTACACTGTCTTTAACTTCTAAGTCACTGCAGGACAATATTTTCTTTATTATTTTTTTTATCCTGATCGATAGTAGGACTTTCAATACTGTCATATTCTGTTCTTGGTAGCTTTTGGATTTCTGTTATACACATGTATCTTAAAAAAAAAAAAAAAAAAAAAAGAAAAAAAAAAAACAACAAGAAAAGCAAACATGTTTCTCTAATGTTAAGCAAAGACAAGCCACCATCCAAAGCAGAAATGCTTTGGAATTTTATTTGAAATTTATGAAATACTTTGAAATTTTATTTTAAGTCCAGAAAGTGTAGTTAAATCGTCAAATCAGATTCCCTGCATTAATATAACTGATTGCAATTCATTCTAAACTTCAGTTGTGTCTCTGTGCATACTAACTTCACAAACACAAAACTTCCCACTGCACTTTTATTCACAGTCTTGTCAATCAGGTGCTCACCGTTCCCTTAAAGTTTAAGCCTTATTAACCTACACACTGGATTTGACTGATGATAGGCCACAACAAACAAAGAGCACCAACTCTCAGGTTCCAAATCCTGTCATCCTAGTTCAGAGGGTCTCAGCAAACCCCTGGAAGAGATGAAAGGGTCACTCAAATGTCTGATTATTCAAACACACAGGCAATGAGGGCACATTGTGGAAAAAAAAAAAAATAGTTAGCGGAGTCCCCTGCTGATTGAGACATCTTCTAAAAAAATAACTTGGTGCTGATCTTTGTACACAGATAGCATTGGTTTCTAGCCCAGGTCTTCATGGGTTATGTCAAATGCATGCTGGGAACACCATGTGCAAGATCTAGATTGAACATATATTTGGCAAATATTGTTAGATTGAAATCACCTCATGCCAGTGTTGCCCAGATACAGTAGGAATCCAGCATGTTAACTACTTCAGAGGAACTGAAAAATCACAGTATGTCTAGCAAAAAGCATTTTTACTTCATTTATTTTCATATGCAACTTCATATTTTAGGGCTTCAATATAGGCATATACTTAAGCCCCACCTTGGTATATAACACTGTTATTTTATTATGAAAATTCTGCTCATTAATGGCCTGGCATGTTGGGCCAATGCGATTCCTACTGACTAAGCCTCACTGTATTTATTGGGATTTTCATTACTGTTAATTAATATTACAGTATTGCTCAGAGACCCCACTAAGGCATAGTCTCCATACATAAAAGGTGACAATTCTTTCATGTACTGAAGTACAAATCTAAATAATAATTAGGCGTTGTAAAATGCAAAGTAGAAGATCTGAAGGAAAGCGAAGGATAATGGTAAAGAAGAAATCTGGAAGGATGCTTTTTTTAAAGGAAAACATACACTGGGCTTTAATGCACAATAAGTCAAAGGATCAAGAAACAAGAAAGGACCATCTACCATGAAGACAGACTACAAAGTAGAAGCTGACCTCAGGTTTTCCCCAAAATATTACCTTATATCCCTGCTTTCCTACTCTTTTTTTTTATTATTATTTCAGTTTTCTCCTAAGTAAAGAATAATAACTGTGCAGGATACCAACAACTGTTGAGCCTGTATACAAACAGCGTTCAGCTTATGACTGTGATGCTTGTTAGCTTCCCACTGAGCTAACTACCAGTTAGTAAAATTTAAATGACACAATAAACAGAGATGGTGAGAGGATCAGATCATAAGTATAATAATTTTACACAATACTTTTTGAGAAGGGGAAACAAAAGCAGGTTATAGCTGAATAGTGCAGAGAGCAAGTTGCAACAGTTCCTTCATTTTGTCTACCAAAGCAAACTTTTGCTTTTCTGAGGAAACAAAAAAAAACGGTATAGCAAACTGAATGGTGAAATGTATTTGTTGCTGAAAAACTAATTTTCAGTCCCCAAGCGGCAGATGCAAAATTCAGCTGGTTTTACTGACATGTCTCAAGACAATATATTCAAAAAGATATGAGGAAATAAGGGTGAAAAACAGGGACTAATATCTCATCAGGATATTAATTTCTCTTAACAAGTTAAGTATTCCACTTACACAGTATTAAGTCTTTGTTCTGAGACATATTGGTATAAACCAGATTATTTTTGAATGTTATGCTTCCTGTCTGTTGGTATAATGCTGTATCAACTACCAACACTTGGAGCTATAAAAACCTGAGTTTTGTACCTGTTTTCTGTTGTCATTTAATATGTTCGATCATTTCTTTAGAAAATGATAACACTAAGATTTTCATCTGTTTTTTGTGTCAGCTACATCTTAATACTTCTATCCTCTAAGAAGATTCCTGCCCAATCAATAAGCATGTTAAATAAGGGGTAGATGTATGAATAAACTTGTTCTTATATGATTCAGAAGCTCACAGCAAAAAAGCAACCAAGCATATACAAGTAATACGCTGTTCCTCTGGGAATACAATACTTGTACCATAGCTTTGGCTTTATGTCGCAGTGTTGGACTGAGCCTGAGAGATGAATGTAAAAGATAAAGAAGCATTGTAAGGTCAGTGACTGAGCTCTTCTTTTGCTAATCGGCTTCCCTTGTTATCCATCTAATTTACTAGAAAGTTAACCTTTTCACTACTGCTAGAAATGACAATTTTCTATGAAATGGCTACGGTAATAAATTAACCTTATTACTGTTTATACAGCTTTGTAACAGTAAATGATGCTGTAAAAAAAAAAAAAATTAAACAAAAATATCAGCAGCAGCTCAGTAACATTTTGCCCTCCAAAAGATCATTCAAATGCAAATGGCTTTACATGAAAAGAGGTACCAGGCCTTCATAGGTAAAATATTTGATGGAGATAGAGCTTCCAAGACCATGGAAGGAATGCCAATATTACATATTAATTAAGGAAGTATTTAAGATGGACTGATCTATTATTTTCCAAGGGAATATAGTCCTGTTAAAAAAGCATTTTCTTTTAAACTAAACTTTATATGGAGACTTAAATAAACCCTACTACAAATGAATTTTAAACATTAAACGCATAGAATATTGTAAATCAGTATTTTTTAAACGTAAAGTTTCATTTTCCAGGTTGAAATGATCACAAAAGTCGGAAAAAAGCAGAATAGTTATAGATAAGTGAATCAAAACTCATTATGTATCCACAAGCTTTTATGAAGTTTTTCCTTTCTTATGCAATCAAGACAAATACATAAAATTGTTGAAAAAAAATCCAAAGTTAGTTTTTTTAAGCTATGTTCTGTATCTCAAGAGTAAGAATGAAAGAAAAGTTTCAATCAGGGTGGGCAATACAAAGATGAAGGCTTTGTCTACCTGTTGAAAGATGGAGGTTGAGTGCTTGGTTTCATCACAAGCTATTTTTATGGCTTTTGCCCAGACAGTTCATGCCATGTTGACCTGTTCTAAAATCAACAAAGCCGTTAAATATCTATATCTCAGGCAGCATCATTTGTCCCCTAGAAGCACATACAAGAAATTAGTACTTCTGTTCTAGAGCATACACACAGGAATGCCCTAAAGCCCTCATATCTAATGGGGCAGTTGGCTATATACTCCTTAGGAAGTGCTGGTCCTAGGACAACTGGTTCTAAGTTACAATTCAAGAATTTGAAGATTACAAGGAATAAAAGTCTCCAGAAGGACCATGTTCATTAGATGTGCCCTGGCTATGGCTAATGTACATAGCCAGCACGAACAGCAATCACTCCGCACTACAATTTCTTGTATTAAGAAAAGGAAGGTGGTGTATAAAGGGTATTCTTTACTCAGAATTTCACTCATCATCCCAGTAATTAGTGGGACCCTCCCATAGTGATGGAAGGGAGGAATGGTAGTACCCTAATTCAGAAAGGGACTGAGAAAAAGTCTATATTTTGCCTTTCTTAAAATACATATATTAATGCAGAATATTAGGAAGGAGAACATATGAAAATATTTAAATTATGGTGAAGCAGAGCTGTGAGTGAAAGCAAGAGAATTCAGACCAACAGTGATTACATAGCATATTAAGCAAATTCAACTCCAAAGGCAAAGCAATTGATGCAAGAGCACAACATCAAACACCAAAAACACCTCAGTGGTAGTTCCAGACTGAAAATCGAACCTTCAGTGTTCCAAAATGTGATCTTAAATCCAAAAAACCTCTTTTCTAGGAAAATATCCAGGGGCAAAGTCTATGTCTCATATTCTATTTCAGTAGTGAAAGAAGAAAGTAGAGATTTTTTTCTGAAAATGGTAACAAACCGTTGTATTTTAGTCACGCATTAACTTGTCTTGAGTCCTCCATCTATATACCTTCATCTTCACTTTGTCCTTTAATTCTTACTATAATACGAATAATCTGTTAGCTGCATCATTGAAAAAAATCTTTATTCTTTAAGCCAGGTTTGATTTTAATTAGTCTTCTTAGAATATTATAAAATCACGGTGAAAAGAAATTAACTGTTCTGTCCTTTAATCACAAGAGTAATTTTTAGGCATTTGAATAGTCCTATTATTTTTGAAACACAATTAATTTTTAAGAGCATAAAATACAAAAGAAAAAATAAGTATTCGTAAGCACTGTATCAAGTCAAGAAGAGGATCTTTAGGCAGAGGAAACAGGAAAGAGTTCTGGAATAAGTTTCAAGCAAGATGAAAATAAAGTGCAGGGAAGTGTTCAGAAGCTTTAGTTTAGGATTTTAGCATTTAATAAATGGTCCCACCCCAAACCTAACCTGACCCCTTGAGCCTTCTGGGTACACAAATTATTACTCAAGAAATAGTTTTGTGATCTTTGCCTAGTCAAACATTTGCACCCATTTTGAACTTTTAATTTTGGGATTCCAAAGCACAACATTTAGGAATAGGTTTTCATTCTAACCTCAGTATGTATTGCAGGTGCTTGATGTCTCCTAAGTACTGCGACTCATTATCTCAGTTTGGATCCCCAACAGTTTAGCCTTACTATTTTGACTTAATGTTGGCATTTATTATAATCATGGATAATTATGTATAATTATAATTAAGCCCTAATCCTCCTCAATTACACTGACATAAATTAGGCATAAGGCATAATTTAATCAAAATTAATGGATTTGCGCCAGTGTAAAGCTGACACAAGGATAAACCCAGATCTTGTATCTCATTATAAAGTACAGTGTTCTAAATATACCAGAGTAAACCCATCTTATAGGTAACTATTGTTCAGTTACATTAAAAGTTTGTTATTCATTGACTGGACTGTCATTGCTAACAAAAAGGTAAAGTGGATTAATTCAGAAAGTAAAGCAAAAGTTACAAAGAAAACACTGAGATCTGAAAGAGTTTCAAATCTTGTACATAAGAAAAAACATTTGTAAGATCATAAGGATGTCTATAAAGATTACTTTTGTTTAAAAAGAAAATCAAAGGAAAATTTGTTCCCTTGGGCATTTGAACTGTATGTGGTAAAAATACTCACATCCAGATGCTAACTTTTCTGACTGACCAAGAGTGGCCTTAGAGAGGGCGGTTGGGGAAATGATCTTTTACAAAACATGGGATACAAAGCTTATGTTGTTGAAAGGAGAAGCATGTAATCAGCTAAAGAATTCCTGAGAAAGACCAAGGGCAGCAGATACTGAAACCTTGAACTTCCTTGCTTCAATGCATTTTTCGCATGCTTCCCGAAGAAAGGAGCAACCAAGGGAATTTATTAACTTTTAACTTAATTAGGTAGATGCCAAAAAAATGTTCATTCCTGGAGCAGTCTATTTAGACATTGCAGCCTCCAAAAAAATTGCAGCTCCACTCTAGGACTCCAGTGGAGATTTTTTTCAAAGAGGCTATGTGAACTTTTTTATCTTCTAAATATAACACAAGCAGGCAGTGTTGTGTATATATATGTGTAAGTTTAATCAAGACATTACATGGAAATCTAAAATAAACCTTTACAAAGTAATACAACAGTCAGTTCCTGGGAAATCTAACATATCTCTCTCTCTCTCTCTCTCTATATATATATATCAATCTATCTACATATATACAAACATATTTTTTTTCTAACTTTGATTTTTATTCATTGCTCTCTGTGAGGGCACATATAACCTAACTCTACCTTTCCCAAGTAACACTGTAGTAAATCTATAATATAATTTAGAGTTATGGTCTCCCTTGGTTGTATAAAACTTATATTCTTTTTTCATTTAGTTGACTCTTACTGTGAAATTGTTGATGAAATAAAAAAAAAGGGCATTATTTTAAACTTTTCTCCCACTTTATGCTTACAAACAATTCCTAACAGAAGCTACCGCCCTTGAACATCTACGGTCTTTATTTAGAAGTGCGCAAAAGTGCTCAGATCCCTAGTTTATTCCTAGAGGTACAACCTGTATTTCACATGGGGTCTTCTGTGTCAATCAACAAGGATGAGATGGTGCTATCCCTGGCAATGGAAACTCAGTGCTGGCATTCCAGACTGACAGCAGCCATGAACTGTGCATGACTGTGTAAGAAAGAAAACAGGATTTTAAGAACCACTTTTACAGCAAAAACAAGTCATAGGTGCAGAACAGTTGCTGTATGCTAAACCATAATCAGATTAATTTTATTTGCTGGTTTGATTTAGAGTATCAGCATTGCAAAGTATGTTGAAACAAGTCCTGTTGACAGAAAGTGCCTAATTCTCTAGTCTAATTCACCAGCTACTGGTGGTGAATTCATTGGACTATTTCCAAATAAATTAAAATGTGTTTGAATTAAGAACAGACTAATTATAGTAAAGCCGCCAGACTTCCTCGAAGCCAGGGCCTAGAACTCCAAGGCAAACTTTATAAATAATGGTTTCATTTTTATAATAGATTCTTAAATCCATTTACAGGCATCCTCTGTTGCACCTGTTTTGAGGCATAAGCATTTTACAAGGAACAACGCACAAATGAAGAACCTGTATTACAGTACTGGGATAATAATAAAAAATCCCAAGATGCTGTTGCTCCCATGTTATAAGAACTGTTGGTAAAGTATGGTTTTTATCATTTACAGGGGATGCTATAGTCTTGTCACCCGTCTTGTATTCCCACTAGCAAATTATACTGTTTGCTATCAACATTGCAGCCCTATTAATACTGTCACCAGCTGTATATTCAGTCCCGAAACCAATAGCTTTAATCATCTTTATGGTTTCACTTTTATTCATATCTATTGATTACAGTACCACAGCATAAGACAGCAGGGAATGAAATGGCAGAGAACTATTGAGAAAAGAAAACAACAACCCAAACAAAAACAAGAAACCTTTGAGGAATTCTTTCAAAATACTATCTCTGAAGAATTTTGATGTACCTGGTATTGCAGGCAATTCAATTATTTGTTTAAAGACCTTGGTAAATACACTTCAGTAAAGTAAAAATTAATTTCATTGTGGTGAAAATGCATATACAAGATAATTTTTCTTAACTGCAGAAAACAAATAGCAGATAGTAACTGAAAAGTTGAATGAGGTTAACCAGCATAATTGTAGAATGGCTTCTGTTCCACTTTTTTTCTGTCACCAAACAGTTAGGATGCCTAAATACTTCCTTACTTATTTTTAGACATAATTACTTAGCATGTCTGAAATCCTTCAGTAAACTTGTCATCTGACTAGAACCACATCTGTCCATATTGTACCTCACTTGAACAATTCCTGAGTTATTCTACAGTTTATTCTGACTTTGGACCTAGATTCACAAAGGTAGAAGATGTCCATGTGTTCGTTTACTCCTTTGTTTAACTCCTTTATATGTTAACTCCTTTATTTGAGTCTTGGGATGGCCCTTTGCTCCAGCTCCTTACTCTCCACTTAGGAGACAATCTTGAGGACGTGACAGAAATTTTAATTTTCTGCTTCTATCAGCATTACAAGTCCATCCTCAGGAAAAGAAATAACCTATAATGACCAAAAAAAAAAAAACCCCAAACAGAAAAAATGTTGCATTGCAAGCATGTCTCAGACCTTTGATGAGATCTGGGTTACCTTTCGGCTAGGAGAACTTCTACAGTAATATATGCTTAAGGCTGCATCTAAGCAAATATGAGCCTGTCAGCAGTTTCACATGAGTGTCAGGAAACACTAGGTTCAAACTCTTAGATTTACCTAAGAAAGTTCTCATATAGGTTCAGAGGACTTTTGATAGAATAAAAAATTTTGAGAAGGAGATATATATGCACGTACCTAGAGTTTTCAGATTATAACCCTTGCAAAGGAAAGTGAAAGAATGAAATCTATTTTGATGTGCTGGAAGTCAAAACAGCTTCCTGCATGTGATTCATCTATCTCTGTTACATTATACAGAACTGGATCAAAACAAGGTTTCATTTTTTCCCAGATTGAAATGTGGGCGTCAGGGGGCTAAAAGAACAGTTTTTCCCCAAACATTTTTTCCCCCCTCTTCATTAGAAACATAATGCTGTCAGCTGTCCCTGCCATCTTCCTATTTCAAATTCTCTCTCTCCATCTGTGTTCATACTTTTTTTTAAAGTCTTAATCAGGTCCTGCCTTGTCTTTATATAGGAATTCATCATCATATGGCACCAATTCAGATCTGTAACATGAATAAAGGTTGGTATGTATCATACCTGCTGTAAAGGAAGTGCCTTTAAAAGGAAAGGGAGCATGTAATTCCCTGCCCTTCACTTTCTCCTCAACCTTTCACCTTTTAATCAGTAGCCATAACCCGAGGAGATCTCACAATGGAAAGTTAATTATGAGGTCATGAAGATGAAAGCATCTGACTTGCATTTTCTAAAGGTACTTTACTTTTAAATTATCCCTGATTTACCTGCATAAAAGGAAAGGAAGTTCCCAAAGATTATTCTAAATAGATCAGACTTTCAGATGCCATCATTTCCAAGCAGAAATGGAAATGCAATCCTGTCAAAATGTCCTTTGAATATTTCTTACGAAGGATTCTTCCATTTACCAATATGATCTGACTCATAAATTGAAGATATGTTAATGGCCATGAAGTCACGGATAACTCAAGGGCAATGCTTCATGGAGACTCCCCATCTATAAGACTAGTGTGTAACTAGCAAGAAGTCTGGGTACATTTTCCTAGGAAACTAAGAAAAACACAGAATTTATGCATTGGTATCTATCAGCTTTGAGAATATGGTGTATACTGCTACAGATTGCAGGGAGAGGTGCTTTTGTAGAACATTGTCCCATTCTATGCTGGAAATTCCAGTCTTATTCTGTCTTAATAATTGTATAAGCAGCAGGCATAACTACAGAAAAAAAATTCATTTATTTTATAGCATCTAGTATTCAGTGTGGTAATATGGAAAGTTTGCAGTTGTATCAACAGCTGTAAATAGTAATAACACATATTTAAAATTGTCTTTTATTACATAGGAATGAAGATAATCTGTTCAGGTAGTGGTTAAAGCTGAAACCCTAAAGAGTATCAAATAGTTTAAGAATGTGTTAATTTTAGAGTTATCTAAACTGAATTACCAGACTGTTGAATACATGGTTTATCCATGTGACTGGAGTCCTATCAAACTTGAAATGTACCCTCTCTGAGAAATGAGGACTACTAGAGAGAAAGACTGGCTCCCTCAGACAAAGGAGGAAAGAGTACCTTTGCCAAGGAGCCTGTTAATCTAGAGAGAAGATTTGTCAGTGCATGATGGCCCAAGCATGAGGAGAAGTGGAGGCAGGGAGTAGAGAGAAGCTGCCTGGGGGAGACTCGCACTTTCCTGGGGGAAACAGCATGACTGGAGAGCCATTTCTTCTGCACCCAACACATGAACACTGGAAAAGACAGTCATCATTTCTTCTCAATGATTTGACATTTTCTGCAGGCAAGAGTGTCTTTTCATTGAGTTTTTGTATGAATTATTGACTAAGAAACCACATTTCCCTCTCTGAGCATGAACAGTACAGAGATAACAGCTTCCTATGATGTTATTATTGGCTCCACTGATTCTCTCCTAATACTACTTTAAATTATGTCTACTTGGCTATTAATACTTCTTAAGTTGTTTTTGTTTCCCCTGAGGAATGAACAAAACATTATCTTTGGAATTTTCATGACAGTTAATGGTAGAGGATGAATGGAAAAAGAAAGGTTGTGATTTGGGTTGGCAAAAGATTAATTATATATTGCTTCTACTGAAATAGGGCTTAATTCTGAGAACTGAAATCAGTAAGTTAGTAAAAATCTCAGCTCCTCCAGAATCAAGTCCAGAATGTCTACATTTGATAAAGTAATAATGTTTTAGCAAGTCTTTTAACAAGACTTGCTTAAACAAGAAAATGTTTTGCGTGAATTTTTTTTCCTTATAATGCTATAAACCATGAGGCCAGCTGCAGGAAATAAATGAAAAGCACAAAGCTTAAACAAGAGTCTCATATCTCTGGCATTTCCTTGAAATGCCTTAAAATTGTCATTTGATAGCACTACCTCATATTCCCCTTCTGTAAAATGCAAATGCTGAATGTATGTTTGTGTTCAGAGAACTGTATCTAAAATGCTATGTGAGGATCACAGATTATTTGGACTAATAAAAAGATGAAAAAACTGCACAAAAATGATCCCAATCTAGGTGATACAATTTGTTGTATAATATTACTATTCCATGAAGAAATAGAATGATGAAACTCCTTTTCCTTACAATATTATCAGTTCAGCTGCGACAGGAAGCCCTCTGGATACCATTCTCACAGGCTTCTTGTTCACATTTTCAGATAAAACCTATCAGAGTTTCTGATAGGTTTTGAACTTAGGCATGATTATTCAAACCAGAGTTTGCATGAATGAGCAATAGTGAGTTTATAATCTATGCAGCTGGTAATCCATGCCCATATCCCTCCCAACAGAAACAAGCCTCTTAAGTTCACCATGGAACTTAGATGTTTAGTAATTTAATAGGCTTAAGCTTTTTTCCTTCAAGGTAATTGTGCAGATACCTTTAATAAAACACACTCAACATTGCCAGCAAACATTCTAGATAAACGAACAGAAGAAATGTTAGATGCAACTTTATTATACTGTTAATCCTTGCTGGAAGGCTTCCTGGACTGTTTGAGGGTAGTGTTAGTAGTGATGATAAACTAATTTGCCATGGCTCTTAAGTTCATGTTATCTTTTCTTATCAGCCTAAGGCTAGGTCAGGAAAAAAAAAATGAGAAACATTTGCCAGAGATGGCAAAGTGGGTAATTCAAATACCATTGCAGAGTCTCTATCTATCCATGTCCCCCTAATGGATAGTTTAATGGTCCATTTAATTCTTCAAAGTAATTGAATTTCCACCCATATCTGATAAGGTGATATGCCACAGTAGGGTTGGCAGAATTTATTTTTTTTATATGCAAGACAAGTTTTCCATGGTTTAATTTTTCTAACACAGATTGAGCTAAGAGCAATGAATTACTTGAGTTTTTTTCTCTCATATTTTCAGAATCAAATAACATCTAAAATGGTGGGGGTTGTTGATTAGAGTTGTTCTGTTTGGTTGGGTTTTTTAACTGTCTCAAGATAGTAAGGCACGAAACTATAAATACATTGTGGAGTAAAACAAAAAGAACAACATAGCAAGTCACCAGCTGTACCTAAATCTTAGAAACTATGTTCAACTCAGGGATAGGGAGGCTATTGATTAAATCTCATTACCTTCAACCTGTGATGTTTGCTATACTCAGGACGTCTCAGTTCTTCCACCCTCTGCAAGATAAAGGATCCTGAGCCTTCTGCTAACTTCTGCTACTCCGTTCGGGGCCCCTTCCAAAATTCCACTCATGCTTATACTGTCTTTGTGAAGTCAGGCCATTGCTTGGCTGCAGTTGCCTTGATTCTTCTACTCTATTTAGGCTAGGTCAGCTTCCATAAAATCAAATCTACCAGATTAGGAACTCCCAAAAAAGAGTCAAACAAGACTTTTAGATGAGGTCCTTGAGTCTTCTGCCAATTTATACTTTCCACACAGTCCTTCCATTCCTGTTGGATTTGCATCTATTATGTGTCAGGATAACTTGCTTCCTATAGGCTGTGATATTTATTTCACAATTATCTTCAAGTGCAGGGCTAGGTGAATATAGTTTCCAAAAACTGATGACAGACCATTTCCTAAAGTTTTAATATAAAATACTGTCTTGAGTAGAAGTGGTACAATTGCAATAATTGCAGGTAGACCTGCCAGAACACAGTTTTCTTATGTGGAATCAGAGGGATATTTTTTCTATGCAAGACTTTTACCTTTTAGGCTTATAATGAATGCTTTGGTATGAATAACCTTTAGCTAAAATGTATTTAATGAATATTCACTCCATTCTATCAATCAGTACAAAATCATAAAATTGTGTGTAATAACTTTGAAAATATATTATCTTATGTATGTTGTTACATATTTTTAAACTGTTATAATGTCTGATTTAATTCACACCAGTAATATTACAGTAATAGCAGTAATATAAAAACATCTTTCCCAGGTGAAAACATACTGACAGTAATGACCTTTTTTTCAAGAAAGAAATTACATTGCACTCCATGCAGAGTGTGGTGAAATTAAAAATAGTGCTATTTTCAGGGAAATATACATAAAAGGTTTTTTAAAAACATTTTTAAGAACTGTATTTACCAGTTAAATTATTTTTGAAATATGGTCAGACAGGCATCCTTCACACCTCAGTGTTGGCTCAGCAGAACTTTATTCAACATGTGACTTAGTGTTTTCAATAAAAGCAAGATGTCAGACCCAGATTAACACCTTCATAATGTATCCAAGTTTCATCATGACCTAAGTGTTTTGCATGTCCTTCTCATGAGATACTAATGAGGGTTGATAGGCTAGGGAGAAAGAGTAGATTTTCACAAACAAGTTTTGATAATAGTAACAATAGTCTGGTTTGCCCAGTTTTGGTTTTCCTGATTATGGAGCATCATCCCTTGTGGCTCTGGTATTGGTTACTATTGAAAAATAGTATCGTTCAAAAAGAAAGGAAATATATACCAGAATTCTTGAGAAACAATGACCAAACTGCAGACAGTAATAATTTTGTCTTTAAGTGGACTGGGATGCATTCCCTCACTTACCATCTTACTTCAACCTTCCACAACAGCTTTCTTTCTCCTTTCAGGAAAATATGGGTTGAACTGCTACATTAAAAAAGAAAAGGCAAAAGCAAAGGCAAAAGTATAACTTAAAAATCCTGCGTGAACACTTCTTAAACATTAATATTTGAAATCTGAATGAATATCTATACATATGTTTATATATATAGCACTATATAAGAAGACATATTTATAAAAGGCAGAAAATGTAGGTTCAAACCAGTGAAACCTAGACTTGGATCTGCTTTCTTTGACTTAATTCAAATTTTTGTGTTAGAATTTATAAGCAACTAACACCGTTAAAATAAGCAGAGAAGAAATAAAATAGAGACAAATATCCACTTTAAAGACCTATGAATTGTTTTTATTTGTTTGCTTTTACCAAAGAACATTTTCTTGTCTAGAAAATAGCCTGACATGTTTCTTTTCTAAAGATAATGTTCTGGCTTACAGTAGTCTCATCTTAAATATAGTATTCAGTGGAAGAGCTAGTCTGGATGTTACCCCATCATTTTCTTATTATTTGAGTGCAGCCATGGAAATATAAAACTAAATTTTGTGGAAGTCTTATTTTGATTCCTTGTAGAAGGCATACTGAGAAAGACTTGGGAAGAGATACTGTATTGTTATTTTTTTTTGGTTAACATGAGTGTTAGTTAGTCCAAAGAAAAGTACCATTATCTTCTTTATTTCTCACACTGGAGTTTTCATTCAGAAGCTATGGGATACTTTTAAAAAAAAAAAAAAAAGGTAAAAAGTAAAAAACATTGGAGTTCTAATTTAAAGTTAGTACAAAAGCACATTTTCAAACTTCTTCATGTTCAAATGTACAAATTGCTGGATTTCTGATATAGAATCATAGAATCATAGAATCATTTGGGTTGGAAAGGGACCTTAAAGATCATCGGGTTCCAACCCCCCTGCCA
>JAOQGH010000023.1:103272756-103313218 GCA_025769975.1 Gallinago jamesoni | reverse complement strand
AAGGGATGGACATTCTCTGTCACTCTCTTTTTGTTGATGTATTTATAGAAACTTTTTTTGTTGTCCCTTATATTAATTGCCAGGTTGAGTTCCAGCTGGGCTTTGGCCTTCCTGATTTTTGCTCTGTATGACCTAACAAGATCTCTGTACTCCTCCTGAGATACCTGTCCCCTCATCCAAAGGTGGTAAACCTTCCTTTTTTCCTTAAATCCCACCAAGAGCTGTATGAGTCCCATCAGCTGTATGAGGCTCTATGTTATGGACAGACTGGGAACAGTACCCAGAGTAGAACATTAAAAACTTGCTCAATTAGGTATATCTACATGATCTGCAGTACATGCCCTGTACTTCTATATATCCTAATACTGTGGCTTTAGACAGCTTGTAGCTTTGGTTGTTTAAGAAACCTAAAGAAATATATAAATTCACTACCGAGCTGAGAGTCAGGAGAGCTAGAATTTATTTGTATTCTTTTTTACTTTTTTTACTTTACCTTTTTTACTCATCTGTGATCTTAAATATATCATTTCCCTCTGTCTTTCCTCTTATCTGTCAACTAACTTTGAAGAGGGAAAGTTGGTGCAGATGCTGTATCCCAGAAAATATTTGCACAACACCTAATAAAATTGGTCTTAATTTTGATGGCTTCAAATCAGCTTTTCCAGTATAAGTTTTACTTCTGGTCAGGACTGTGCACATTGTTTCCCTGGTGCACACATAAAACCCAAAAATGCATAAAGAAATTAATTGCATTTAGGGCTATGATTAATGTCAAAGCTGTTATTAGTCATGACCTCTGCATTAGAATCACAACTGTAATACAAATACTTTTCTTCAAAGTGGGGCAAAAAGGCTTTTCAGTATTATGTCACACTTTTTTCTGCATACTTTAGCTTTAAGTGTCATTGTAGTTCCATTCATTCCACTTAATTAAGAGTGAGTGGTGATGGGCAGACAAGATGACATCAGGTGTCTGAAACGAGAAGACTGAGCTTGTGACATCACTAAATTTTTTTCTCTGGTTTTGATTCTGAAGACATATGAAGACAACAGCTCAGGAACATCAAATCCATTCTTCCTTTAGGAGGATATTAAAGCTGTCTGTTCTAAATATTTGACTCAGCAAAACTAGGTAAATTTGCAGCTGTGATTATGCAACCTTGAGAATAAATAGCTAAAGAAAATCTAGATTAAGAGCATGAGCTATTTTTAACCTGAAAGAGACTAAAATTTATTTCAAAAAATCCAAAATTTTAGATTGAAGTGTCAGCTTCAGTACAGACTCCCTTTACTGAACTATAACATTCTCCTACCTTGTCTTCATGTGTTGGTTAGCTATATTGAGATTGCTTGAAGTAACTGAAAAACCAGTTGTTTAAGTAAGCACAATGAATATAGTTCCCAAAATTATGCTGCCCAACACCACACAGATTTCCTAAAGAGAAGACGCTATAGAGAGGGGTCTATCTAATGCAGCCGCACCATCCTACGAAACAAAATGTACCCAGAGCTGTTCTTAGTTGTGGAGGCCAGCTGGCACGAAGCAGTCTGTGTACATAGCAATAAATTCCACTAGCAGCCAAACTGCCCACTGGGAACAATTCCTGCCCATATTAAATCCCAAACTGTGCCCAGGAATTTTTGGGGAGAGTGCTAGCTGGCTGAGGTCAAAATCATTCCAGAGACCATTCTGACAATTTCACTGTCTAGATCATTGAGTGCTATTGTACCATAACATACCTTGGCAGTATTTATGATTATAGATGTAGCTCAGGAGGTGTGCCACTTATCTAAGACTTCTTTGTAAAGAGGAAATAAGCTTCTTTAGGATGCAATTAATCTCACACATTTGAATATAGTCATATAAAACAGGAGGAACAATCAAGCCCTGGAGGTGTCTATTCCTTTTCATTGTCTGTAAGCTGAACCTAGAGAGACTTACTAAGATATAGAAGAAAACATTATAGCCATCTAAAGGGATGAATGTTCCTCATATGATTAGAGCAACTAATTAGTGATGATGCACAGCCAGCAAACATCTTTATGTTTCCAGTATATGAGGCTACCAATTTGGACAGCAGCTTCTTTCAGGTACAGAGTCCAGATCTACTCCTAGTTTTCACATATCAAAAGGCTTCTGTATAAATCAGTTTGTGCTTATTTACGTGTGCAGTACAGGTGTTTCAGGAATCTGAAATGAGCTATTATTCTTACAACTGTGGTATGAAATAATTAGACACATGGCAGTAAGAACTTGCATGATGATGAGCTAGAGTGGAAAGTAGGAACATGAAACCAGAAGAGCACTTTCATGATACTAAGACCAGTACAGGCAAATCCCAGATGTTATACAATCCCTTTCTAAACATTTATCTGTATAAGTAGGTTTTGTTTCTGTACTCTTTCTGAATGATTGGGACAAATAACTTCACTTCTCTGGTTCTTACAAAGCTTCTTCCAACTTCCAGCCTAATTTTATGCTTGACTAGTCTGTCATTACTTTTTCTTGTGCCAGGTTCCCCATTTATCTTAAATAGCCATTTTACCTACCTGCTGCTTGCCTCCATGTCATCCTTGTGTAGATAAATCATATCTTTACTCAGTCTTACTTTCAGTGAGCTATACCAATGAAGATCTTTTGGTCTACTACCTGTGTCTAGCCTACCTTCTATGTATCTTTTCCAGTTTAAATTATTTTTTCTTGAATACAGTTTTCAAAAAATGTGCAGTTAACATTTCTCTAATTCCTTGCAAGATTTTTTTCAGTTTATTGTTTCTTTCACCTGGAAATAAGCCCTCAAATGCATCTGTTGTCATTCGTGTTTTCTACAGAAACATCATACTGAGTCTAGAGGTTATCCCAGTGCTTATTTTGTTCCTTTATTTGAACATAATGAGGTTTTAGAGTTTTTTTCACATCTGAGGTGTGATTGTTTCCATCTTGTTCATATTAGGTAAGGGTCTTTGCCCCATGTTCAACTTCTTCATGATTTTTGAACCCTGAACCATATTGTTTTGAACAACCTTTAATTATCTTTAGTCACACTCTCATCCTGAGCAGCAGAAATTTAGTTTCTTCTTTCTAAGGTACTTCTACAGCTGAATAATTTTTTTCAATATCTGCAAGATTTAACTTATCTTTTTAGCCAAATCTCTTGCTTTTAATTATTTCTAGGTCATAAGGTTGGCATGTTTATTTGTTCAGTTTTTTATTCGTCATGCTTTCTCTACTTAGTCCTTGTATTCTTTTTGGAAGAGGTTATTCATTCATCTATTGACTAGCACACTTTTCTTTGGGAGTTATTTCTTTTGTTTGGGATAAAACATCAAGGGTAATTCTGAGTCTTTGAGAATATATGACCCTTTCTTCACATTTCAGTCACTGAGTTTTGAAATTTAGTAATAAATTTTCTAAGTTCTAAGCTTTATTTTTGAGTTGTGCTCTAAAACTGAAAAAGTTACTTATTGACTTACTTTTGTTTATCTGTTAATGTAATTTAATTTGAGTGAGTTCTTGGTGATTTTACCTGAGATTATTTTCTATACCTACTGGACTGCTACTAATGATAAGCTAATATAATCTTCTTCAAGGTTCCATTACACCTTAGCAAAGTGCTCTATCGGCTTCTGTGACTATACCATTATTGGTAAAGCATGTTTTTCTAGCTTTTATCTATGAAGTACCATAATGACTTTCTTCTTACCAGTATTTATCTTCCTGACAGTAACAAATCCGTTCCCATTCAAATCCCACCTCAGGAGCCTACAACACAACTGCAGTAATGAGAACCCTTCCTTGCATAGAAGGAAAATCTGTCAAAAGTGAGATATTTTGACATAAACACTTAAGGTTCAGTGAACAAGCATACTTCTATAAAACTTTGTTTCATCAGGAATTTTTCTGACCAACTCCACACACATCCCCCAGATAGATGATATAAACTTTAATCAAACACAGATCTTGCAAACAACAACCAGACAAACTATCAAGGAACTGAGAAACAAAGACTCACTCCTCCTTCCAAAGAACACATCTCATGCTAATTCCAGTGCTTTCTGCTCTTCACTTGCTGGTTCCTTTAAACTGCCTGAAACATTTGGTAAAGAGGGAAACTATACGGAGCACAACTTTAAAAAGTCAATGGCAGACCCTTTTCTTATTTTGAGAGCTTCCAGAGAAGGAAAACCATATTAAAAGGCTAGAAATATTAATAGAAGGTAGTTTGACAGTAGTCTGACTGGTGGTGGTCAGAGGCCAGTTTAACACATACAGATAGTTCTGGTAAAGTGATGTAAATTAGAAAGACGTGTGTGTGTGCATGTATACATACATGTATGTACACATACACAGGCATATGTATATATGTATATGAAGGATAGAGAGTCGGTGCTTAGATGCTTGAATGAAGCAAAGGCTAATTCATCAGTATTTTTCTGACTGCCAGAACAGTGAGCTAGAAGATATGACATGACTTCATAGGAGAAGCATAGCCTTATTGGCTAGGTCTGAAAATGAGAGATCAGGAGTAATTCTTGATACCAAGACTCTGTAGTGTTCATTGTTTAGAATTAACTCTTTCACATCCATAACATTTCTCTTAGTATCTCTTCCAGCCTTCATGCAATGTGTCTTTCAGTAAGACAGAATTATGAATTTGCTGTGTTTTCTAGGTCAAAATGTACAAAGAAATGAAAAAGATAAGAAGCAGCTGCCAAAATGATGTTTTCATCTTAGGATATGTGCTATATTGGCTGGGTGATTTATAAGGGCATGTGGGAGGTGACTGATATCACTATGACTATTTACTGTCACTATTTACAGTATATTACTGTATATAGTAATATATATATCACTATATACAGTATATTACTGACTATTTATTATCACTATCACTATTTACTGGGAAAATACTGAATGACTATGCAATAAAGAATGAACCTGGTTCAGGTTCATATATGTTGCCTTTTAACTTAAAAGTCTTTCTATACATTTCTGAAACCCTGTGTGGCTTGAATCAATCAACACCAGAGCAAGGTAATCGTGAACCAGTGTTGGCTATCAAGAGTCCAAGACTTTAGGCTGTGCACTGATACTGCTCTTCAGTAAGGTGGTATAAGATACTATATCCCTCGGCTGTCTGGTAGCTCAGATGCTTCTACTTCTACATCTCACTCCTTCTCATTAAAAATCTCACCCCACTTCATGAAGCAGACTTTCAAAATCATAAGACTCAGCCTAACTGAATCCACAGTCTAAAGAAACTTTTTCAGGGCTGGAACAAGTATGTCAATTTGGGTATGGTTTTACTTAAACTTATGAGTCCAGTCTTAGTTCCAAGTTGATCACAGACTATACTGACACTTTCACATTTTTATATTTCTAAGTAGACAGTGATACATTTATATTATTGGCTGACAACTGTATTCTACAGTTTCATAAGAAATAATGAATGTCATAGCATTTGGTTCTTGATGACTGGAATAAAACAAATGTCCCTCCTATCTTCTTGAAAGAAAGAAAGAATTATCTGGGGACCAACAAGCAGATCAACTTTACCTCAGCCCATAAAAGGTGATGAAGCAAATAATTCTGAAAACCATTTCCAAATGTATGGAGGACTAGAATATGGCTGAAACTACTCATCATAGATTTAAAAAAGGGGAATCTTGCTTGAGGAAGCTGAAGCTTGACAAAGCTTTCTGTGATAAGATTATTAACTTGGTGGATGAGGGGAGAGCAGTGGATGTTTATCTCAATTTTAGTAAGGCTTTCAATACTGTCTCCTGTCATGTCCTCATTTACAAATTGAAGTACGGACCAGAGAAATAGACAGCAAGGCCAACAAAATATTGTATCCCTTAAGTATTTCCTTGACAAGAAGGAAATTATAGGTCAAGACCCTGAACAACATAATGTAACTTCAAGGTTGGCCTCGCAGGGCATTGGTTCAAAATCTTCCAGAGGTTCGCTTCCAACTGAAATTATTCTTCACTTCTATGGTACAAGGCTAATACTATGCAAGGATATGGGCAAAAATAGGGAATATAACTTTCAGCAGTGTGTCACCATTTCCAGTACAACACAGGTCTACACTGCATGAAAAATTCTGTCAAATAATGATTGTTTTGTGGTTTGACAGTTGGAGAAGGGATATTTTTCCACATCTGCTTCAGATGATAGAGACTCGGCAAGACTGAAAGAAGCTGCACCACAGGAAAGCAATGGCTCTTGGTATTTGCATTGTAAAATGTTAGTGGAGTTCACAAGTACAAACCTGATTATGAGCTGAATTGTTCCCTTATTCAAGCGTGGGACATAGGTCTTGTGCCTCTGCTAGGCAGTGTCTCTCGTCTTCTGGTAACTTTCTGGTCATCTTCTGGTAACAAATCTGACGTTTGGGCTCAGACCGTTTGCCTTGGCTTTCCACAAATTTGAAAATGTCTTCGCCATTTGTATTTTTACGTTCTCTGATGTACTCTCCAGCTCCTCCATCAACTCCTTGTCTCGTGAATTCTTGGAGTAATACTTTAGTTGCTTACACTCTCCTCCCATTTTTCTATAGTGATATTTTTTTAAAAATGTAGTCCTAGTGGGTAGTATCACAATTTTAGGAAAGCAAAGAATACTTTTTTCCACAAACAATAAAATAAAGGTTTTCTCACTCTAGACCCGGAAACGACCTGAAATCAAATATGTCGTCAGTAGCTTCAGCTGTATTCTGAGTGGAGGGTTTTGTTGGGAAAAAAACCCACAAAATAAACAAATTGGAAATGTGTCTGAATAGCTCTTCACTGAGTGTCTGATACATATATTCATATTTTTCTATAGTATTGTATCTATGTCTATTTGATAATATCTGTCTTTAATGTTTGCCAGGTTAAATACCAGTTCTGGTAACAGTTGCCTATTCAGAACTCAGTCTCCATGTTGTTTATGCACATAATTCCCATTGTTTTCCATAGACATCACATGACCCAAAGCAATAGGATAATTATGTTCCTGGATTGACTTCACTGATTGTAATGAAATTATCCCAGATTTACACCGGCATAATTCAGAGCAGAAGTTGACCTCAAAGTCTTTATACAAGCTGTGTCTTACCGCAGTAAGATTTTGGTCAATCCCTTTCAAATATATAAAATGGCCTTTATAATAAAAATCATGAGACTTCAGAGCATGACTCTCAGCTTTAACAATTCAGAAGCTCCCAGGGTCCTTCCCCTCTTTAAAGAATGAGGATAAATTCTGACAGCTGAATAAATATAAAAGGTCTAGTGTCAATCTGAGGAAACAGGTTTTCATTTTGGCACAGATGACTTTGGTTCACAGGTCCTCAGTGGAAAGGAAAATCAGTGTCTACTTAACATGGGATTATTCGTTGTTCAGAACGGCCTATGGACAGAGAGAAATAATCCCTGCCCCACATTTACTACAGTACTAAGCAGGCAGCAACAAAATAGGAAACTTCTTTATGCCAAATGCAAAATGACAGATTCACCTCCTCCTACACATTCTTTTTTAATCTTCCCTAGCCTGCCACACACACTTATACAGTATTATACCTTCCTTTATGCTGCCAAGTTAGCTCAGCTTGCTCAGCTGGTGTAAGGTTGCAAGACAGTTTCTGTATTACTGAGTACCTGTTAGTGTTTTCTATGTAAACATGACGGGTTTTATCTTGGGTTTTTTTGATTTTGTGAGGGTTTTTTGATTTTTTGATTAGGACTGTAAACATAGAAATAACTCTACAACCATTACCTCAGTCTGTAGTCAGTGTTTAAATATATTTCCAATTATATATTCCATTAAAACTCTCCACTTTACATTATATTCAATGAGTTGATATATACTTTCATGATAAAGACCTAGCAGCTGTCTTGTTCTACAAAATGTCTCCATCCTTTTCTCTTATGCTTGCACACGAGAGGGAAAGATGGGTTTGAAACCCAAATGCTGAAGGAGGCCCTTCCTTTTTCATGGATATTTTATTTTATAGTAGGTATATGCTACCATTCTTCATTTCTTCTCCCTCTGACTCTATTTTAACAGAGAATAGACACAGCCCTCCAACCGAGGGTCTCAAAGCTCATCAGGGCATTTGTAGCAGAAAGGTGTCAGAGAACAGGGCTTTTAATTTTTTTTATTTTCTTCAGCACATTTTACTGTCTAGCTTAGACATCACCCCATTCATGTCCTCCTGTCAAGAATGCTATTGTTCCCCTAATTCTGTCCAGAATTTTAAAGAATTTTATTTGGCTTTATGATTCTGCCCCGGTTTGGGTTATCTAATGTTTAGGTTCTGCACCTCTTTGTGTGGCAGTGTCTAAACCCGGGCATAGCTGCTACTATAAAACAAGGACTAATGATGGAGTTCTTGTAAGGCACAGCTGTCTTCCTGTACAGTTTACAGCTTCTGCAGACACATATGCAAACATGCATCTTGAGGCACACAGCCAAAAGCCTACCTAATGTAGACTGTAGTAAATAATTCAGAATAATCCATTTATTTCAGAAAAGAGCCATGATACGGCCACGAACAATAGGAATCAGAGAGATAGAATTCACTGAATACATTATTTTTTACTGATTGTTTGTTCAGCTCCAGCCAGCCCACATCATTTCTGATTTGCATTATGACAGAAAAATTAATATGAGTACAGTCACTTTTTCTTGTATCTTAAAGTCTTTAGACCATGAAAAATATCTAAGAATGTGTGTGTTCTTTCCCACAACAGATGCTAAATAACAGCTTGTAAGTAAAAGAAGTGTTATCAAAGTCAGTGGTTCAAAAAACGCATGTTATTTTTCCTTTGAACACATTTAATATATAAGAGAGGATTAAAAATTATAACGGAGGGTTAAGCTATATATCAATCACTAATTTGATTATGCAGCAAAGGCTAGCAAATGATGACTTGATATAGAACATTTTGATCTAATATCTCTTTGCTTCCAAAATTTTAAAAAGTATGATTTAAAAGATATTGAAAGCCACAGCATACCTTCCACAGAACAACTTTTCAATCACCGGCAATGATCCAGTAAAGTAGCACAATTCAACTTGGTTGTAAGTCAACCAGTGGGTTCCCAGTATATCCATAGTCACCCACAGCTGGAGAATAGCTGAAGGAAGGGTTGTTAATAAAAGCTAATGTTAATAAGACAAACAAGCAGAGCAATAGGAAAGAAATAATTGTTTACACACGTTGAAATGCTTATATTATATGTTCAGGATATACATATGGTACATTTATGCCATAGAAAATAATCAGGTACATTTTCCAAGTCTCTGTGAATGCCCAGAATCACTAAGACCTCCATGATATCCTCACTGTTTTTTTCCATTACTGCTCCTCTGTTTCAGGTAATATAATTCTACATCTCTGTTACTTTAGATGGTCCTGTGGGCCCATTGTATGCAAACAGAGGTCAGGATGGGCCTCATATTCAGTAATGTGGTTAAGAGTCCAGCAAACTAACATTAGTTCTTTAACAGAGATGTCATTTTACAACCTCATTTAATTGCTGCACTAGGCTAAGTGCAATGCCAAGAACTAGGTTTTGCTACAAAACACACAAAAACCCCCTGTATCCTGAACAGAAATGAAGTGTACAACTTTTTGGGAAACCAAGAAAAATATCCCGTGTTACTCTGATAATTTTAGCTAGATTTTCTTAAAAAAAAATGAATTAGTGAAAGCAAATAATTTATCTTTGTTTCTGTTTGTGTTTTTTTTCTTAACTTATGAACATCCTGAAGAGTGTCAATCAATCTGACAGAGAAACAGAAGTTTTACAAGGCTCTTAAAACATCTGTGAAAACAGAACCAAAAAGAGATGCAGAAGTCCCTTTCAGTGCCCTGATGGCAAAAGATGTAACAGCAGAAGTTCATAATATAGCAGACACCAGATACCCAACTGGAAGTGTCCAATTTCCACTGGGAAATTTCAATCAGAGCTTACAATGAAGACACAAATCCCATGGGAGGCCATGCTTCATTCAACCAAGATAAGTAGTTTGTGTAGCTATTTGTGTGGTGGTGTTTGGGGTTTTTTTCTTTTTTTATATCAATAAAAAATGTTCACAGTCACATGTAGCATAAATAATTTAATGTAAATTTTATTTAAGACTTCTTGAGTTTTAAGAGTTCAAATGATGAGTTGAAGTATAACCAGTCTAGTGTCTTAAATTTTGATCTTTTGCAATTTATTTTCCTTTACCACCTGATGATTTTTTTCATGTTATTTTCTAATGTCCACATTTAGTAAATCATTGATATTTTATGAGAGATCAAATGAGGGTCAATTAAAAAAAAATAAATTGATGTCTAATTGCTCTAAAGGAAACCATATATTTGGATGCTGACAAAAATAAGACTGAAGTTTAGTTTGAAAGCACGAGTCCCCCAATTTTGTGGTATAAGGAATTCAAGGAAGTAAAAATTTCCAATGGAATGTACACAGATAGATTTGAGATATTTTAAAGGAAAGTTTTCTGTCTTATAAATTGCAAAATACTAACTCGATAACCATGACATGTAATTCTGGATTACTATGAAATTCTTTCATAATATTTAACAAATAGTTTCTCATAATTTCTGGCCAAGCTGGAGGTATCTTTGAAAAGAGTTTGTTAGAATCAGCTATAAGGCATCTCACCACCACCCACTACTACTTTCTTAGCTACTATTGTTTTTTTGTATAGGACTGCATTGTGTGAACCAGAAATCTGCAAGATGCCTAAAGTCACCACAGTGTCTTCCAGAGCACAATGGTATACCTACTGCAACAAGTAATTAATCTTGGGCTCAAGCTTTCCTGATGGGAGCCTATTGACCCCAGCACAATAGATGAAAGTATTTTATCCTGTGTGTTCCCCTACTGACCCCTTGTCACCTTTTTTCATGCACTGTCTGCTCTCATACCAAACCGAAGAATTCATCCTTTACTCTGATATTCGGGGCCTGCTTGACCCTTTCTTGCTCTGTGGAAGGAGATTTCTTGATTTTGCTTAAGAAGATTATTCGGTGAGAAAAATCTGGCAAAGTTTTACCGTACGCTGCAACAAACATGAATGAGCTCAGAAGTTAAGTGTCAGGGATGCTGGGCTTTACTCACACCCCTGATCCCACACGGTTTTTAATGGGAAGCCATTAAAAGGCTGCATCCCATCTCTGCATCCACTGGAAGAAAGGCTGGGGAACCAGCGGACAATCTTGGGA
This sequence comes from Gallinago jamesoni, assembly GCA_025769975.1. Lineage (NCBI taxonomy): Eukaryota > Metazoa > Chordata > Aves > Charadriiformes > Scolopacidae > Gallinago > Gallinago jamesoni. The sequence continues at coordinate 103,301,995 of JAOQGH010000023.1, read as the reverse complement.
CTGACTCTGTGGAGGCGCCTCTGTACAGGTGCTCCCAAATCACTATCGTGGTCCTTCTGGGATGGCTGCTGCAAGCTTTGAAAATGAGTCTTTGAGCTATCTGGAATGTTAAATACTCATACAGGTGGATGACGAAATGTCATGTTGTACCACAGCCCATCCTTCTCTGTTAACACCAGTATCCAGGTCAACTCTAAATGGTCCCAGAGAGTGTTCCTGAAGGCAGTTAAGACATGGACAATCTTGGCCATGAGTCTACTCTCAGGGCTAGTGTAAATAACAAAGTTAAAAAAGCTAGATCTAGTGAAGATATCTGAAGCCAACCCAATTTTTAGAGAACGGCTGCTCATACAGTTCTTGAATCCAGGTCTCTTTGGGGTGTATCAGACTGCAGAGCCAGGAATAGAAATACTAAAACTCATTGCTTGTTCTTCAGCACTGATAGAATGTTTTACAGTTAAAGAAGGTGGACAGTAGCTTATAGACTGCACCCAGCCAGCACAAGGAACATATAACTACTGCTGTTTTCAGCTCTTGGGACAACGGTGCAAAAGCTAAAGTTGGGTCCAAGCTTAAAGAGTTATTTCAGCCTCTCTCCTGTAGCAGCAATTACCCTCTGCTGGGAAAGCTGTGCTGTAAATCTTCACGGTCCCTTGACACTCCCAGTGACAGCAGACCTCCAACTGTTACCCACAAGACACTTCAAAAGCCATCTTGGATAAATATGTGAAATCTATACTAAACTCTTACAGTAACTGAAGACCCAGAGTGAATATTCCCTCCCCCACTCCCACCCAGCAGGCTCCCATCTACTGTAATTGCTTCATCTCCTTGTTTCTCTGTATCTGTCATTGGGAATCCTCTCCAATGCAACATATCCACTCCCCCACACAGGCATGAAAGAGGGTGAAAAAGAAAATACTGACAAATGTTTCCCCTGCAGATAATCATATTGTCATTAGAGCCTTTAAACTACTCCAGTGTCTTCCATATTCAATTAATAAATGACCTTGGGCCCAGATCCTCACTTCACTAAATTAAAACAACATTCCTGTTATCCATGATAATCCTCCTGTTTAGCCCAGCTGTATAGATGGATTGCCTGAACTCAGAGGAAGTTTGCTACTAATTTGAGCAAAATGAGAACTTAAAATCTGGATCTTCTTATTTACAAAAGATTTTACTCTCTTAAACAGTCCACTGCTATCTGCCAAATAAGAGTAATATAAGCAGAAGTCTGAAAATACACTTCTCTATAATAACGCAGCTTGGGTAGTCCAACTGAACAAAATAAAGTGCTGCAATCCTGGTTTGAAAGTGACTTACCCGCTGCTGTGAAAGGTCAGTGACTAGTAGGTGACTTGCAGGACAAAGGGAATGCAGAACATGCTGTGAGTCCAAGCGACTGCTTAGGTGTGCTGAGGAGATCAATCACTCTCTGGTTTTCCTTTCTCAGTTAGCAACATGGTGAGCAATTGGGAAAGTACTGGTTGCATTCTGCTCTCATCTCTGGAAAAAGTATGGGTGAAAGCAGACTCATGGTTGAGTCCAAGGAGCTTTTGGAAACAGACAGTGACACATGGCTGCAGAGGACGTTGAGGCATGTGAATATGGAAAAAGATTAGGTGGATATACATAGAAATACATAAACAAGTTAAGACCTTTCTCTGGTGCTTTTTGGCAAATTTAAAGAATGTCGAGAAATAATACTGAGCACAGAAAAACTGGGGGAAGGGTAGGCAAGGAGCAGTGTTGAGGAGACACAGGAGTGAGGCTTGAATATTTAATTTGCTTCAGGGCCAAAAACAGATCTTGTAGTGTCCTGCATGTTTCTGTACATGGTTAATGCATATGTGTTCAGAAAAGATGTATAAACCACAAAAATTTTTACATTTCACATCGATCTTTTTCAGACTTCTAAGTCAGTGCTATGAAATACCTCTGTCCCCCATCCATAAATGTACCCAGTAGTCTCTTTTAGATGGAATTTGGTTCTTTTTTGCTCTTTTTCTCCTTGGCTGAAAAGCTACAGACTTCCTTGTCCCACCAGTCAGCCTCTGTCTGAAGCAGATATTGGTGATGAGGACTAAGATTTTTCCTTTGAGTAACTTGTGTATTTACACAAAGTTCATGGCATATATTCACTCCAAGGAGTGGCAACAAATGCCATGAAACATTTGCATTGTCATCTGTAAGGTCTGGTCTCTGGAAGCGCCTGTCTTAACACACTGTGTTTCTGTAAAGCTCATGCAGTACTAATTGTCTGGCAGATAGTTGAAGTTCCTGACCCAGACCACAAGTTTTACAGGTGGAATTCTCCAAAGATGAGGTTATTCACAGAGATGGCAGGGGCCAGTGGGTGGGTGGTCTTACATGTCCACTGGCACGATGCATTCAACCTGCCAGCAACACAAAGGAAATGTAGGAGTTCTCCTAAGAGACAAATTCAAAGCATACAATGATTTTATAGACAAAGTTATTCTGTGGCATCTTTGGGTGGAATTTCATCCTTAGCACTCATATATCACCAGTGCCTAACACAAAGGCACTTTTACTTTGCAATACTAAATGATGTAACCTTACTCACAAATGTAAAGCCAAGGGTATTACATAATATTTATAACATTAGCTAGTGTACACCTGCTATGCTTTCCTTCCAAATGTTTTGTGCTCTTTTTCTCTTTTTTTTTTTTTTAATCAATGTGAAGTGAATAGTGATCCGATAAATATTCAGTGATGGTACATAACAACCTTGCTATATCTGAGGTACCTGATTCTGTCTAAGTCATCTCATTATTTTATGTGGGGTTTTTTTCCCCTTGGCACATTGTTCCTAATATGAATTTGACTGAATTGAGTACTTGTCAAGATTTTGCACCACTGTAAGAAAGAGTAATAGGCTGTATTTATTTACTACTTCATAGAATCCTAGAATCATAGAATGGTTTGGATTGGAAGGGACCTTAAAGATCATCAAGTTCCAACCCCCCTGCCATGGGCAGGGGCATCTCCCACTACACCAGGTTGCTCAAAGCCTCATCCAGCCTGGCCTTGAATACCTCCAGGGATGGGACATCCACGACTTCCCTGGGCAACCTGTTCCAGTGTCTCACCACCCTCACCTTCAAGAATTTCTTTCTAGTATCTAATCTAAATGTCCCCTCTTCCCATTTAAAACTGTTGCCCCTTGTCTTTTCACCACACTTCCTGACAAAGAGTCCCTCTCTGGCTCTCCTGTAGGCTCCCTTCAGATATTGAAAGGCCGTTATAAGGTCTCCCCGGAGCCTTCTCTTCTCCAGGCTGAACAACTCCAGCTCTCTCAGCCTATCTTCATAGGAGAGGTGTTCCATCCCTCTGATCATCTTTGTGGTCCTCCACTGGACCCGCTCCAACAGGTCCATGTCCTTCCAGTGTTGAGGACTCCAAAGCTGGATGCAGTACTCCAGGTGGGGTCTCACGAGTGCAGAGTAGAGGGGCAGAATCACATCCCGAGACCTGCTGGCCATACTTCTCTTGAAGCAGCCCAGGACACGGTTGTCTCTCTGGGCTGCCAGCACACACTGCTGGCTCATGTTGAGCTTCTCATCCACAAGCACTCCCAAGTCCTTCTCCTCAGGGCTGCTTCCTAGCCATTCTCCGCCCAATCTGTATTTGTGCCTGGCATTGACGCATCCCTGCACTTGGCTTGGTTAAACTTCATGCTATTTGCATGAGCCCACCTCTCCAGCCTGTCCAGGTCCCTCTGAATGGCATCCCTTCCCTCCAGCTTGTCGATCGCAGCACCAAGTTTGGCGTCATCGGCAAACTTGCTGAGGGTGCACTCTACCTCACTGTCTCCAACAAAGATGTTGAACAACACTGGTCGCAGTACGGACCCCTGAGGAACACCACTCATCACTGGCCACCAATTGGACATGTAGCCATTGACCACAACCCTTTGAATTTGGCCATCCAGCCAGCTCCTTATCCTTATTTTTCTGCTGCAATTACTTATAACTGTTCTGCTTCTGCTATGGACCGAAGATATCTTTGCTTTTTAACAGCACCACAGTACTCTCTTAACAAATCTTGCCTGGAGTCAGTGTTCCTAAAGAATAACATCTTTTCTTCATTGAATTGTATTTTAAAAGCCAAAAAATGGACTACGTTCATGTTATACAGACATTTGCAGTTGATCATCTCTCGAGGAATTAAACTTTTCTATTTCTCCTAAAATATTTCACTCGTCTATAAAATGTTCAGGAAAATATTTCAGATATAAATTAGTTTGCATTGTGGCAAGAGCTGTTTTTGCATATGCTTGAGCAACAAAAGAATGTTAAAATCATTCAACTGGATAATAAATAACATAAGAGCAGTTAGAAGGCTATTGTTCGCAACATGCTACTTACAAAAGATGTATAGATCTCAAACTCAGAGTGGTCAATCCAACAAATTCAATGACCCAGACTCTTCCACATGTATTTTAAAGAAGGCTCCAGTTTACACGTCCATGCAAGGGGATATGAAGAGTAACGACTTTCACTTACAGCCTTTTTGCAGGCTGGACTGGCTGCAGAAAAATGAAAAGAAAAGAAAGTTCCAGTGTAACTGACGTCCTCATGAAGCACAGGAAGGATCACAGGAAAGGGGTTAACCTCAACGTCTCCTCTTTCTCTCAGGTACATCAATGATAAAAAGAAGACTAGGGAAAATATACACCCTCTTCTGAAAGAAACAGGAGACCTGGTTACTGGGATATGGAGAAGGCTGAGCTACTCAATGCCTTTTTTGTGTCAGTCTTCACTAGAAAATGCTCTAGTCACATCAACCAAGTTGCAGAAGGCAAAAGTGGGAACCAGGAGAATGGGAGAATGCACAACCGCCCACCGTAGGAGAAAACCAAGTTTGAGACGACCTGAGGAACCTGAAGGTACACAAATCCATGGGACCTGATGAGATGCACGGGTCCTGAGGGAACTGTCAGATGAAGTTGCTAAGCCACTATCCATCATATTTGAGAAGTCGTGGCATGCCACTGGCATTCCTACTGACTGGAAAAGGGGAAATATAACTCCCATTTTTAAAAAGGGGAAAAAAAGGAAGACCAGGGGAGCTACAGACCAGTCAGTCTCACCTCTCTGCCCAACAAAGATCATGAAGCAGATCCTCCTGGAAACTATGTTATGTTTCACATAGGAAACAAGGATGTGATCAGTGACAGCCAACATGGCTTCACTAAAGGCAAATCATATCAGACAAATTTGGTAGCTTTCTATGAAGGGGTTACATAGGAGGGATAAGGGAAGAGCAAGACGCATCACCTACCTGGACGTGAGCAAAGTATTTGACACCATCTCACATGACATACTTGTCTCTAAATCGGAGAGACATCGATTTGATGGAGGCACCACTCAGTGGATAAGGAACTAGCTGGATGGCTGCACTCAATGAGCTCCAGTCAATGGCTTGATGTCCAAGTGGAGACCAGTGAGGAGTGACATTCCTCAGGAGTAAGTATTCGGATCAGTGCTGTTTAACATCTTAGTCAGTGACATGGACAGTGGAATTAAGTGCACCCTCAGCAAGTTTGCGAATGACACCAACCTGTGTGGAGCAGTCAACCAACTGGAGGGAAGGGATGCCATCCAGAGGGACCTGGACAGGATTGAGAGGTAGTTTTGTGCAAAACCTCACAAAGTTCAACAACGTCAAGTACAAGGTCCTATCCGTGGGTTGGGGCAATCCAAACAGAAATATAGGCTAGGTGGAGAATGGATTGAGAGCAGCCCTGAGGAAAAGTACTTGGGGTTGTTGGTGGATGAGAAGCTCAACATGACCCAGCAATGTGCACTTGCAGCCCAGAAAGCTAACAACATCCTTGGGCTGCATCAAAAGAAGTGTGATCAGCAGATGGAGGGATGTGCACCCCTCTACTGCGCTCCCGTGAGACCCCACCTGGAGTACTGAGTCCAGTTCTGGGGTCCCCAATATAAGAATGACATGGACCTATTGGACTGAATCCAGAGAAGGACCATGAAGATGATCAGAGGGCTGAAGTATCTCTGCTACAAAGAAAAGACTGAGAGAGTTGGGGTTGTTCAGCCTGGAGAAGAGAAAGCTCCAGGGTGACCTTATGGCAGTTTTCCAGTATTTAAAGGATTTAAAGTATTTAAAGGAGGCTTACATAAAGGTGGGGAGGGAATTGGTAGTGTTAGGTTAACAATTGGACTTGATGGTCTTAAAGGTCTCTTCCAACCTAAACGATTCTATTATTTCATGACTCTTTAATGGGGAATGTAGCAATAGGATGAGGGGTAACAGTTTTAAACTGAAAGAAGGTAAATTTAGACCAGATGTTAGGAGGAAATCCTTTACTGTGAGGGTGATGAGACACTGGAACAGGTTGCCTACAGAATCTGTGGATGTCCCATCCCTGAAAGTGTTCAAGGTGAGGTTGGGTGGGGCTCTGAACAACTTGCTCTAGGCAGGAAGGTGTCCCTGCTCATCTCAGGGGTGTTTGAATTAAATGATTTTTAAGGTCCCTTCCAACCCAAACCATTCTAGAATTCTATGATTCTACGAGTCTATGATTCTGTAAGCGGACATGCCCAGGGCAAGCTCTCAGAGCTGTTCTGCTGCCAACTCAAGGCCAGCAGTAGATATCAGTCTTCTGATGCTAGAGGTAGGCAGTGAAGGATCATAACTACTGCCTTGTCTGTGCTCATTTAGAAGTCATTTATGATTCCGGTGTCAAAAAGAGCAGTCTCAATATCCTTCCTGGGTAGAATACTTCTTCTAAGCCAATGTGTAGAATAGAATAGAATAGAATAGAATAGAATAGAATAGAATAGAATAGAACAGGACTATTTCAGATGGAAAGGACCTACAACAATCAGCCAACTGCGTGACCAATTCAAGGGCTGACCTGAAAGTATGTTATTAAGGGCATTGTCCAAATACCTCCTAAACACAGACAGGCACTACGTCTCTAGGAAGTCTGTTCCAATGTTTGACCACCCTCTTGGTAAAAAAATGCTTCTTAATGTCCAGCTTGAACCTCCTCTTGCTTTGAACCATTCCGATGTGTCCTATCACTGGATACCAGGGAGAAGGGGTCAGCACCTCCCTCTCCACATCCCCCCCTCAGGAAGCTGGATAGAGCAATGAGGTCACCCTTTCTGCTTCTGCTTCTCCAAACTTGACAGACCCAGCGTCCTTATCTGCTCCTCAGAGAACAAATTAGGTAAATGTACATATAAAAACTGACAATGTAGGCTGACAGTCTGCAGGGAAGAAATCTGTTTCTACTTTGGTAGTAGTTGTTACTGGTCGTTAGTAATATTAGGAAGAATGTTAGGAAGACTGTTAGGATCAAAATATCTTCTCATATGGGAAACAGTCAACAAAGTCTTTAACTTTTGGAGCTAGGGAAATACAAGCTCATCACTAATAACTTTGGAACAGGTACATAGAGAAAAATGGAAGAAAACATGAGTACTTTCTTCAATTTCTCTATTTCAGTATTCTTAAATGTTTCTGTAGCATCTGAAAGAAAATTTACCTGAATCAGAATATTTATTATGTCTATTTTCTTATATATTGAATATAGCTTTTCTTTACCTTTTAGCTCAGATAAAACTAAATCTGATTCTGACCAAAATAAATGGATGATGTGGATATCAAAAATACTGTACTACTGAAGCAGATATGCTTCAATGGTATTGAGATCAGACAACATAAGGCATTTTTACAGGTGATTTTTAGGGGTGCCTGGTATTGATATGACTTTGTCCAGAGCGATAATGTTGTGGAAGGAGCTTTATAGACTCATCTTAAAAAAATCCTTCTAATATAAAACCAGGATCAGATTCGCTCATTTTTCAAGGAAATTTTTTTCTTAAAATCCCTCAGAAAAAAAGTAATTAACTTATCAAATGCAAATATAAAGAGATAGGACATTTTCTAATGATGGTGATGAATACACCGCCCTTAGTGATTCTTAACAATGAATATTTTTTTCCTGAAAAAAATGTAGTTAATTGGTTTCTCAACAGTTCTTAAAGCAAAAGATGAGCAGTGACAATTTCCTGGTTTTTAGATTTAGTGACTCCAAGTGACTGTCTGAAATTTATGTTTATTTTTTCAAGAGTTGAATCATCTTGATTTTGAGGCTTTAAATTTTTCTTTCACCAAAAGTCATATTTATGCACCTTTAGGTGGAAGCTGCTAATTTAAGTTATCACAACAAACTAGAGAATTCTCATGACTCTGACTCCACTGGTCATTGCTGGGAAGAAAGTGAGCAGAAATCACTTTCTAGCCTTGAACAAATGAGAATGAAAGTGTTGGCTAATGAGTGTTTAATACCAAGCATGTACTGCTTTCCTGGTCACTTCTCCAAAGCAGAAGGTAGGGCTTGGTGGATTCCTGAATTTATGTAGTCTGTGCTGCTTCTGATGTCTGCAAATAGTCCACTCAAAGCTAGTAGAAAATTGGTAGGCATTTTGGATATGGGAACTTATTTATTCTTGAACCATATCCACTGACAAGTTACTATTTTTTCCAAATTATGAAATAGTTGATAGTGAAAGTTTGCTACAGGCACCTATAATAATTTTTACCATGTTAGACTTTAAACCTTTCTTTAATCAGAGGTCACATTAATTTAACTACATAATCTTCAATGTTCTTAATAATTTGTAACTACAGCAGTGAAAGAGTGGCCACCTAGTTGGTGTTTCTCATTCCCTGTTGTACCATCTATAATCAACTGTCTCTAGTATGTTCTTTCACTCTATCTCTCTAGGGTACCATTTCCACCTGTGATGTTTTTCCTTAACTCTGAACCATGGCAGATGTCTGTGAAGACAGTATCCAAGCTTTTTATTTTATAGTGCCTGTCACTGCCCTACATTTATTAATTAGCCTCTTCATACTTTATCACTACCGGAAGAGATGTAGGAAAGGCAGGGTGAAGAACTGAGACACTAGGAGGCAGGGAAACAAGCTAGTTGCATCCAAGCTAATCATGGATATCAAAATATAGGGGAGTATGATGCAAAGATATCCTTATGGGCAACATGTCACATGAGATATTTCAACTTGGATGTCATATCACATCTAAGAGATGTTGGTAAATTCTCTCAGTGGTGCACTGCACCATATGGACTCATTGGTTCCAAACTTCAGGTATCTCTTCTGTCTTTCCATTTCATGCTGTAAATTTAATTAGAGAGAGAGAACACCTTAGAGAGAAGGAAGTTAATGTTATCCCTGGACTATCTATGAAAAGTAATACTTAAGGTTTAGGCAATTTGCAGGTTCTCATCAGAATACACTTAATTTTTCCTGTTACAGAATAATTGAAATTACCTCGGCTTTTGTCTTTCAGTCTTCTCTCAGAAGAAAAAAAGGTGTTATCTGCACTTATTCTAATTCTATTTTGGATAGCTAGAGCTACATGGAATACTCCAGGTGGTATTTCGCTACCACTTCGTAAACTGACATCATTCCAATTCTGTACTGAAAAAAATCTTTACTAGGATGATTCATAACTATCACTTGTTTTCAACTCACAGTACAATCCTTATCAGTCTTTAAGGTCAGATTCATCACAGCTGAAATTAAGTTTGTAGACATGTAAATTAGGAACACCATCATAATATTATCCTTAAATTAACAATGGTGGGACTGAGTCAGATGAAAGGTGGATGATTGTTCCTTACCTATGAGCCTCAACTGGATGTCTGAAATTCAACGAACTGAATCTGAATATACAATTCATCAATTTTTTAAGTCAACAAGTTGATCTAGTACAGCTCCTGCATTTTGCACCAAATTTGTTACTAAAAATATTCAATGACATAATTAATATCATTGCCAAAGATAACCATAGGAAAACTTTGTTAATAATTCTTTCAGTATGAGCTATGGTTACATAGCCTTGAGAAGCTGCCTTAATTTTACTATAGTGCTTCTGTTTAATACCAATCTTTTTGCATGTAACTAACACTATAGGGCCATAGTTGTACCACATCGTATTATGTGTTTCACTGAATTTATTTATTTAAAAATTCTGTTTTCTTAAAGAAAAATATAAGCTTGTATTACACCTAAGATGAGAGGTGAGCTTTTTTTCAGGATCAGGTTATCCTTTATATATGCAAATGTATCTGTGACCCATATCTTCTACTCATTTAAATTATATCATTACAATAATAGAAGGTGAGAACAAAAGGCCTCTGCATTTCTTTAGAAAACTCAGTGCATATTTACCTGTTTTTAAAAGGTGCAATCAGCCTGATGGTTTTTGTTAATAATATTAACAATAATATTAAGTAGTAATGATAACAGCAATCATCATAACTCCCAAGTAATAAAGATATACACATGATCTTTGTGTCAAGAGTGTGAGGACAATTCAACTGATGTTTGGAAAGACTCTTGGATCAGTCCAGATTATATAATAGAAGTATTATTGTTTGACAGCCAATGTAGTCTGTAATCGTTGATTATTTTTAAGATACAAAAGAAGAGAATACTAATCTTCTTAAACTAGCATTAATCTTGCTGAAAAAAAAAGTAGTGTTTTAAATTAATAAATCTGTCTCTCATTAATACTGTATTAATTTAGAAAAAAAATAATCCTGGGGTTCTTTTATTTAAGAATGCTAGCTGCATAATTTAATGACAAGTAGTAGCATGAGAATTGAAATGTATTTGCTCACCAGTACTATTAAGAAATAGGAGTACCTTTTCACATTTCTCCAGCATATTTCTCCCTTTGAAGATTTTCTCTCACAGAACTCAGAGTACAGTTAACCTCTCACAGTCTATAACTGCACACTCAAATAAATCAAAATTAAGCCTAATTCATTTTTAACCCTACACTCAGCAACAGTAATGATTGAGTATTTGTGACAAAACTGCAGAAGAGAGCTCGTACTTTAAGGGTCCAAACATTGCCTGTGTTGAAGAAAATGGAAAGCTGAGGTGACCTGATCTGCCTCTGCCCATTAAGGACTTTTTGATAGTCATTGTCTTCAAGAAAAATAATTGCTTCCCAAGAATGCTCAGCTAAATCATTTTATTAGTGTGAACTGGATTAAGGTTATAGGAAGGTCCTTCTTGCTTCTTACCCAATAATATCTGACCATGCATATCAAAGAGCGGAGGAGGCAAATTATTCATTATTTCAACAGCATAATGAAAGCATAAGGGAGGTTTAAAAGGACGCTATCTGCAGCAGGAAACTGTCAAAGAACGTGGGAACACAGCCCTCCTGCATTTTTGTTTCAGCTCCGTTGATCAGAAGATTGAAAGGCCTGCTCTACCTACAGGGGTCCTCTGTTCAGGCCCCACAGTGCAATTATAATCCGTCCTCACCTCCTTTAGAATGACAGCCCAAAAACAAAGCCCAGAGCTTTTGTACAGCTTAGCATTCCTAAGAAACACAAATCTTCATTTCTTTCTTTCTTTTTTTTTTTTTTAAACTCTTAAGAATTAATTAAAATTGCTCTTATATAATATAGAGGGATAAAACAGCTTAAAATTATCTAATACTTTTTAAGGATGGAATTTTTTTTATAGAGTGAGTAGAAGGATCAGTTGCCAACTGCCACAAGGTAGAGCAGCTCTGCTTTTGTCTTCTTACTGCGGGCAGGAAAAAGGAGTCCAGTTTACAGTATTTTGCATGAGGCTGTTTAATTTCATGGTTTTTTCTGCCATTATTACTGTTGTCTATACATTTTAGTGACAGAAATTGCAAGGAGTTAGATCCTCGGTGGCTCTTGCAGTTAATCTTCTTGTTGAATCTCTGCTTTTCAAAGGGTATCTGAACAAAAGCTGTGCACCTCCACAGCTAATATGTATACTGGGTCACTGTAAAAGCATCAAATGGCAGGAACAGTGATGACCTGAGTATATTAGGAGGTGCAGGATCTATATGAAAAAGTAACATTTTTAGTAGCTTCCAACAGCAGGCTATCTTGGAGGCAACAAAGACATTTCCAATTTTAAAACAACAGCAGCAGCTGTTAAATGTGCTAAACATACTAGCTGTTTTATCTTCCTTCAGCTGGCCCACCGCATCATTGTGGTTATCTGAGGAATGCTGTGGATTGCATGGTTATAACAGCTTGGAATATTCTGTGTTTAACATGAAATCTTCAGGCTGCATTGCTTTACCCAGCAAAACCAGCACCAAACAGGCTAAAGTTAACTGTCAGGTTACATTGTAGAATGAACACACAGAATGTGGTTGGCAAGCAAATCTCACATCATGTGTGTGACCTTTAAATGCATATAGTTGCAGAAGGTTAGACAAGATTCCAGGCTGCTTGAAAGCTTTAGTGGGTGAGACCAATATGGGATGCCACAGTGTAGTCTAGCTATGCATGTGAAAGTCTGCTTTGAAAATGCAAAAACAGGTGATAATAAAAACGATAGTAACGTCATGAATTTATTTCACTGTTCTCATTCTCTGATTTCTTGTTTCTCATCTGGGACAATTTAGAATTACTTTTAAGCTTATTTGGGGTGTTTTTTGTACCTTTAAAATATGGTACACCTACAATGTCAGGGACGAAATGTTGCTTCCAAGAATACAAATGCATTCACAGGTCAGGCTTTATCACAACTGTTTTTACTGGTAAATTCACGCTCTGCTTGTATCAGTTAACATTTTTCAATTAACATGATTTAATAATTACTTTACAAATTATTTTTTCAATGAGAACATGTGTTAAATTGACAGGTTAAAGACTCTTTGCAAGCATTTAAGAAGATTGCATTTTAGTGAAAGCACACTTAAAAAAGGAACTATTTTAGTATACCTTTCAGAGTTTATTTTTTGGTTGGAAAGGTGTAAGGCAATGTAAATGACTATCAGGCCTCTCATTTACAAAGCCACTTCTTTTTGGTTTGTTATAGGTTGATTTCCTTTGTTTGAAAGAGACAAACGCATGTTATTTTTTTCTTTTTCACATATGGTTTATCTCTTTGCCCTTTAAGTGACACCAGTTGGATCATTCCTGTAAGATACCCAGGAGCCCAAGGACAGAAGGAAACCAAGCAGTGAATAGCCAGTGGGGGAATATCAAAAGCCAAATGCCTGGTTTGTCATTCATTACCTATGCTATTACCTTCAGATGTACCATGGCATGGGGAATCGACTTCTGGAGCATTTGGTGGAACATCTGTCTCTGATATATTTCTGCATCAGAACCTGAGAAACAATATGAATTGATTCTCTGCACTGGCCAGTGGAGTCCCACCAGTAGAACTTTTTAACCAGTAGAAACTTTTGTTTTCTTTTAATTAATTCTGCAAGTCTGTATGTCAGAATGCATGTAGTGTTTGACTGACATTCAATTAATTGGTGCAAACAGATCCCTCTCTGACATTCAAAAAACCTCTTTGATAACCTTTGATGATGTGCAGGACTTATCAAACTCCAAAGACTTGGCACGTCCTAATACTAATTGAATGTTCAAATGAGGTCGATCTATCTTGAGGAAGTATATAACTCATTGAGCTCCATCTTCCAAGTGAATGTGGAGGTCTAGAAAACCCAGGAGTTTAAACTGAAGCTGGACTTCTTTATAACTTGCATATAACTCTGCAGAGCTTCAGGTCAAAGCTGGCTAAATGAGCCAATAACATGGTAACTGCAGATTTATTTCTACAGTTGCTAATGAAATTGTGGTGAAAATTTCTATCTATTTTCATTACAGATTTCCATTCCACTATCTAACACCCATTTAGATAGTCTAATACTCTACACAACCCTACTTACAGTCAGTGTTTATGAGGAAAAAAGAGCCTGTGTACACTATTTGTTCCTGTTAGATCTACTACAATTAATAACTATTTTGTAATGTTTTCACACATGGGTTGGGTTTGTTTGTGTTTTTTTTCTTTAATAGGAAAGAGAGCTAAAGATCGTTTAAGAAGTTCTGCAACACCTAAAGGAACTATGACATATTTTTCAATTTGAGTAAATATACCATAGCCACTGTAAGCAGTCTTAATGGTTTTAGCCCTGCTGGTATCAAAATATTGCCTAAAGAAGAATTTGTAGCCCTAAAAGGTCAATTTGAGACAGTGTTTCCAGGATTTTAAAATAATTTCTTTAATAGTGTTTTTCTACAATAATGTTCCTCAAGTCAAACATATTTTTCTAGGAAACATTTTTAAAATTAACAAAAGCACAGATGTATGAAGTTACCTTACATTTTGTTTCCCTCTTTTGTACATTGTCATCTTTCAAGTATAGTCCCTGCAGAATTGCTTTTCAGATACAAAACCTTTCACAGTTTTAACTTTAAACAGAATGGTAATGTCATCCTTTCCCTGTAAACTGAGGGAATCACAGGAACAAAGCAGTACCATTGACCCCACAGCTGAAGGCTGAAAGCCAGAAGGGACAGCCATCCCTAATGCTCTAGAAGTATCTGTCTGTGCTTCCTAATGCAAGGAAATTGCCTTGCACTGCATTTCAATAGAAATACATAATTCAGAGTTGGTGGACTATTAGTAAGAAAGTAGGCATTTGGGGACTAAACTGAGATCTTCCTGAATGCTCTTTGTTCCCCAGCTGTTTCATCTGTGAACTCCCTCTCTTTCTTTTTCTTTTTTTTTTTTTTTTTTTTATTTTACAGAGTTCATACTAGAGGGTTCATTGGGTTCATGGTAGATTTCAAGAGCTGGATAAACCAAAAGCTGATTTGCTGCATAACACCTCTGTGCCATCAAAAGACCAGACTGTGTGCATGTCCATGTGCAACCATGATCTCAAAAGGAAGACTCAATTTCTAATAATATTTAGATTGCTTAGGTTAATCCCAGCTCAGCCAAGTCAGCCAACTGTTCCAGCTACTGTGGCTACACCACCTCCCGTGGAAGTCCATAACTTTAATGGCCTCTAAGCATCCAGAATCTCTTCTGTCTTCCCAGTCTGAACTGTTCTTCTTATAATAGCAAAGATATATTCTTACTCTGACCTCTTCTATTGTTCTTAAAGATATGAAAACTCAGGACACAGACCTGATACTCTGCATCTTTGTTTTTTCTGTCAGGATCTGACCAAGAGGTGAATAGATTTTCTCTATAAGAGCTTTCATGTTGGAATTAGTAAGAGGACCTTCTTCATTTTTTTTCTAAACATGTCTTGCATCTGAGAAGTCTCACAGAAAGATTCAGAGACTCATAAAACTTCTATCAGCCTGTGCAAGTTGTTATAGCTCCAGCCACAGCTAGATATGGATAATGACCATTTTATGCAAGCATTTTTGAGACCTTAATTCCTCCAATTATTGCAAATGTTAATGCATTTCTTTCCATCCATATATGCTGGGGTAGGAGGGTCTGAGTATTGTTTTTCACATTGCTCAGGATCTGTATTCTGAGCATTGTTTTTCACAAACTACTGAAAAGTAACTGACAGTCCAATTTTTTTCCTGTGATTCAAAGCTTTGTCCTGAATGCAGAGATTTACTCTGAATGCTTTCAATACCTACTCTTTATCTTTGTCTCTTTTCATGTGGGAAACCTATGATTTGAAATTATTTCCTTACCCATTTAAATATGACTTAAAATGAATTCTTATTTTTCCATTAGTTAGCAGTTATTCATCTGGACATGTTCTCATCACAAATCACTTTCAAGTGTAAATACCTTAATGAAAGAAGTGAGCCAGAGGGTAATTGAATTAGATCATTAATGTGTCTAAAAATTCACAAAGTAAACAAATAAAAATAATTTTCTACATTTTTAGTTTATTTTATTCCAGCACTCTCTTTTGGAATTGTATCTTACAGTTAGTTTTACTTACAGAACAGAGACAAAGAATGCAAAAAAATACAAGAAATGTGGAGTATTCAGAAGATTTCTTTAGCAAAACAACATATGAATGGACTACAGTCAGAATGAGAGTTTATTCTTGTGAACCTAGAGCTAGGAACTCCTGAGCTGGAACTCAGCATTTTAGGCAAAAGCAGTATCAAGTCGTTTCATCACCAAATGTGCCAGATATGTTAAGATAGTTTCTTGAGGGTCACTCTGAAGATCAACATTTTCCATCAAACTTGAAAACGTTGACTAGCCATGGACAGAAGATGCATTCTGGTTGCATGTGCCCCAGCTTATTCTGCACCTGACACACCTGATATACCAGTAGACAGTTTAAGCAAGTTCTCATAATCCATATATGTACTTGAAAAGTGAAGTCACAGAGCACGATGTGCTTATGCCATGCATCCTGGACCCTGACAGCTGTGATGGAGAGATATTTTTCAGCTTCTGTGCTGTGAAATTGATATCTTTATGGTTCTGAAAATGTCCATGAACTATACGAAGACTAAAACATGGTACTGTTGCTGTTGTTTTGAAAAACCTGAGCTATTGGTTTGGAAGGGAGAAGCATCATTTCCCTAAAATTTACCTTCCTTCTTCAGATCTTCTGCAGAAGGTAAAGAGGCTTCTGAAATCTTGCTTGGGTTGGATGGGTTGAATTAGAAGTTCCTGATGAGTAATGTCAGGAAAAAAATGGAAGAGTCAGTTGCAGTTAATGTTCAAGGGGGCAGGGGGGGGAAATGTTTATCCTGATGAGAAGTGTAAGCGTGTTGTTACATAGCATGTAATGCATGATAATATACTATATAGACATTATGCTGAAGACAGTGATTCTAATGTATACCAGTCAATGAAACTTCAAAATATTACTGCTTAGTGAGAACATCCTAAGCATTTCTGTTTAATTGCTACAGTCATGGAGATGATATCAAGCCTTTGGAGTCATGTAGTTGTTTTTAGTGCCTTTTTCAGAAACACTTTCACCAAGAAAATTGGTTGTTGCTTAGAGAATCAGGAACTACATTAGGTCTTTTGCTTCAAATACATATTTTTAGATCCAACAATCTACTACATGAGGGGAACATCAACAGTTTTTATTAAGCTTTAGCTAGGCTCTTCCCCTCTGGCAAGAGTTTCCCCTGTCTGTTGATGATTTTATGGACAGAGAAAATGACACATTTACTGGTTGTAGCCTGTCAGAGGTAGGACAGCTGAAGTGGCAGCATGGGGAAATTTTGGAGATGGAGTGAACAAAACTTCAGATAAAAAACTGAAATTTGGTACTAATTTTTAAAGTGGAGCTCACTCAGCATGTTGAGAAGCAAAACAGCTTTTTTACTATTCCTTAGCCCTTTTGAAGTTATGTTGATACTTTCCATGTAAAAGCGACTTAAAAGGATACCTCAAAGATATCTGTTTGAAATCGTGCCCTGCTTTACTTTTGCCCACACCAACTGAAGTGTAATGAAGACATCTGCTTTGTAGCATCAGGTTTCTATTGCGGTGCCAGCAGTAGAAGGCAGGTTTCATGCCCATGCTAACAGCAAACCCAGAGAAGAGTTACTGCAGCACAAACCACCAGATCTCCCGACTCCTTTGTAGAGGTTAAGACGGACAGGGAAGATTTGTGGCCAGGGCTGTTAGGAAGCACCATAGGGTGTCTTGTTTATATCCATGAGGTAAAATCCAGTTCTGTCTTTCTGTATGAAAGACATCACAAAGGTTACTGCACCCTCCCACTGTCACAGATATATCATCTGCGCATACAGGAATGAATCAAGTCCAGTGTTTGAAAAATGCTTTTTATGCTTCTTTTTAAATAGGTAAACCTTATAAAAATATTTTCTCTAATTCCAGCTTCTCTGAAAACATTCTACATTAAAGTGATACAGAAGATGCTTCCAGTGCATGAGTTCTTCAGCCCACAGTCACTCTTTGGACTACCAGAGGAACTCTGTAAACTCTAGGGTAATATCCATAACAACACACGGCTTGTTATATCGTGCAGCTTAATCAACCATAAAATGATTCCAATTTGAATATGTTCTGTTTTAATTGGCAATTGTGTTGCTATCTGTGCTTACAAATAGAAGTCAGAATAGTCATGTTAACTTCTGTCATGCTGCTCTGCAGAATAATTTGAGCTGTCTTAACAAAGAATTTTTATTATTCCAACATTAAAGGAATTGTTTAGGTGTGAATATAATATAAGAATATGGATTTCTGGTTTTGATAGTAGAAGTAGTAGAGGAAAATGAATAAAATCAGGTGAAAAATGGAAAAACAAGAAAACATTTTAAATTTTGACTGTTTTCCTCTTCAGGTAAATTGAGAAATGCAACTGAAGGTATTATCTGACCTTATACCTGATTCTGCTAGACTGAATGACCTCCTCAGATCCCTTCCAGTCTTTATTATCCCCCCTTTAAAAATATCAAAAACAAAAAAATGGTCACAAAATTTCCAGTTCTTTAGTCAGATTCTCTTTTCTGTTTGTTAACTCTGACATTTCCAATTTTCATTATTATTAACATAATTGCACTATATATCACATTTTTTGATGTTATACTTGGTACAAAATACAATGCAATTTAAAATTCTTGATCTGTTACATTCCTGTTCAAAATGTTTCTTAAACTGGAGGAGAAGGTGAACTTCGGGAAGACATGTATGGAAACTCTGTCTGTCTTCTACAGACTTTGTTTTCCTTTTATCAAAGAGAAATTTCCTTCATTACAATGATTCAGGATCACCCAAAGGAAAACACTTGATATTTGATACAAATGATGAAAAGTGTAAGACTTCTCTTGCACAATGAACCTAATTTTCTACCCAACATTCTGGAGAGAATGCAAGAAAAATGTAAATGTAGATGGTGTGAAAATCTTTCTGACTGTTTACCAGGTGCTCTTTACTTTTCACGACTTTGTCACCAGCTGTTATATTGTCTTGATGGCTATGACACAAAAACAGAGATTAAAAAAAAAAAAAAAAAAGAAAGAATGAAAAGGAGCAATTACTCCCCCTCAAGCATTATTATAGTTTCATGGGTTATAACAGCAGTAATTGGAATCCAGTCAGCCATCTCCTGACTTTACACTGTTTGCTGTAAAGATATACTATGTTGCATTCTAATTAAGGAAAGAAATCTTGGGCTATCTTTGTGAAAAATGCTTTTTTTTTTGGAGCATGGTGAACTCACCTTTGCTTTCAAGCAAAGCCTGGGAAGGTTGGAGCAGCCAGCACCAGGCTGCATGGAGGGAATACAGTGAGACATCCAACACCACAATTCTGGCTCTAAACCAGCCAGGGTACAAAAGTAGAGCGAACTTTAAACACAGGTAGCAACATGCAAAGTAGTAAACCAAAGAATCATTGCATTTGGGCAAGACTGTCAAATATGAACCTTTGCAGAAAAATCATCTAGATTTACAAGGTAACAGTTATCTTTCTTTTACATATTTAAACCAGGGTACAAAACTGAGAACTGGGATGTCACTGCCCCTTCAGCTTCCTCTGAGTATTTCAGAACTCCACAGATAGCTGCTTTTCTGCAGTGTGAAGTAAGTCTCTTGCTGAGTAAACCAAAGTAGCTCCAGTCAATTTTTGGAACTTCACTGGTAATACTTTATTTACATTACCTATCCCTGTTGTGTCTTCAGATTAGTTTATTTATAAATTCATTTTATACCTCTTTAATTATATGGAAGATCACTTTCAGAGCAAAATCTCACAGCTCTTTCATGAAAAAAGGTATTGCATAAAACGGCTTTTAGAGCTGGCAGATTATCCAACAATGAACAAATAAATGGCTTCAGTGGTGTAAGGATACAATATCCTCAAAGATCACCCTTGCATGCACATACCTGCCCACACAGTTCTCGTGCCTGAAGCTTCACAGATTCACAGTATTATCAAAAAAGTACTACTGTGTATCTGTAGACACTGTGAAATCATGCATTCTACCTAAGTTTGTTAAAAGGCAAAAAATATCTTTCTGGTGATGCAGGACCTGATGAAATCAGTCTCCAAATTGACTATCGCATGACAAGGAAGCGCTGAGTCCTGAACACAGTCACCATGTGACACTCAGGTGACCCCTCTGTTATGCAGACCGAAGTGACTGTAAAGCTGTTCCTATCAATAAGGCAGAGAAAAGAGGCTGGATATGATAAATAGGACGAACCAGGGGTTTACGCTGGAGACCAGAGGTATATTATACAGCACTCTTTCAGTCCCACATAATCACACACACGTGCAAGGAAGCAGAAGCAGTGACTGCCCTTGAATAGTCATGTAGACTACTACATTTTTGGTTTCTCAGTAGTTTGCACGGAGAGCAGTGACCATGCAGCTCTTGTGCTCTATCCCTTAGAAGTGAGCAGTCAGTGAGTAGGAAGAAAAAACAGATAATGCAAGAAGAAAAGAGAACAATCGTAAGGAGTGTGGTAGAAAGAGAGTAGACTGGCAGGCTGCATGCCAGAATCTCCATGTCACACTATACCCTGGGCAGCTCCAGATATCAGAATTATGTGTGCTCAAAAGCCACAGTTCAGTTCCCTCAGCTTTAGGTCACTGCATCCAGTCAACTATTAACAACAGCAGCAGCCATAACATCAATATATACGGCTCAGCCTTTGAATTAGTTAACGTTTTCAGTTCTTGTTCCAATTGGAAGACTCTTGGCAAAAGACCAGGAAAGGACCTCTAGATTTCCTAAATGTATTCACAGCCACAGTTAATTTGTCCGGTCTTTCCTTTATTTTTAATGCTTTCATGGTATTTGCCAGTGTACATTTTGGAGAGTAGCTATATTACCTCTGTGCCTTCTTACATCTGAATCCTTCAAGCCAAACTGTTCCAACATGAAGAATTCTTTTTATTGATTATTTTTTTCATAACAACTCACCACAAGCACAGATGTTTCATACATTTTAGGAACAAACCTCCTTTTTACTGTAGCCACACCTTTTCTGTCCCAGCTGCTCCAGTTGTGCAGTCTCTTACTTCATCGTTAACAGCATCATGAACTGGGATGGTACTGCAGGCAAGTGGTGCTTCTGTCCTGTTCCTGATAAAACTTTATGTTTGCCAAGACTGAGAGGAAGGCAAGGAAACTGGATAATCTCAGCGTTTTTTTATTGCTCTCTCAGGTCTTTCATCAAGCCCTGAAGAAAGCTTTTCAGCAAAGGGTCCCTTGCCCATCAGGACAGAAGGGATCTCTGCATGAGATTAATACTTTGTAATATTCTAAACTGCTTGAGCTTTTCCTGATAATTTAGGGAAGTAGATGAGGTAGACCAGCTTGTTTCTTTTACCATCTATTACCATAATGATATGAGCAGCAGGTTAAAGAAGTTCTGGCTTCCTGCCCTCCCTGTGTGAGGTGGATATGCCAATGTCCCCAGAGTGTTCCTAATCTGCTGCTTCTCACCCTAACCTGAAGTATTTTTTTGTATCATATTAAAAAATGTCCCAGACCTTCTTTCCACCTTGTCTATGTCACAGCCAGTAATGTGATTCTGGGACTACAGCTTCCTCACACATGGGAAAATAGGTCAGTGATTCATAGAATAATATTAAAAGGACTGAATCAAAATATGTGTCCATCTCTTGATGCAATTAAATTGTACCTTCTTGCTTCTGCACTGTCTTTTCCCAAACTCGGAATCAACTTGACTGCTGTGCACACATCTTAAGATACGAATCAAAAATGCCTTTTATTTCCACATCATTTTGCCTTCTAATTTGCTCTAAGAAGTTCCAGAAGGTAACTATTTCTAATGAGTATGAAGAATTCAACACTTAAAGTATCTTCCTTTCCTATGGTGTGCCATAAGAATGCATTAATTTGAACATTCTGCAGAATATAGACGTGTTAGAAGACACATTGTCTGCAAATCTGGTATGCTAATTTCCCATGTGTGATTGGCTCAAAGTGCAGATACCCAATGGTAAATAAAACCCAAGGTTTGTCAAAAAGAGTTTCTGAGTAAGTTTATTAGGTTAAAAACTGTTTTGTTTTGGTGTGCCACTGTTGTTGTTTTTTCTTGGTCCCACATGGAGAGCAAACATGGCCTGGAAGAGTGTTATGTCAAGTACCTCCCATCATGCATTGTCGCTGCTCAGTGAACTGGAGTCTAAAAAAAGTAATTCCTCATTTTCATCTTGACTAGGATTCCCCTTTTCTTTGCTGTGAAGCTGCACTAATCCTTCATTCAGTGCAACCCACACCCTCTGGTTCCACTCTGAGTTCTCCCTTTCTAACATCATTGTATTCTTTATCTGGGCCTTCTTCTTCCAATAGTACTCCTTGAAAGCTCTTTCACAGACAAGAAAGGACCAGCTCCATAATGGCCAAGTTGGCCCTTTTCTTTTCTCTCTCTTTTTTTTAAGCTTCCGACTGAGCTTTGCTATTTAATCTTCTTGAGGCGTTCAAGATGTCACTTGCCTCTGATGACTATAGACAAAAGGGAAATCCATCCAACTTGAATGCAGTGTATACTTGAATACATTGGGTTGCTTTGAAGAGAGTTTCTTGAAGTCTCTGTGTTTCATTGGCTGTCCTGGTGGCCTCCACACAGGTCTTTATGTGAAATCATATGCCCTTTCACAGATCACATTTCCTGGAATGTTACCTGAATTTATACAGCCCTAAATATTAACAGGTGAGATATTCATCAAAAGAGATTGTTTCAATCAGGTATTTTTAATAAGTTAATGAGAATTCCTTCCTCACAACAGATATATATGAACACTTGATACTTTGTGGATGCTTTGGCTCTTTCGCTCACACGAATTTTACAGGTAGCTATGTCATGTTCCCCTTCTCACTGCTGGGACTTGAAAAAAGGGAGAATCCACATAGCACATGGTGCAGCATCCCCTTGCTCCAGACCTTTGACTCACTGAGCACTAAAAAGTTAACATTTGCCTCTCTATAATGCATTGCCTCAAGATTAATTTTACGCTGTATTTTAATAGCTGTTATGGACAGTATAGGTAAAATGTTTTTATTTGTATTCTTAAATGATATACATTATACTTATTCTTTAAAGGACCCTGACTTTCCTGCAGTACTGAATGTCCCCAAACAAATAACTCTTAAGCTACTGGTTACCTATGAATATTTATGCAGACTGACAGCAGACTGGTGGTATAGAAGATGGATCATGAACAGGTATTTGTCCACACAGGTTATTAGTTTGTATAGATTATATGTTATTAGTCTGCATAGATTCAGTTTTGTGAGCTTATTTTTATGTCACATATATAGATAAAATTCTAGGAAAATATCAAAACTTATTATGTTTATTGCAATGTGAATGCAAGCACTATCAGTTTTATTAAATGGAAATATAGAATAGGAATTTCTGTATTAAAATATGAACCTACCTAGCATTGGTTGGGAGAAGAGAACACACAGTTTTTGTAGAGATATATACAACTTTTCATTTCCCATATCAATCATGAGAACAAGTTGAAGTTCAGATAATGGCCAGTTCAATTTACCCTAATTGTTAAGGACTTAGCCTGACTGTTTGCATTACAGACTGTGGCCACTGGGTTCTCAGTAGGGGTTTGCGGCCTACTCCATCCCGTAACAAACCCATGTTCATGCGTCGATTCAGATCCATCACCCTGAGATAAACTGTGAATATTGCCCTTTGTCCTGCACTGCATTCTTTCATGCATTGTGTAGTGACTATTTAAGGATTTAAAGGCTCATTTGCACAATTCTTTTGTCAGCAGCCTCGCTGCAGAATGGAAAAGTGATGGCTTCTCTGTCTGGGTTATGCCCTGAAGCTCTTGTGAGAGAAATCTACATACATAAGTTTTTCTTACACATGCAGAATGTCAACACTAAAAAAAAAAAAATGACCTGTCTGTTTCTGTAGCTTAAAAGGTTATGGGTTAATATATGATGTGATTTGTTTTCCTCTTTTGTGGTATTTAGGAAAAAATCAACACTTGAAAACAAACAGTAAAGAAATACAGAAACACTGAGTATTTAAAAATTCAGCTGATCAGGGTTGCTGGAATTTACAAAATAAATCTCCTTTGCTGAAAGAGATTGATAACATTAATAATTTAGGTGCCCTCAATTGCTCAGGAAATGTCTGAGAAGATAATATTTCAAAGGTCCATCTCATACACCTATTATGCATGTCTGTTTTGTTAATACATGTTTATTTAAACAAAAAGAATATGCTTGAAATAACAGTAGTTTAAAAATACATATAAATACATATTTACAGATATGTATTTATTTTGGAAAAGGTCTGGTCATTCTTCTCCTCAAAGAAAAGCTGGCTGGAAGTTTGTAAAAAAAGATTAAAAACTGGTAAAGCCATCTCCTTGCACTCTAGCTGAGAATCCAGAGGGCTGTGCTAACACCATCTGAACTATTTGCCTGCTTCGTTTACTGTATTAATGCTTTTTATTTGACATAGATGGATGTCTCATTGTGTTCATGAAATTTAAAGTAATTCCTCTCAAATTTATCTGAAATCAAAGTGATATTTTAGCAAATTCAAGCTGCTTAGCTAGTACACCGGAAATGCAGAAGAATAACGTTGCCTTTTTGCATACATTATGCCTTTTCAGCATAACTTTTATGACTGAGAGTGCTTAGGAATAGGCTGCAATTTTTTTTCAAGTTTTCAAAATATTTTTTTAATGTGTTTCATAGCATTTGGTATGAATACAACATGAGGCAAGTAATTCATGCAGTTGGTAAAAACCTTGAAACAAGCAAGGTCTAGGCCTTAAAAAAAAATCTGGCTGATATTTTTAGATCAAGATAATTTTAATAATATTATTATAAAAAAATTAACACTCTATTAACTGTATTATTTATCTATCTATTTTGTACCTACAAGTTATTATCATTAAACTCAATAATGAAATCTGTCCAGACTGGTTTTAATCTGAGTTCATTTGATTTTAATCAAACTCCAGCAATAGGGATATTTTTGTTGTTTAAAAATATTCTGTTGGGATATTCCAGTTTTATATCAGTCATCCATCTCCTTTGCTCTACAAACATTATGAGTTTTTATCACCCAAATGTCTGCTTTTCCCAGAGTTATTAAACTATTTTCTTATCCAGCTATGTGTGTGGGCAAACTCCATAAAGCCACCATACTAATTAAAATTTTCCTTAAATCTTATCTTTGCCGTGGTCCAGCTACCATCTGGTAACAAACATTGCTAAGTGAAATGTCCCAAATGATGTTACTAATGATACCCAATGGTTTAATTGATCTACAACTCAGGCATAGAGCAAGACTAACCCTTGCTAAAGCTTCTGACTGTTTTGGTGACTATGTCTTTTCCCTGTCTCTTTTCCCAGCTGCCTGGTTTTGGTCCATACTTCACCTTGTGTTGCAGACTCCAGGTTATGCGGCACAAGGGCAGTTACCAGCTCTGTAGGATTCTTATGACCATGGAGCCTTGCCAGGGAAAAGGTATCTAACTTGTCTCAATAGTTGAACAGCCAGTCTCAAGTCTAATTCCTGAGAAACATCTGCCTGTTTGATCTTAATATAGAGATTTTCTTTTCTCTTTTGAACCAGTAAAGACAAGAAATTAAACGCTTTGGAAACTCAAAATGAACAGTTTGTAAAAAGGTTCTTTTAATGAAGGAAACTAAAATTGCATTCCCAATATAGATTTTTTTCCTTCTATTTACTAAGCTTTAAGTAGCATGTTAAGAATTATAAGAGGAATGAGAAATCTTAAACTGGATACTTGTAATAGGATTGCACATCCTTAGAAGTTATGTAGATCATAGTCACTGCATATCTGAAGATTTGTCTGTCATCCTTAACCATAATGTCAACCTTTGGTCCTCCCCTCCAGGGAATTCCATGAAATTTTATGCTATGATACATGTCTAGTTTAAACATTTGTATTGCTCTGCCTTGTTTATTACATTCCTTAGCCTGAAGATATGCAAAATTATTTGAATCCCAATGTAATGTGCTATCTCTGACAGACTGATGTCACTGAATGAGGTACCCTTTGAACACTGCTGGTTCATGGTCCTGGCTGTGAGAAATGGCTCTATCAGACATGATTCTAAATATTGCCACGATTTTGGAATAATGGGGGTTGAGCTGTGTCTTGACCCCATTACATTGGTTAAATGCAAACAACCATTTGAAAATCTTTGTATCCAATATGTATCAATCATATGTACAAGGCATAAAAGACTCTGGTGTCTGGGATTAAATTAACATTTAATCCTAATTACAACAACAGAGTACAACAGTGTGTGACAGTCCAGGTGAAGGCCTGGACCAGATCGCTGAGCACCGGGGAATTCCACCGGTCATATTGGTTCCAATCATAGGATGAAAATACAGTCCATAGTCTTCCTGGGTCATAGACATAAAAAGAGATGCACTTCCACATGTGCTCTGCCATTCTCTGATATCTGGAAACAAGGCAGTTAGAATCCAGGAACCTGCAGGAACTGTTTGTACAGGAAGTCCCATCATTCCCCAAATTCTGATTTATAGAGTCAGCTTGTTCTAGCCCACATGAAGGACCATCTCACCCATTTCTCCAATTTGCTGAAGGACTATTGTTGTCTGAAACAGTAAATGAAACCTGAACCACAAACAGAAAGCAGCTGTTGAACAGTCTGCAAGAAAGAAAGCATTAGAAAAAATTTCAAGAAAGCATCCAATGAACACTGAGGGATGTCAAATACACCTCCTTGACAGATATTTGTCTAAACTGCTTCAAAAAAATCTCTGATTAATAACATTTTCAGACTTTCCCCAAGTAAGTTTGGAGTTTTACCAAAATAAAAGACTGGTGTTGTGCACTTCTAATACTTAATACTATCTATTTTTATCCCACGTTCAAATACATAGGAAATACACAGGAAAAAAACTCCAACAATTCTCATGTTGGAGAGTATCTTTCACAATGTTGTCTATGAGTTTCCGTAGGTTATAAATTCACTCCAAGGAAGAGGTTTATATTTTCATTTGAATGTGAGAAGATCTATTGTTGTTTTACAAACTTCTTGCAAAATCAATTCCCATAGTCATAATCTTCTTCCAAATTTGGAGGTGTTTCTCTGTCTTAAGGGGAACGAGAGTGTCACAGTAGGTGTAAGTCATGGAGGAAAGGCTATCATTAGCTATGTGGATGGCTTTGGCTTTTGGATGGCTTTATTTAACAAAACAGTGACCTTCAGTTGGATTTTATTCATCACAGTGCAGAAAGGAAAATACCTGGAGTGCAGCAGGCATGACAAACTGTGAGCTGCTTGGCTACCTATAGCTTCCCCACTGCATATGATTAAATCCCTAAGACCAGAACAGGCACTTTCAATTTTCTGGGGAGTGGGCTAGAAAATTTTGACTTCTTGCATTTGTAGGTTTTTGATCCAAGAGTGTCCCAACTTGTTGATCAAGGTAGCAATCTGCAGCACCATTGGAATTAGCCCATTTTATGAAAAAGGTGAGACTTTTTCCCAAGATCTACCATCCTTTCCCTTGTCTCACCTTGGTTCAGCATCAACCAGTTATTATTAAAATAAGAGCTGATTTAGGTTTCAGAAAGATGACTAATGGTTCTGTGCATGCATGACAACACCACATATATGTAATGTATTGTGTGTATCCAAATCAATTTAAACAGATCCAGACCAAATAAAATAATAATAATATATTCAAATATGTTACTATTAATTATATTAATATTAGTGATGATTATGATGAGTATATCTTTTTTCTTCTGAAGCCAAACTTCCAAGTTCATATCTAATTTTAACCCATGGTGCTTAATAACATTTTCCTCAATCTTTTACAGCAAGTTGAATGTCAATCACAGTAATGACACTTTTATAATCACTTTGATTACTTGCTTAGCTCTTAAGATTCAAGGTCATACATTTTATTAAAGTTATGCTGGAATTATCCTTAATTGTCAAGAAAAGGAGGGCAAGAGACTGGCATGGTTGAGTTGAGACCTGCTGGTGAAACTAAAGGGCAAGAAAGATGTGCACAGGCAGAGGAAACAGGAACAAGTATCCTGGGAAGAGTACAGGGAAGAGTACAGGGATGGACTTCGATGGGTATGTCAGCTAGAAAAGAAAGGTCAAAAAAAGTGTTCCCTCCCTCATGAGCAAGACTGGCAAACTGGTAACAATGGATGAGGAGAAGGCTGAGGTACTGGACAACTTCTTTGCCCCAGTCTTCATTGGAAACCTCTCTTCCCTCACCTCTTGAGTGGATGGATCACAAGGGAGGGACTGGGGGAGCAAAGTCCCTCCCACTGTAAGAGAAGATCAGGTTCAAGACTACCTGAGAAACCTGAACATACAGAAATCTACGGGACCTGATGAGATACATCCCAGAGTGCTGAGAGAATTGGCTGATCTAGTTGCCAACCCACTCTCCTTGATACTTGGAAAGTCATAGCAGTCAGGTGAAGTCTCTGGTGACTGGAAAAAGGGAAATATTGCACCCATTTTTAGCAAGGGTAGAAATGAGGGCCCTGGGAACTACTGATATGTCAGCCTCACCTCTCTACCTGGGAAGATCATGGAACAGATCCTCCTAGAATAGATCCTCCTATGCTAAGGCACATGGAGAAAAAATTGCTTAATTCTTAATTTCTGTGCTTAATTGCACAGAAACTCTAGGACCATGTCTGAACAGCAAACTACATTGTGTGCTCCTGTGCACCTTCCTGCTGCCTTCCAAACTGTTCACTTATATTTGACCCCTATTACACAAAGTGTTCATAGCACACTCTGAAAAAATTGATTTGTTTTTCCTGGGGATTCGCATTGTTAATAGGCATGTGGATGTGGCCAAACTGTTTTAGAACAAGGTAGTGTCTAGCCTCATGCATGCTGGCCATCCTGTGCTAGCTGGCCACTCTTGCATACAGCCATGCCTGGGTTATTTTATTTTCCAGCACACGCACAGTCGAGGTGTCAGATTGAGGGCTGTGAATTCCCAGGACTGTGAATTTTAGTGAATCCCTTTACAGTTCCTGCCCTAACTGTCTGATGTCATTGATTTTGGTAGAGGTTATGCACTTAGACACTTCCACAAAAGGCTCTTAGGGAGTTTTTTTAGATGTTTCTATATAAACATATATAAATTTAAAAATATTGTCAATTGGTGAAGCCAATTCTAATTCTGCAGAAAATCACAGAAGCTTGGTGGTTGGAAGGGACCTTTGAGATCATCAAGTCCAACCACATTAAAAAAAAAATAAAACACCCAAACAAACACAAAAACACACCCACAACCCAAACAAAACAAAAAACCCACAAAAACCAGAAAAAACACTCAAAAAAAGCACCCACCAACTAAACCCCACACCCACAACCCCACGCACAACACCCCACCACAAACCAATAATCTTGGGC
>JAOQGH010000023.1:103259651-103272656 GCA_025769975.1 Gallinago jamesoni | reverse complement strand
CTGGGCAGGCTGTTCCAGTGCCTGACCACTCTTTCAGTAAAGTAATTCTTCCTAATATCTAATCTAAATCTCCCTTGTTGCAGCTTCATACCATTATACCATTATTATACCATTACATATGATCTGTAAACTGTAAATCTGTGGTCTATCACTGTAGTTTAATTTTTTTCAAAACTACAGTGTTGGTGACACTGTAGAAATAATGTCAGAATTGAACACAGATAATTACATTTATCATCCATGTCAGTTTATGTCATTCTCATACAGCCATGTCTTTAGCGTACAAGAAGTTAACTAGGAGAATTAGTATTCATAAATATGTATTTCGAGGGCATTATTTAATTTGTTTTATTTTTTCCCCGTTATCTCTTCCTCTTGCCCTTTCACATTTTATTTAATTTTTATTTTGGCACTTATATCTGATAATATAACAACATTTGCATTTAATAATTTGCATAAGAGAAGAATGATGCTCATAAGGCAGTCTGGCTTGCTAATAAGTATAGTAAAATCTGACTCCTTAAGCCACAAAACAAGGCTAATTAAGAGAGAAGAATTCAAACACAAATTGAAAGTGATTTTTTTTTCCTAGCTGTAAAGGGTTTTTCTGTAAAAGTGTCATATATAATACAGTTTATCTTGGATTTATTCCAAAAAGAATTGTGAGGCACCGCAGAAGGTCACATTGGGATTAACAAATACATAAAAGCATTTGCACCAGGAGGATGGAAGTAAACAGTGTAAGATGACCTATCATTTAATCTATGTTAACAAGAGAAAGAAATATATTCAGGTTTAAAACGGAAGATACCTTACACCTTGCACCACTTTTATGGTGCAAGAATTTGGGAGGGAATTACAGAAATTTATTTTCTCCTCAGACCAAAGACTTTGCTGTGAGCATGACTAAATTCTACAGCCTTGATTGATTTTAAACTTTTCTGTGATACGAAAAGAGTATTTCTTACCCAGTGAGATGCTATTCTGTGACTCTTTTTTGCAATACCATAATTTCATCTTCCCTTTCCTTCTTGACTAGGTCATCACACTTTATATTCTTCTAGTCATCTATTGTCATTGATACCCATACTTCTCTGCCTGTTCAGTCCTCTGTTACTATTCTCTTTATTTTTACTGAGTTACCCTATACTTCTCTCCTCCCTCTACTATACTGCATGCCCTCTCTCTGTTCCTGGATGTCACATGCTCTAGGACTGTTCCTCCTATGAAGCCTTTTTCTACACAGTCACTTTCTCCCCACCTGGACATCACTTACTTTACTGCCCCTTATTCACACATCCTTATTCACTCTCAGCGTTGTCCCTTCATGGTCACGTACCCTCTGCCAATGCATCTTCATGTAGTAGGCCTAGCATTTTCCTAAGGAAATCTTGGAATTAGTAAGCTTAACTTGTTCTGGAAAAGCTGCAAAACAGTGAATGTTCTTGTCAAAGTAACACTGAACTCCAAACATCCACAAGGCAGAGAAAAATTGAAGACATTTTGACTGTCAGTGAAGAAATGCGTGGATAAAATTTGGCATTTGTAACGAATTTGTTGGCTTTCAACCATTCCTGTGCTAATTTATATTGATGTAGCCAGAAAGTTTGAAGAATGAATGCCTTGGGTAATTTCAGTAGAGATTACTGTAAATTGTCAGTGCTATTCCGGGGACAGAGAGAAGTTGTGGCTAGCTTGGCATCACTTTGCATTACCACAGCAGTGAATTTTAAAATGAACAAAGGGGGTCAGCAGAGCCACGCATAATTGACTGTGGTACAATAGCAGAATAAATTATGTTGAAGAAGAGCATGTTCATTGGGTAGGATGCTCAGTAAGGCATAACAAATCTTCATCCCTCATTTTGTAGCTTGCTGAATGAGTTAGCAAAGACCTGAAATTTAGACACATTTGCCTTCCTTTCTGGAACATTGGTATTTCCTCTTGCAGTCACAGATTTACAGGGAAAAGAAGCGTGGGACTTTTAGCCACTTTTTGAAACTGCATTATAAAGAAAGCAACAGGTGGAGAACCTTCATTCTGCTATACAACTGGAGCATAACTCAAAATAATAGGTTAAGAGTCAAGGTTTGACTTCTCATGCTTATTCCATAGTTGTATGGCTGCTGCCTTCAATATCATCAGCTTTTGTCATTGTAAACTCAGCTAGTTCAAAATCAACGAAGTTGTTTTTGACCCCTATGCCTTCTCACCTCAAAGTTACTAGAGATTCCTTTATTCATTGTCCCAAAAAGTTACTGTGAGAGTCCTAATATGCTATATAAAGTCTTTTTAATGATAGTGATTAGGACATCTGTGAACTACGGATGGCATGGTAAAAAGGGTAGTCTTGGAAGAAACCTTAAATGATGGTGACCACCTGAACTTCTATTCTATTTATTTAATGTTCTGTCCAGCGAAATGCCACCATTATGTCTTTTCAACAAGCAAACTCATAGAATTATAGAATCATATGAGGTTGGAAGGGACCTTTGGAGATCCTCTAGTCCAACCCCGAAACTCAAGAGAAAGATGAAAATTGTTTATAGGAATTGTTTTTAATTAAAGATATAATCTCAGATATATCGTAAAATGTGTGTCATAAATCATTGCTGAATCTTTGCTTCTCGTGTTTCACGATTTGCAGGTTTAAAAGGAAAATTGCTGCATGTTTTCTAAAAACATATCCACAACCTCGCCTCTTCCCAATAATTTACTTGGAATGTGCAGTTCAAACAACAAAGAGGAGCCGCCTGAATGAGATATTTCATCACCATAAAATGTTACTGCTGTTTAAAAGATATTTTTTAACTCCTGTCCACTCTAAAGACCTTATGGGGGTTTTTCCTGACTTTCACAACATATTACTTCAAGTCACCTTCTGAAAACAGAAGAGCTATGGTTTTCTTGGAAATACACAGGCTAGCAAAAAAATGCTGGGCTGCATTCATAAATAGTATGTAGGACAGGACTAACCCTAGGGGCCAGTTCACAGTGAGTGTGTGCTGCCCTGGAACCAGACAGCAGTAGCAGGGAACAGAGGTCTTGTCAGAGCATCAGAGTAAATCCCCGGAGTAGTCTGGCTGTGGCTGACTTGAATTTGTTGATTTACATTCTCTGAGACAATGTGTGGTTTCTTCTAATAATTACATGACCAGTTTTCTTAATTATTCATCATCTTTAACATATGCCATTATAAGCCATTTCTAAATGAGTTTTAAACATAAACATAATACATTGTTTATTTTTCTCTTTCATATGTGATCCAAAAATAGACACTTGAAAGCACTCACAACTTCCCTCGTTTTAAAGGCAATTTCTTTCCAAATTGATTAAATTACTTCCATGAAAAAAGGCCCAAGATAAAAAATGTTGAAAAATACCACTCCAGATTAGCATTTGTGTACACCTTGGGGAGCTGCCATGGGAAACATTTACATAATTTATTTGAGTCCCAGCTGAACGAGTTGAGGAGAAACATCCTTAGCAATGAACATCATCATTTTGTTAGACTGTGCCTGAAGTCTGAAAATACTTGTAAAACTCAGTGTAAAATATATCAGGCTAAATTCATCCTTGACATAGGTTTAAGAATGTTAAATAAATGGACTCAGCAGAGAAAAATAAACTATAGATCTGATGTAAATTGTCTTCAATTTTTTTACTGGCAAATTGTAGGCAGCATAAAACCACATCCCTTATCCTTAGTGACATTATAAAATAACATTATATCAAGAATAATTAGTCAGTTAAGGACTGAAGTACACTGTTTGAATAGTATAAGCATTCATTCCAGAGATTAAAAATCAGAATATTTAAGACTTCTATAATAAATACTTTTTTAGAAAATGCCATGGGCAAAAGAGATAATAAAACTCTGAAAAAAAAATATTAGATACAAACATGAAAAATTAGATCACTTGCAGTTACACTAGTTTTCTATTACTTCTATCCTGAGGGAATGAGCAGTATGTTTGAGAACCGTAAGCAATCTAACAGTTTCCTTTTGGTAAATGCCTGCACCAATGTAAAGAGTTTTGTGCATACAGGTGTAAGAGAAAAAAGTATTAACAGACTATGAGGAACTTTACTATGACAACTCCTGTCTCCGCTGTAGAAATACTGACAGGTGAGTGATGGTCAGTATTGTTTTTGCTTCTGATATTGCCTTTTATGTTGTGAGAATTGCTGAGTAAGGAAAAATGGCACTGAGAGAAAGGCTGCCAAGCCAACGCAATGCCGTTCTCCTCAGTCTGTATGTAGAACAATCAGAAAGTTCTTTCTAGCTGGCCACTTCATACCAACATGACTGCAGACTCGCCATAGTACAACTGTCTCTTACACTCTGAGGATATGGAAGTACAATAAGGGATGTGTTCAGGTGACATAAGGAGAGATAAAAACATCATGAGTGCACTAAAGAACATTAGAACATTGTTTAAGTTATCCAACAGCAGGTCTCTTTCAAGTCTGGAGGACCGCCCAGGACTAAGCCAAAGGTGCATCTCTTATAAACCCTATGCAGTTGGTATATTTTAATGGACACTTAAAAAAAAAATCATTCATGTCATGGTGAAGAAGATAAATATGGAAGTGTGACTGCATACTGAGGTGTGAATACCTATAATTTGTCAGAAGATGGTAATCATAATCCCCTTTTGTTTAACCCGTAATGTTAGGAAGCTGCTAGACAAAAAGGTGATTCATTAATGCCATGGATTTTTTGAGAATTCCCTTCCCACACTATATGACAACAAGACAGGAGTCATAGCACCTACTACTGTCCTAGGCTTTTCCAGCTGTGTTGGGATCAACAATGGGATGCTCATCTCTCTTCCTAAATTTCTTCTCCCGATTCACTTCTATATCAATGAGAGCAGATTGTTCTCCATCATGCTGCAAGCCACTGTACACCAAGTCAGTTATTCTAGTGCAGGGTTTCACACCTTCTTCACGGCCCAAGACATGCCAGCGAGCCAGTATCCCATGTGCTGGACCCACTAAACTCACTACAATTTTATTCCATCCCTGTAGCTTGACAAACCCCCATGATCCTTAGGTCCTATGAGTTCTTTCTGCTTTGATTGACAGTTCTGACTAGGTTGTCTTCTCCTGAGCAGTTCCTACATTCCAGTGAAAAACAAGAACTTGCCTGTTTGAAGGCAAATGGAAATCTCTCTGTGTTGATCAACAGTGTAGTATCAATTCCCTTTGGTGATTATTACCTCTTCAGAGCATTTTGGTCAACTTTGTTCTGGAAAAAGTTACGTTGTACAGTTCACCTCCTTGTGTTTTAGGAATACAGAACTTTTAATTTTGTAGTAAATGACCTGAAACCAAACTACCAATGCAAAGATTAATATTTTACTGCTACGCATATGACTGAAAGCGATCCAGTTAATTTACAACTTATTTAATCACTGCTAGTCTCCTCTGTTTCATCCTTTTCTTCTGTTGTGCAAGTGTCTGATCATGCCTTCCTTCTCCCCTGTTTTTGTTGCTTTATCTTCTTCCCAAAATACATTTTAAAAGCTCTTCCATTCATCAAGTTTCTCAAATTCCATAAATAATACTCTTTATTAAGCTGTAGGACTGTGTGACTGAATACATCTTTCAAAAGTACTGAAACAAAAAAAGAAAAAAGACAAATTTCAAACCCCAGAATAATAGAAACTGTAATTGAATGAACATTTTCCAGTTATGCATTTTTTCATACACTGGAAAAAAATGCAGGCTAACTAACAGACACTTATTAAGACTACAAGTTTAGTCTTGAACTTTTTGAAGTTCATCTTTTCCCAGTATTTGGGCTCTTATATTAATTTTCCAGCTAAAATACAGTGACAATTTATTTTAGCAGTTTCATCTCTGTTCCTCATTCTCCAGTAAGAAACTATTGGTTTCTTTTTATGGATACATTTTTACAGTCATTTAGTGCATAATGCAACCTATTCCTCTTTTTAGGCATCATTAAAACCAAAACTAAACAACATACAAAACGATCAGGTAACAAACTGTTACAGGGTGTAGACAAGCTGCTACTTGCAGGAAAAGCAATTTTCTTACAGGTTTTAACTACATTTGTGGTATGACGACTTGTAACAGTAAGTTAATAGTTATAGCTGTGTATTAAAGTGACTACTGGGAAAACAAAAATAAACATTACAAAAAATAAGCATAGCTTTAGCAGAGAACTGTTTTTGATGGTGTTACCCAGTTACCTGCTTTCAAAATTAATATAATCTCTCAAGGGGATGGAAGGTTTGCAATGTGTTCCTCCACAACAGCTTCTCCAAGTTATTAAGTTCAGAAGCCTATTGGTTTAACTAGTGGCAGGATGAACTGCAGGAAGAGGTCCTGTCCTGGAAAAAGTTGTGGAACCATGGCGCCAGGACTGTCATGTGGGTTAAGTAAAAATTAAAAAAAAAAAAAAAAAAGCAAGCTGGTGTATTACAGAACCACTGATATATAGGTCTAAAAAAAGCCTTCTAGACCAGTAGTTTTCAATCTGTAGTCAGATAGGAAGGTCTGCTAACTGTTTTGAAGGAATCTGTGAGAGGTAGCTAAGATGATCAAGCTCCTGTATACTATCCATCAACGTAAGTGTAAACCATAGAATCATCAATTTATGTGTGGGAATTTTCTGCAGCTCCAACTGAATGTTTTAGGAGCCCACACAAATCAAGAATAGTTGAAAATTTCTAGTTTCAGCCCAATGTTATGAATGGCATCAGTGTCTGATATCTGGTCTGTCATTAACAGATGTTTGCCCACCCTTTTTTTAGCCTTCACAAAAGATGATTCTGCAACAAGTATTGAAAAATATTTTAGGCACACATTTGTTATTAATGACAACTACCTGTTTATGACATTTATATAAAGCATGCTTTTTAAAAATTTCCCGTTCAAAGCTATTAATTCCTTCCAAATCTGCAATAACTCAAATGAAACTGAAGCATTATCTGACCTGGAAGGCTACAAAGTGATCATGTAGAAGTCCATGTACATGCGACGTTCTCAAGTATATGGAAAAATGTTAATTATAATAAACATTTCATAGGAAAGTCTTCCACTGGCCTTGGGAGAAATCCTGGTGTAAAGTAGATGTTGAGGCATGTCTACCTACAAAGTAACAGCTGCAGCTATTGCCATTAATTATAGCAGCACAAAAATGACACTCACGTATCTGTCCCAGATCCTGAGCTTATTTTCCTGGGGTGACGCAACTATTTGTACTCAAGCTAATGTATTTAAAGAGGATACAGTGTCTAATCAGCAACATCTTTTCATTGCAGTGCCCGAATGTTGTCATTTGGTGGCCAGGCCAATTCATCTAGAATGTGGAGGTTTCAAGATTTTCTTTCAGGTTAGTTTAGACAGAAAGTAGAACTGTATCTCCACCTTCTCCTACCTCAAGGCAAATTTCTGGATTTTTGAACTCTTTTGGGTAGTCTCTTCTTGTTTTCTATACTGGGATAGAAATAAATACCAGACATTTTTCAGAAACAAAATTTTTATTATCCAGCCAGCTCTACTAAAATATTAGTAGATAGACTAGATTAGATTAGTAGATTAGATAACTCTTATCTTCCTTTGGTTTGAATTCTGAATTTCAACCACATTCTCTAGCCTAGATGTACATTCTCTAGCCTAGGTGTACATTTAACTAGTGTATA
This sequence comes from Gallinago jamesoni, assembly GCA_025769975.1. Taxonomy (NCBI): domain Eukaryota; kingdom Metazoa; phylum Chordata; class Aves; order Charadriiformes; family Scolopacidae; genus Gallinago; species Gallinago jamesoni. The sequence goes on along the minus strand of JAOQGH010000023.1, from coordinate 103,264,980 downwards.
TACTAAAGCATCCCTGCATCATACTTTCTGAGGAACTAAATCTGATCTTAACATACTTGAACTCCACTGAAAATAAGGTAATGCCTGAAGGATTTGTACGACTCCATGGATCATTCAGATCCTAAATTCACAGGCATAAGACCTAGAAATTGAAGCAATTCTTAAAGCCAGTCATTTCAGTACCTTTTTTTTATGTTTTCTACTTGTTCTCTTTACTTTGCCATGAACTAACTACCAGTCCGAACCACTCTTTGTCAGAGAAAGAAAAATATGCAGTGAGCAGGTGATGTAAATTTATCTATCTATTGTATAACAAAGCAGAAATACATAGACAAATTAGTCAATATATGTGTAGCTCTTTGAAGATTTAACACTGAGGTGTTATTTAAGTCTTTCTGGCAAATAACCATAAAATGTTGCTGTTATTTTTGCACCTGCTAAAGAACTTGCCTGTGTTGTAGACCTTCTTCCCACAACTGATTTATTTTAACAGCTGAATCTCTAAAGAAGAAACTTCAATTGTTTACTTGTGAACATCCATATATAAATAGGGGTGGACCCTAAAAATATTCAAAACATTGAACCGATGGATAGACAACATTTTCCACAAGAGTAAGAATCCTGCAGCTGTTATGACACAAACTTCATCTTGAACGAATAACTCCTCACTATCTACAATTTATTTTCTACTTTTTATTTTTACTACTCATCTTAATCTTTTCTGTATGCCTTGCATTTTCATGATGGCTGATATGGTCAACATAGTTCACAGGTTAAATAAAATCTGTCAAACATATTTCAGTCTTGTACCATGAAAGGCCTATAAAATATTTAGCAAGTATAAGGAAGAGCAAATAAGATTGTACAAATTGATTACGTATTAAGTGGACTGGACTGTTTTCTGTAGCTAGAAAGGGCATAAACAGATCCTGTGGAAACAAATAGCTTCATAGAGTATGTTACAAACACTTTTTCAAATCACTGGAGTTTAGTCAATGACATTTATCCAGTTAGTTTTGAACAAGTCCTGTTTTGAACAAGTCTCGTGACAAATAGCACATACAGCTCATTTCTGCTAAAGTATTTCACTCTGACAGCCTAGGCCATTCTGACTTTTACAAAACCAGGTCTAACCCATTGTAAGAATATTTTCCAGTTTGCTTTCTGTAACCCAGCCCTTCAAATCTGGTGTTAATTGTTGTTTCTTTGAAGTGGATGTTTGAAAAGGGCCCATTGTTTTTGGCAGGCCCTTTTATTTTTTCTTTAATAATGCTCATTTTATTTATTCCTAAAACAACAGCAGTTTGTTATTGTATTTGTGTTGGTTAAGTAAGGTAGCTAGGACTTCAATTTTTAAACAAAACCTTTTTTATCATGTGAAAGTCACAATAACCTGGAAGCATCCATCTAAATAGATATTATATATATAATAGATAGATAGATAAGTACAAAAATCACTTGTTTAACCTCTTCTCATGCTGTAATGCATTCATTTATGCTAGATCTCATTTATTCTAGAACAAACTTTGTTTAGATTGTTCCGAATTTCTATGAAGTCTTAACAACGTGAAAGAACTAATTTGTATTGTATTTTGGTAAATGTTTTCAGTACAGATGTACAGGCAACATGAGTATGGTTTGATCCTTTTCCTTTTGCCCTGCAAATGCTTGCTATTTCCTCTTTGAATTACAAGTGATCTCTTTTCCAGAGAAGGGCCTCAAATGCACATAAATTATATTGGCTGTTGTTTGCTGCTTACTAAAATCATTGGGTGGCACACCCTGCACGTAAACATGCCAGTCTTCACTAAAGACAGGTTGTTTCAATAATCCTGAGTTGTTTATTTCACCTCCCAATCTTTGAATTCCACCTGCAATTATAATTCAGAGTTCATCTTATTACACTCGATTAAGCATATGCTTTATTCTGGGCTGCTCAGCTGCAGGCTTTATTTTCACTTTGGCTTTAGACCTTGTTTTTTAATGAATACCTGTAAATCTAGCAATGATCTTTGTATTACTAAGAAGAAATTTTACTCCAATTCTAGATGTCACAATTGAGACAGTCCTGCTACATGGTGAATTCCAAGCGTATTTCCATAACAAAACATATCTCTCTCATCAGAACAACAGTTGTTACTTCATGCTGATTCTTAGAAATTATTTAGAGAGGAAGTGAGAAGCTGGTGGCTATATTAAGCTCTCGAGCTGGGCCTCAAACTTCCTGTGCAACTCTGACAAAGTAATTTCATCTTTGTCCTTTGTCCCAGGAAAGAGCAGCAATATAGACATGTCATACAGGGCTCACAAGAATAACTTCATTGATGTCTGAGGTATGAATACACCTATTTTAAATAATTATTTCAGATGCAATTAACGTTATAGTATTTTGCACGCTTTACAGGGACATATTAGGAGATTATGATTGAAACAACCCATCTTGGTCTTATGCTGAGGGATCCCAGAGCCGATGCACCAGACACCCAACACTAGCATTATGCAGAGTCTTTAGCATATTTTCCTTTTGTCATCTGGTGATGAAAGCCAGAGAAGAACAGATCTGCAGAGAGGACTTCAGAATCACACCATTCATTGAAGCCTAAATTCAGACTAACGCATAGCCAAAGGTTCCACAGACAGAGGGGGTTGGAGGGTCATTCAGAGATCGTATAGAATATAATATGCATAGTATGATAAAACTACTGTCCTAATGCTGCAACAGCTAAGACTATTCCCAAAAGATATTTGTCTAACCATTTTTTTAAAGCTACTGCAGCTTCTGACAAATTCTATTTCAGTGCTTAAAAATCCTCACCTAAAGAAAACTCTTCCCAAGCTAAATTTTCCTTTGTCCTTTTTTATCCTGTTTACACTAGATGTAGTGAACAATATATAACCTTTTTGCTACTGGCTACCTTTAACATATGCAAACTCTTAAGTCTTCATTTCTTTATGCTAATTCAATTATTTTCAGAATTTTCTCATAGGTGATTTTTTTTCAATTTCAATGCTCTCCTCTGGACTCTTCAGTTTGTCCATATCTGTCTTGAAAATCATATACCGTGGCTCACGTCTAATGTGCTTAAGCTCTAGCAGTCAAGTACCTAGTGGATGGGGAAGCTCTGTAGCAAAGCATGGCAGTGAAAATATTGAGCTAATGCTGTTGTGATGCCCTACTGCATCTCTGAAATGCATTCAGTATCACCCCGAGTATCCTGTAGCCTAGAGCTAATAACGCTCTTTTGAGAGATTGTAACAAAGAAGTTCATCTCATTTGTGTGGAGAAAGAAACTGAACACAAATCTCCCACATTCAGTGTGAGTGTCATGACCACCAGGTTTGGACTGACAGTGGGGGCTTCTCCTGTTTTGTGCAGTCTGGTGCAGTGGAGATGCTCTCAGAGCAACTTCAGCATCCTAAGCATCCTCAGGGTGCTCACCACAGTAGAACCAGTGAGGCATATAGAGGAACAACTTACCCATGGGACAGGTAGAGGATTGATTTATCTGTGAATTCTGACAATCTTTAAGTTCAAAAAAGACACAAAACTGCTAAAACACCTTTCAGGCACATACAGAAATAGAGTGGTAGGTGCCTAGGGACTACCAATGTCTAAAACTCAAACTATGTCAAGGCTGTGTAGCAAAATGCTATATCGATATACCCATATTTTCCTTTGTATAAGATGTTGTATCTATAGGTATTAAAATAATAGGAAATTAATTTATTTAACTCTAAGAATCAGACCCTTCATCCCAAAATCTGTTTTTCTGAAAGAAAAAACAGTCTCTACAGAAGACAGAGACTTGAACGCTCATGACTTAAATTCATATCAGTAAAGCATTTCACAAGGCAACCTACCAATTCAGTTACTTTCTATGAATGTTGATGGTTAATATAAAGTCATTTTCATGATAGAACTGCTGGATAACTTTACTGTAAATTAATAATTTATGTTCATATTACAAATTCATGTCAAGTTATAGACGCTGTTAAAATCAAAGAGTAGATCAGCAGACATTAAATTACGCTAGTTCCAGGGCATGGCTTTCAATAATGTTGACCTAACCTGAATGAGGTGAACAGGTAGCTCTGTCAGCTCCTGTAAGGGTTTTATTATGTTACAGGCCTGTATAAAAATTACCCATGAGAAAATTAATTCTGCATTTGACACAAAAGCTCAAACTGTAGGCTATGGAGCATTACCAGAGTTATAACCTCCTGCAAGAGGCAATTTTATTCATAGCCAGATTTTTCCACTCCTCCTGATTTATTTAGGACTGCATCCTGGAATTCATTCACCTGATAAAGGACAGCAGAAGCCCACCCGGAAACAAACTAATTCCTCACATACATCTAATGTTGTTGACACCTGAGATCAATTTGGATCAAATATTTGAAGATGTTGATAACACTCCCATCATGCTTTGTTACTGAGCAACACTGGAGGTCCATTTCAGGTTGTGCATGGGGCAAAGGTGATGCCTACAGGAGTTCGTTTATCTTCCCAAAGCGTTTCATACGTTATTTAGATGGGAGGTGTTGTATCGAACTACTTTGCATCTTAGCCATATCCCTCAGTCTAGTGTTTCACACTCACGGTGCTCAGCAGCATGGTACCAGTGGCTGCCAGATTATCAAGGAGGTCCCTTGTCATTAGCTGCAGAGGTTGCTCTTGACTGACTCCCTTCACACCTCACTCCCCCTGCCAGCTGAAAGAAAAGCTCTGATAGGAATAATTTATCCAAAGGACGGGTTGTAAAAGGTCACTAATGGGAAACAGTGTTTTTCAACTTACTGTCCTTAAGAGATCATAGATTATTAATTATCATAGAGTCATGAGCTTTACTCAGAAGAGACTTGACTGGTTCATAACAAGGAGTCACTTCAAGATTACCAAGGAATTTATAATGCCAGAATGTTATCTGGTATTACAAGAGGACCACAGACATCAGTATCAAGGCCTTTGGGAGGTTTCATTTTCAGTCTGCTCATGCTCAAAAGGGTATCATTCGGCTAATATTGCTGAACTCCTCTGGCAAATGTATTCATCAAATAAATAATTTACATTATAAAGGCATAGGACAATAGCAACCCAAAAGCCATCAAAGGCGATGTTTTAACACAGTCTTTCCATTTAGAAAATTGAGACAATAAGAACAACAATTTTCTCTCTCAAAGCCTGTGTTAATTCCTATGCAAACATTTAAAACTACCTGTGACAGCAGAAGTGTTCTGTACAATGCCCACATGAAAAAAAGTATTTATAATAATGTCATACACAGTTCACCAGGACATTGCTGTTAGCTGCCAGCCAAGACAGTATGCA
>JAOQGH010000023.1:103201538-103259551 GCA_025769975.1 Gallinago jamesoni | reverse complement strand
AAGCCTGTGTTAATTCCTATGCAAACATTTAAAACTACCTGTGACAGCAGAAGTGTTCTGTACAATGCCCACATGAACCGTGCATTAGGAAAAAAAGTATTTATAATAATGTCATACACAGTTCACCAGGACATTGCTGTTAGCTGCCAGCCAAGACAGTATGCACCCTGGCAGTCCTGGTTATGTCACCTACAAGGCAATATGAAACCAATTGCTCAGTAAGTCGAGCAATTAATTTGTGCTGTAATTCACAGTCACTGCATGATAGTGTTTTGTATATATTATTTCAGAGAAGGAAGGAGAGATGTCATTGATGAACATTCTTAACTGCATAAATTCTTTCACTCACTCTTTCTTCCTCTGCACTACATGTACCTTTGTTGCAAGAAATATACTGAGTAAATGACTAGACCCAGATGAATCTATGCAAAAGTGTACCCTAGCCTTTCTTCTGAACCTGGAAGAACAGTGTCTTGCCAGAGCAAGCTTAGGACCAAATTTTGTACTGTTTTTATTCTGTCTAGCAACTACAAGCGTTACTACATGCCTGCATTGCAATACCAGTACTAATCAGGTGAGAATTATTCTGCTACTTGCGAACCAGGACTAGATACATTTCAAATCACCTTGTCTTTTACACCCTGTTTTTCAGCTTGCCAGATTACCACTTTCAAAGCCTTTCAAAACTTTTAGCGAGCATGTTCATTTCTATTGTTTCTATCAGATTGCACATCACCCACTTCTTCCTTTCTCCTGTGGATGTTAGCCAGAATTGTCTGTTGGTTATATTCTTCAATAAGCCTCACATTTATGTATTTGTCTGTTCATCTCTTTATAGCGTCTTTTTATAACATCATGTTTCTTTTGCAGTATAGTAGCTAGAGTTTTTGTACAGGGTGCGGAAGAAATGATGTTTTTCTGTTGGAGAAACAGAGACAATTCTAAATCATAAACTAGAACCAGCTTTTCTTTTTTCTGTCCTTTAACTCATGACCATTCAAATACTATCTGCTCAATTGCCTGGCTCCAAGAGGGAAGATGGAATGGACCAGGGGTATGTCCCTGTTCAGAATGCTTAAAAGCATATTAACAAGGACAGTCTCTTGAATTATGAGTTCAAAACTCCTGAAAATGAAGACAACCAAGATCCTAACAATCACATGTAGTAGGACAATGTTGTAACCAGTAGGCTATTACAAAATATAAATAGTGGCATGACCTTTCTGTAACTTAATGGGTAAGCAAAACAGTGGATTCCTTCTGCTAACCCAGGATTGGCAAATATTGGAAGTAGAGGTCTATTTCCAAGAGCAAGTTGACTCAGTAGGAGTTATTATGTGAGTGTATACCTTCAATTAGCTGCTCTGGAAATGTTAAGGCCAAGAAGAATAAATGCTAGCAATTTTAACCAACCAGGGTAAGATACTGAACAGCCTACCAAGGGAAGCCTTCAGTTTGTTGATTGTCTACAGGGTGGATGTGTGTATCTGTGCTAGTCACTAGGTCCGTTTTTAAGAAAAGCTTAATCTAATCTAGTTTAGACATCTATTCCAGATGATAGATTGCAATTTAGAAGTCACAAAGTCCATTTCTCTCAGTTTATTAAAAAAAAAAGTAGAAAATTAATTAAGATTTAATTACTTACCTTAAGTCAACAAATAAATACATTCAGAATAATAGAAAGTACACTGTGTCTAAAACTTTCTAGGAATTTTAATTAAGGGTAAGTAATTTTCTAAAAGGTTAGCTTCAACCAGCAGTTGTCACCTTCATACAGAAATCACAAAAGTAGTATATTATGAAGATGATGCTTGATGACCCATTCTGACCTCACCATTTATGAACTAACCAATCAGTAGTTTTTAAAAAAATGAATTTGGACAATTGGTACAGCAGCACAAACACCAAGCATTAAACAGGCAAAGATGAGAAAAAGTTGATGCCTGACTGAGGGCTGATTATTGCAGACTGTAGTAATCAATATGGTTTTAGTATTTACTACCTCTTTCATATAGTATAGGCAGATGACTTGTTTTTCAAGTGTCTTAATATCGACATGCTTCTCTAAGTTAATATGTTAAAAAGAGTAACAATAGTAATAATAACAGTAATACTAGTAATAGCAGTAGTAACAATAATTCTCTTTCCCCATGTATTGGTGCCTTTAAGAATAGATGTCACTTTTGTCATCTTTTTTATTGTTACTAATATCAACACAACCTTTTAGTAATTCTTATATTTGGGACAGGTATGTGTATGTTTAGTTGGTTGGTTGTTTTTAATCATTGCAGGAATGAGAGCTGAAAAGTTAGGATTCCCTTTCTTATATGAAAATTGTGTAACACTGACAAGTCATTTAGCACTTAAGATTACGGTATTTCTGCACTCACCCAAGACAGCTGTAAGAGTTTCATTTATCATTGTATAGAAACTGCTGTAAGCTCCACACATGGGACCTGCTGTAAAACACCTGGTCTGATTCAGAAAAATTTTCTGCTAAAATTTTTTCGGAGTGATATCGATTTTAGAACCAAGTAACTAAATGTTGATCATTGCTTATTTATCCTTATTTATAATTAGGAGAAGGTTGTTTGCCTTCTTTGCAAGCTTTTTAATAACCCTGGAGCATGGTAGAAACATATGAACAGTTTAAAATATATTCATAGAAACATACCCACACCATAAGATACAAGATAATTCAGGTTGGAAGGGCTCTCAGGAGGTCTTTAGTCCAAACTCCTGCTCAAATCAGGGTCAGCTATGAGGTCAAATCAGGTTGTTCAAGCTTCAATTTACTTGTTAGGTTATTTATTAGGTTTCTGGGCTTGAGGAAGAAGGGGTGGTTTGCAAATGCTGGAGAAATATGCGTTTCATTCACATTTCTTTTTGAACTTTTTTCATAGTCTCTCTGTCAGCTGCTGAGGTGTATTGAAATTTCTCCTTTTCCTGTAGGTGTAGTAATAACCTGAGCACTGAATTACTGAAAATATTTTCTGTTTCTATTATATTCACTGTTTATTATATCATATTTATTGTTAGTATTAATAACAAGTAATAAATTATGTTGGGAAAACGTGTGTGTGTGTTTATTTCTTGTGGTGTTTCTAGAAGATCCTCAAGGGAGCCCAGGAACCTAGGCTGACAATTTTTTTTCCAGTTTGCAAATATCCAGTTGAAATTTTAAAATGGTGGAATATTCTAACAAGCATCCTATGTTGTGTTCTTTCCTTACCTGTGGTTATAAGTCAGAAGAGTGAAAAAAAGACATTTTGGTTGTATTTATGAAGTACAAAACATCTGAGGACAAACTAGAAATGAAAACTAACTGAACATAAAGTTTTTTGCTTTCAATAACTTGTTGCTGGATTTGAGTGGAAAACATTGTTAAGGACATACAGGACAAAGAATGTCACACATGTAATGTTATAAAATGTCACTTGTAATCCTTATTGTTAAAAGAAGGTTAAACACCACATGGTTAACATGAGAGAAAGGGATCATATTAAGTGCATCATGTCTTCAGATTAGTAGAAACAGATTTTCACATCTTCGAAAGGAACTAGTGTTATTTAGTATTTTTTAATAATTATAATTAAGTTTAAGTCCACATTATTTCATCCAGAGTTCTACTGTTCTTGTCAACTAAATGCATGCATTGATTAGGAATACTGCATATAGCTGAAGAGTATTTATGGCATCTAATATAGAAAGAGCCTTCTGTTTGCATATTTATTTGAGTATTTTATTAATTAAACATTGTGCAATACAAACTTCTCTATTTTACTGTATTCTTACGGTTCACAAAGAAGCTGTCTTATACTAAGTGTTACAGTGTATTGTGTATCATTAAGCTGATCTTGGGAGGGGAGAGGGAAGTTTAATCTTGGCCTTGTCATATTCCTTCAAATCACAGGTAAATCAAACTCTTTGTTCTTAATAGCTGTTTAACCAGTATTTCCATTTCCACTGAATTTACATTAAAAGTGTAAGCCTGTTTTATATCATTACTTAGGCTAAAACACATCAGAAAAAACAATGTTCTGATTTAGCTACATGTAAATGTTGGTTATATTCATCACAGGGTACTGAATAGGGATTGCCTGGTGTTACTTCATAGAATATAACAGAGACTTTTAAAAAATGTCTTGCATATTCTGTGTCAAGGATGATTTGTTGTTAAGAAAGGTAAAGTTTGTCAGATATCTCTTCTCAAAGTCCTGTAAATATCATGAGGAGGCTCTTGGGCAGAAAACTTGTGGGATGGTGCAGTGTAGATGCTGTCAAGACAGAACTACTGGGTTTACCCCTCTTTCAGTCTCAATTTTCTTTTTAAAAGGTGGTTCCTATGAACATACCCCAGTGTAGATCAAATATCAGACAGAAAATATAATGAATAAACTTCGTTTTATGAATGAAGACAACTTTATAAAGGTTGGCATTTTTCAGCATATGTTATTATTTGATGTTATTGTTGTATTTGTGCAAAAAAAGAGCCTCAAATGTATGGCAAAATAGCAGACAAGGGAAAGAAAAAATGGCATAAATTAAAACCAGTAAATTTAAAAATATGTATCTGGATTTTGCATGGGCCAAATCTTTGCCTTTGTTGTAGAGAGCACTTAATATTTTAACTAAAGATAAAATCTTCTATTAGTGACTGTTTTTACCTTGTCTTGGGGACTGAAGGTACAGTAGCAAATGTCCATTCTCTATGCAAAAGATAGGGTAGAAATACTGTTTAGATCTCCTTCATCTTTTTCCTATTTCTAGATTTGTCAGAAACAATTACTTTTAGTAGTATAAATGAACGTATTTCTTTAGTTCTGTAGCTCAACAGATGCAGTAGCTCACTTAACCCTACACTTATGTGTGTGGCTGTTCAAAAAAGTGACATCTCTGGAATACATCTTACACATATGAGAGATGTTTTCTGACAGAGTACATTTATGGCAAAATCAGAGAAAGAGCAGGAGAAAAAAAGTACACAGAGAAGAGATAAGAATGTCAAAGTGAAAGCATAAAGATCAAAGAAAAGTAGAATGTTTTACAAGACAAGATGGATTTGAGATAGTTGCCAAGAGTTGCAGTGAAATATAGGTAAACAGCAGCAAAAATAACAAACAAACAAAGGAAGATTCAAATTACTATCTGCTCCAGCTGTTTAAGTTTCACTCTCTCATTCTCGATTATGAATTAAGAACAGCAGGCTTTTTTTCAAAGGTGTTATGTCAATTTGAAACAGGTGAAAGATCAGACCTACAAGTCTACTGGAGAGTTAAAAAAAAGAAATGGGGGAACAATTCTCCCAATTCTTATTTGTTGACTTTTCTGCATACGTTGTAAAAAGAGGACAAAATATACTTTTTATGTGTTTACTTGAAGGCATTTCCAAGAGGACTGGGTTATTTTCCGTGGTAATATCAGAGATCATTGTTCCACCCTGGTATTCACCTGTTTTGTGCTAAAAACTGAGGAACTAGCACTAGCAGTTTCTGCATTTGCTAGAGTCCAAATGTGAGATCTTGGTCCCTTCAATCACCAGTGCAAAATTTCCTCCTGATCTAAGTAAGACTCATTTTGTACTCTTCACTGATTTTTTTTTCAAGGAAGTAAAACGTATTTTAGCCCTGTGGAGGTAAAAAAAGTATAAGAAATGTCCAGAAAATTAAACTTTGCAATATGACAATTGGTTTTCAGTGCTATCCACATGCACAGCCCTTCTGGTACAGTAAAAATAACATTTTCTAGTTTGTATTTGTGTGGCAAATTGCAACACAAGTGGGAAAGAACAATTACAGATCCTTGTTAATTAAAGTTCTAAAAATGAATTATGCAAATAAAACTCAAAGGGCTTTTTAAGCTCTTTCCAAGATCTCCTTACAGTTTTTAATGAATGTTTTTGAATTACTATCTTTGCATTAAAGGCAGAACTTTAAAATAATTCAGCATACATATTGTCATACTAACATGAAGACAGCTCATTTTTCTCCAGCATAAAAAAAGAAAATACTTTTTTGGAATACTCACTCAAGATACCCTTGATTATATATTTTACACTCTAAGCACTAGACAGTGATAGAATAAATTAATAAAATCAAACTAAGGAAGTTAAGTTTCATGGTCAGCTAAGAAATATCAGCAATTCAGATCAGAAACATGTCAGTTTTAACAAAGCTTTTTTGAACATACAGGCAATGAAACAAAACCTTTCATGAAATCTTGTCAATCTCAGCAAATATGCTCAATCAAAATTTAAATTACATAGAATAAAAATATGTTCATGTATAGATCTAAGTACTTTTTCTCTGTGTGTTCCAAATGTAATACTTTCCCTTTTTGTTTGATGTAATTGACATAATTTATTTTGGTTGAACTTAAAAATTCAAGAAAACTCAAAACCAAGCAGACCTTGTGCTATGTGGTCACAAACCTATGTGGTTCCATTCATCGCTCTGCTTCTCAAAAAAATCTGAAAAAAAATATATCTAATAATTCCAACATACTTCAGTTTGCTTTTCTTTTCTTTGTAATTGCCAAAAAAAACTAGAAATGTATTTTCTGTGACTGAACATGTCAAAGTTTCAACAGAGTATGTAACACTGTGATGGATTAATAATTTACTTCATAAACTATTTACTTAAGATCACTGAATTGAAGTTTACTGGTAGCTTTAATTAATTAAATAGCTTTAACAGCCCACAGATAAAATGAGCAAGGTGCATCAGATTGCTCAGTGTTCCTACTATAACATGAAGAGGAAACTTAATTGGGAAATATATCGGAATACAGCACCTTCAATGAGACCTGATATTAATAAAGTCTCACCGTGATGGTCTTCAGGGCAGCCTGTAGAAGGCTGTACAGGAGCTTGGATCCTAGCTGGCCACAGCAACAGGGGGAAATCCAGAAAGAAAGCAGCAGCTTCAGAGTGAGAAGAGGAAGATTTAAGTTTAAAAAGGCTGGAAACTATTATGTGTTGTGCATCTATATGTACTTGTACACGTGTGGGAAGATGCCATGTATGTGTCTTTATACTTGTGTTCTCTGAAACTGTGTAAGACAAATAAACTGAGGAAAAGGGCAGCATTTTCACTGAAATGACTCTCAGTGAATAATTATGCATCTTAATTTCGTAATTAATTTCTCTTTTTTCACTTATGCCTTGGTCACTGATAACACATAGCAAAAGTGTTTATCCACACTGTAGTTAGGTCACGATCTTTGTCCTCAGCATTGCTGACTGCCACCAGTGGGGTCAGGACTGTCCTTAAGTGAAGGATATGAGCTTGGGGCTGATTCAGAAACCTTTCTCCCCAGAAAGGGGGAGAAATGACATTGAAGACTAATGAATGAATAGGGTTATTAAAAGTTTGGAAGGAATATTTATCTCATCTCTTCCTATTTCACTGTTAGTATAGTAGGCATAATTTTGATCATTTAGAGCTAACAGCAATAGTCAAATTCAGGTCAAGGTCTTAAGCTAGGGCTTCCTCTGACTCACCGAGCTGTGCTAGAACCACAGTTTCACCTCTCCTGTGCAAGCTGAGACTAAGTATATTACAAGAAATAATAAGTCTCTTCCTGTCTGTGAGGAGCAAACCCCAAGCTAGAATCTGGGAAATAAATTTAAAGTGCCTAAAATTGAATTAAATGACTAGACTTTTCCTTTGCAATCAGAAAGTATTGTATCATTTAAGGAACAGCCCTGAAATTTCGGAGGCCAGAAAGGCAGCACCATTTGAATCCTCAGCAACAACATTGGGGCTTACTAACAGAAACACATTTTCTTACTTTTATTCTGTGCGTGATGGTCTTCATGTAAACAAGAACATAGGGATGAGTAAATAATTTGTCTGAAGTATTTGTCATAAACTTTAAGTTATTGAATTAAAGTATTCTTAATTCCTTCCTAAAGGAGTCTCCTAGACAGATATGACACAAACATCAACACTTGTAACCTGGTAATTTGTTTCAATGTTATACTAGTTAGGATAATGTAACAACAGCTCTGTGCAACATGTAGTCTCAGTAATATATGACAAAACAGTCTGAGTTTCAAGACAAAGTATGTATTTTCTGCTTTACCTTTATATTTTGATAAAGCAGTCACACAGTACAGACATAAAACAACATCAAATATTTATTGGTACTATTATTTTTTAATATTTTGTGTAAATCCCAATTCTGCCTAAAAGAGCTTCATCAGAAGTCAAAAAGTCAAAACCCACAGCAGCTACCATTAAGTGCCATATATGTATATAAATATATATAAGTCTATCTCCTAGAATAAAAAATATTTCTCTTCTCACAGTAGCACTTCTTTAAAGAGCTGTCAGTTGGCAATACTTCATTACAGGTTTGCTCCTCTGTCTTCTGTTTCTTCAGTAATTGGCAGGTGCATACAGAGCAGTTTATGCAAAAGTCCCTCCAAAGTTTCTAGGTAGACACTACAGAAATTGCATTGTTCTTATGTATATAATTCTATTTTCATGATAATATTCCAACTAGAACACTGCTTTATTTCCAACAGTGGAAAAAAAAAAATAGTTATTTGCGAGGAAGTAGATGAAACCTTAATGAACTAGCCTGTTCACAAATAAAATGCCAAACCCAATTATGAACAATCGTTTTGTGAGACCATTGGCAGCACAAGTAAATCAAAATGAAGATCTGTTTAAGTAGCTAACAGATTGTCCCATAGCAAAGACCATTACATACCAAGGGGTGGGGGGGAGAGGGGGGAATTGACAATCTTCCTGTCTTCTTCTATGGTGTTTAAAGCACAAAATCACACCCACCCTTGGAGTGGTAAACCAGTAAGAATGGCCTCCACATAAATGTAATTGTTATTTTAATTCTACATTTACAAGACAATAAAATGCCAACTCAGCAGTGGCCATTTCCTTTTTTGATCATTACCTGTCAGCTTTCTGTCGCTTTATCACATGGCCTCCAGTTTCATGAAAAACAAAACAAAACAAAACAAAGAAAACCAACAACAAAAAGCCCAAAACAATACACACACAACAACAAGCCTACACATCAACAGCTAAAGGGAAGTCATTCATCCCATAATTGCCCTGGCCTCAAACAAGCCATGAAGTAGTGCACACAATAAAGGCAATCTGTCCTCTTTTAAAGGGAAGTTCAAACAGCTGCCTTGAGTTTTCTATTGCATATTCAAAGCGATAATGTATGAAATTATTAACTTCTGCACTGGGTTTATGGCATTAAGAACCCCCCATCAAGCAAACAAACTTACGATGTGGCTGGTTTTAAGGATTGCTTTGTTAGAGGCTTCTGGGTCAATTGGGCTTTCAGAAAGAGCCTGGATACTTGAAACATTTCGGAAGCTAACTTAATTGAAGACGGATGGTGTCTGACATCAGAAATGCCCATTTTCCTTTCTTTGCGTGTCATTCCCCATGTTGATTTGTAAGGATACCTAAGGGTTATACGCCAAGCTACCCAGGGGAGAGATTTTTTGGTTGTTTGACAGCTAGTGTAGCTGAGCTATAAGCCAGTGAGCAGCACAATTCATCAGGGATCCAAAGCTTGTTAGTGTTAATGGAGGCATTTCCTTTGATTTTATTACCATGGATCAGAACCACCACAAGTACCAATGCAATCATACCATGAACCTGCCCAAAGTAGCATGCTTTAGGCTTTCTTGGAATGCTCAGCTTCTATTTTAATAAACCAGTTTTTGCAATTATTATTTCCTTTTAAAATAAATATCACTATTTACTGGCCTTTTCCTGGTCCTCTTGCCCTCTGCCAGTCCCCATACAAATGTTATCTTATCACTCAAAGGTGTTGACCCCTTCTATGCTCTCTCTTCACCCTCCCAGTTCTTCTCCCAAAGGATTTGAAATCATTAAAGGGAAAATAAAAGGTTTTCCTCTCCCAAATCAAAATTCACTAGATTTTACTGTCATCCTTTTCTCCGTGTGTGACACAGAACAGAGCTTTCTACTGAGATTTCTGACTTTCCAGCATCTGTGCAAAGCTTCATGTAGAAAATGTGTTTTGTTCCATTTTTAGTAAACAGAAAGAATGTCCTTTATAATTGTCATTTTTCACCTTTAAAAAAAAAACTTTATTTATGCAAAGGCATCAAGCTGATAAAATATCAGAGCACTTCTCAGCTGAGATGCCTCAGTAAGGACAATATCATCCCAGGGACCAAAATCTGAGTGAACAGCTCAGCTCCAGACCCACAAGGGGCCAGCACAATTTATGAAATCCACAGTCCAGAATTAAATGTGATTGTGAAGAAGCTTTAAATAACACAGGGAGACTGCAGCACCTCAGACTGAGGTTCACCAAGAACCAACCAGGGAGCTGCCCAAGTTAACCAGTATGAAATCCTGGGGATCAAGACGTGTGTCTTAAAACCCACTGCTCTGGGAGCACTCATGTGTCTCCAGTTTCCACTTCTATTGTAATCTCACCTGTGTCTGAAAGTCTAACATGCTCTGTTTTCCACCATCCTCTCTCCTACCTTTAAAAGGGAATAATTTGAGACTTTGAATTCCATATAGTAACTGAAGCCCTACATTTTGCTGACACATGAATGATATCAAATTGCTATTAAATTAATTCTTGCCTATAGTCCCCTGAATACTTCATAGAATCATAGAATATCAGGTTGGAAGGGAGATCAAGGATCATCTGGTCCAACTTTTCTTGGCAAAAGCACAGTCTAGACAAGATGGCCCAGCACCCTGCACAGCTGAATCTTAAAAGTGCCCAATGTTGAGGAATCCACCACTTCCCCGGGGATATTATTCCAATGGCTGATTGTTCTTATTGTGGAAAATTTTTCTCATGTCCAATCAGAATCTCTTCAGGAGTAACTTGTACCTGTTACCCTTCAGACTTTTCAGTGTGACTCCTTGTAACAAGGGAGTCTCCATCTTCTTTGTAGTGACCTTATAAATGCTGGAACATGGTGACAAGGTCTCCCCTAAGGCTTTTTTTCTCAACCCAGATAAACTGGAATAGTGGGCTAACAAGGATATTTCAAAGTTCAACAAGAACAAGTATAACGTCTTGCACCTGGGAAAACATAATCCAGGAGTGCAGCACAGGCTGGGATCTATCCATATGAGGAGTAGCTCTGTGGAAAGGGACTTTGTCCTGGTGGACAACAAGCTCAATATGAGTGGACAGTGTGCTGCAGCAGAAAAGAAAGGCAACAGGATGCTGGGTTTCACTTTCTTTCCTGCCTGTCTTTATGAAACAGGCTATAACCATCCATCATGATCTTCCAATCATGCAAGTTGTGCCACCATGTTTCAGTTTTTCCGATGATATCGTAACTTCCTGACTGGATGCCAAGCTCCAGTTCCTCTTGCTTGTTCACCAGACTGCATGCATTGGTCTACATACACTTGAGGTGGTTGGTCTTTGGTTCACACCTTGGGAGACAGCTAAGGAACATCTGTTGCTGCTCTGTTTGGTCTGGCTTATTCCCCCGTTGGTTGCAAACGTGTGAGTATTGCCACTTTGAACCCCGCCCCCCAAGTCCTTCACTGTACTTCAGAACACATCACTTTCCATTAGGTTAGGTTTCACTCTCATATTTGCAAAAAAAATCTTAAAGTATTGCTTAAAGGGAAAGAGAGCCTCTACTTTATTCAAGTCTTATTATCAATGATGTTCTGAAAGAATACACAAATTTGCCACATTCAGGTAGCCTGTGAATTTAAACTAACAAATGCTAAGACTGTAACCTCTGAGGTAGAATGTCTCCTTGATACTAATGCTTTCTCATTCTAGCACTAAGTGAAGAAGTCTCTAGGCACTAGCTTAACATAAGCATTACTTAAAGTATATTTGGTAGAGAAATAACCCACTTAAACAGGTTAATAAAGATTTTATTCATGAATAAACTTTTACATTCTCCTTTGCTGGTCCTTACTTCTCTTCAGTGAACAGCTGAAAACAATACTTTTATTCTGGTTGAAATAATATACAGTGTGAAATCTATTCCTGGGAGATTTAAATGACAGGAACTTAAGGACAACTCAGTGATTTTAAGGCATATTGCTTCAGTCACTTTCACTTATAGTAATATAATGTCCAATGTATGGAAGAAGCTACAGAAGAAGCAACATGGTCATATCTGCACTATTGCATCCTTGCTCCGGGGATTGTACCACTTTAGCCTGATGAGTGAAAACTCGCGCTGCTCCCGACGGTAGAGCCATCTGAGCGAGCACTACACGCAGAATGAGCCTAATTGTCTGTGTGAAACAGGCAGGGACATTTGCAGATGTAAATTGAACTGTGCTGAAGGTAGTAGTAGAGTTGTAACGTTCTATAAATTACTTTTGCTGGCCTGGCTCGCCACCCCTCACAGAGGTTTCAGCTTCATTCAACAGGGCTCTAAGCAAGCAGGGAAGAAAATTTCTTTTAAAGAAACTTAATGCAGCAGAACTGATTAACTGGGGAACAGCCTACAAACAGGCAGCTGAGAGAATGTTCTCGGCAAGCCAAACAGCCCTGTTATGTTGGTTTTATTAATTAACATCTGGCTTCCTGCCTCTAAATTGGGTCCCCTTCTTTACTGCTTTAATGCCATGTTTTCACCACTTTTACTCTGAAATGTATCCCAAGAATGTGAGACCAAATCCTTTGCCAGTTTGGCTTCTGAAACACAAGTCAATCCACTCTAAATAGCATACAGTAACACAGCTTTAGTGGTCTCAGCAAACCTCAGTTTCTTGCTGGGACTTGATGAAGAATGGCAAAAAGGATGAAGAGACCAAGTCCTATAGCAAGGAGAGAAAATAATTAGTGGAGTATGCAGGGTTTACAGGAGACAGCTTTTAACTGAATAAACATTCTCCATCATTAGGAGAGCTCAGGTAGGCATAGCAGGGCAGCATTATCTCTGTGGGTTGGGCTGGTCCTAGGCTGGAAAAATAGCATACAGTTTATGGCTGCCATTTAAAAAAAAAACACCAAAAAACAAAAAAAAAAAAAAACAAACAAAAAATTTTACAAATGTTAGAAAACAATGTGAGCCACTGGAAGCTGCTCCTTCAACTTCTGAATGTTACAGGTCAGCTTTCAAAGGCAAAGGTTTTGGTCTACTCAAAATAAAGTATACACCTTAAAAGAGATAGACAACATAATATAGACCCTTTTTAGCTGATGGTTTTCAGAACACATACCAGTAACCATACATGTGATTGGGGGCTAACTTAATCTGAACAGGTTAGAAAGTTTTATATTTTGGCAGCTTCACAATTGCTAGTCTCTTTCATGCTGTGTCCCCTACACACTGATATTTTATAGTACTCCCCTTGGCTAATAGTCATGGTTTTTTATTTGCTAATCACAATAAACGTCTTACAAGACAAGGCTTATTTTTACATTGTAATTGATCATTTTGTATTTCCTTGTCTGCTTTTCTGTCATTTATTTTATCCAGAATGTGTGTATTTGTTGGGTAGTGGAGAAGAATTTCTTTGGAAGTGACTCTATAATATTGTTCTTATTGTTCCTCCTGATATATTGCTTCTTTGGAAATTTCTGTTAACACACATGCCATCTTTAATTTCACAAAATGCTTTTGTGTTTCGCTCTTATCGTTGTTTCTGGTATCTCACCACATACATCCCATCTTCTGTCACCCACCAGACGGCAAACTTAGTGACCAGCTTGACAATAAATGACATCCTTACTTTAGATTTCCTTAATGTGCAATTGCATCAAGTGATAGAATATGATTGTCAATAGGTTCTCATAGCTTGTCCCCAGGTGACATGTTTGTTTGCTTACTGCTGAGCCACCAGTTCATCTGCTATGAGACGAGTGGAGATTTACAGAAAGAAAAATATATCCTGTTAGTGCTTCGTAGTTAAGTTTTGTAGCTCAATGTTACTAAATCAACTGTTTTTACAGTGTTAATGCATGAGTTGAAACAGATTATTAAGTGTCAGGGGGCTGTTTTTATTCACTGTGTAAGAGTATACTGTGCTGAATTCTTTACATACAAGGGTTTATAACTACGCATTGGCAAGACCTTAGCTGATCCCACTTTTAAAGCGTACATACACATCATGGTTTCAGTCTGCTTACTGTATTGCCTAAAGAAGCAACTAATGCCATCTTATTATGAGAAGTATAGTGTTCCTGGGTCAGGCATTAAAGGCTGCACACCACCATGAACAGAGCTGTTTACAGTGACAATCTCCTACTATAAGAGATAAAAAATCTATTACTGTTGACTGTAGATGAACGCAGAAATCAGGGGCCAGCACAGGCACTCACTGCAACCCGTAGAAATTATTCTAGTGATTTCAGTGGGCATTAGATCTAATTAGAAGGAAAACAGTTAAATATTCTCATGAATGCAGCTACAGCATTTTCAGTTTGCAGGATCCAAAGGGGAAGGATTCATCTACTTTGCCCATCTCATTAGGCTACATTAGGCTCATTAGGCTACATTTGTAGCCTAAGTTCTTCTTCTTTGTTGCCCCTACAGTCAGTGGGAAGACGTGGGTAACGTAGAGGAAGCCCGTTTCCTGCATAGTTTGACAAGAGAAGGAACCTAGAGCTATACTGAAGTTGAAGTTGAGACGAATTTCATCTAGTATTATTGAGTCTCAGGACAATGAATGAGAGGATGAAGTCCAGTTGTGAAGGATGTCCTGCTTCTCTGCTGTGTTCTTTGCTGCTGACTTCCTTTACGACATTAAAGTCTACACATTTTCAGATGGCCCTGATTTTTTTCTAATTGACCTCTATATGTGCAAGGGCTATGCCAGACAGTAGCCCATGCAGCCTTTTACTATTTTTCAAATTGATATATGCTGAAAGAAGGCCTATACTTTCAGCGGGCTTCCATGTGTGGCTATTAATAACATTTCATTGCCCTATAGAGGTTTAATTTGCACAGCAAGCATGTTGGGGGAGCAATATACATTCATCTACAAAGACGATGAACCTTACTCAGTTGCCTAAAAACTATTTCAGATTTGTCAAACAACATTGCCACTACATAATGTAAACTGCAAGCTGTCATTTCATTTTCAGTAAATAATATATTTTAGACTGTTTCCAATTTCACTGAGACTAATGGTGAAACCCACTTTGACTTCAGTGGAGATCAGGCAAAGTTTTAAAAGTACCTTGCAAGTTTTAAAGGGAGAGAAGTTATTCTGTGATTTTGGTCAATACTCTTTTTCAAAAGCTTTTCATAGATGTTATTGTTGCTGAACTGAGTTGAGCATTCAGAGTTTTCTGAATTTCTAAGAGGTTCTGAGATTTATCTTTTAAGACATATTTATCACCAAAGAGAAACTACTACCAAATTCAATTCTATTCAATGTAAATGTTTAAAATGTGTTCTTCACTTCCTAGTTGATGACAGCAATTTTATTTGATTCTTCAAAAGATATTACAGTGAGTTTCTTGCAGATCCAATTACCTGCTTAGTTTTTCCAACTTTTCCACAGCTGTGGATGGGATGCCATCTTTGGGGCTCTTCCAAAGACATCCATGCCCTCTGAAGTCACACGATAGCAAGCCCTTAAATACCCAGATACGAGCAGCTGCATAAGGAGGAATCCAACAGCTGTTCAGCTTCTCTGTCCTGCCAAATGCAAGTCAACACCAACCAGAAAAGGTGCTGGAGAGACTCATCCCAGGGAGCACAGTTGCTCCACGGTTATCAGTCAGCATATGGATAATCATGCCACAGTCATTCAGGGAACCAGGCACTGGATGGGACCAGGAGGTCATCTCTACTTCTTGGATACCAGACACTTTTTCTCTCACTGTTTGTTGGACACATGTCCTATATCACAAGCTTTTCAGGGCAAGGTTTTCCTCTTACTATGTGTCCAGTGTAATGGAGTATCCTCACCTCTGTGGCACACTTCAAACCTGAAATTTGTACATCTCTTTGGAAAGGCTAAAGGTCTAACTTCTACTTCCAGAAATACTTCCTGGGGTCATTCAGCATGTTCTTAAAGACTGATTCACCTCAATTCACAGATTTTTGATGTTTCATTCAGCTCCTTTATTTTGGTGGAAACTGCCCCATGTTCATCTAAACAGCACTGTATATTCTTAGAATATAAGAATGATGTTTTTCAGGGGTTTGGGCTTTGTTTTGTTTTTTTTTTTTTCTTTACTAAAAGCCATGTTTCTTTGGGAGAGAGGGGAACAGAATATTTGTTTCTTTTTCACCATTTCTATTTCCATGTTTGGGGGTCATAAAAATATTACCTAGTTTCAACATTTAAAGTTTCTTCCTTTGTAACTATGTACAGAAAATGTACACAGGCTGTTGCTTTCCTCAGTGAGTTTCCAGCTTTCAATAAACACTGTCACACATCACGAGTGTAGGTCCTCTTCTGAAATTAATTCCCAACAATAGGCAGCAAGTGACTAAAGATATTAAGAGAACCAGAAGCTCTGCAGAATAACTAAGAAGGCCCTCACCATCCCTGTGATGGGACCTGTGTCCCACAGGTGGAAAATATTATCTCCATACAATAAATAAATAAATATCCCGGCCTTCCTTCTCACACTTCACTTTTCTGAGCAAGTTTATTCATCCTTAGCATGTTAACATTTTCTTTTCATTGTAAAGGAAGAAAATGGAGTCATAGGTTTTTAATATGATAAAATGGAATATTCACCAAAAAAGTGAAAATCAATGACCAAGAAAAAATCTTTTCTTTCTAGGGAAAGGGCAAAATTGTTTGTGTAGATTGGGAGTTCTTTTGAGGGAGAGAAAAGAGAAGACTGTTGTGGTTTTTTGACCCAGCTTGACCTGGTCCTTAAGAAAATAAACAAAAACCTTACAAATATCCCTTTCCCACTACTCTTTGATAACTCTTATCTAAGAGACAGAGTGAACAACAACAAAGTTGTCATCCGAAGTCTCATTGTTACCCATTGTGTTCAAATCTCCAAGTGAGAATCTGCAATAAACAAAAACTGTACTGTTAAGCAATGTATCTTTCTTTTATCCCAGAATGAAAGAAAACCCAAAATTTTCAGAACTGGAGATCACCTGCAACAGTGGGGTGATCCACAGTACATTCAAATATAGAAACACGATGAGTCTTTGGTGTAACTGGCTACCGCGCACCAGCACAGCCCAGACCACCTACCACACACCCACAGAGAGCCCACTTCAGTTCTGGCATAAATTAAAACCCCTGTCCTTGAAAATTATACAGAAGATGAATAGTTATCAATGAATCAGTAGACTTTCTGGCAGTTCATTAAGTCATCATAACTCCTTTTTACTGTCAACCATTTCACAACTTTGATCCTGTAGATCACTGCCAGCAGTGAGCTGAAGTCTTACGTCTCTTCTACAAGGCTGCTGCTGAATCAAGACTGAAAAGTGTGACCTAGATTTAAAAACTTGAGATCTCTTTCAAAATATAGTAGTGTTATAAATCACATACCAAACCATTTAATGAGATGAGTACTCTTTTAACAGGCAGATAAGACAAATATCTCTTTCCATTACCCCCGCTGTTGGCACTGACTTAGATCACTGACACCACAGAGAGCTCATCACTGCTTCAAAAGGTAGAGAATCTGCCCCTGAATTATTAAAATATTTCCTCTCTCACCTTGTTAATTTGATAAATACAGTTCAAAGAAAATTATTTTTTCTAGAAGAAAGGTATGCTTATCTTTTAAAGCAGTATATTCCAGAAAAACTGCAAAGATCAAAATGTAGCAGTGAGTCAGGGGAAGAACGAAAAAGACACTCATCCCTGTGCTCTGCAGAAAAACAGGAGGCATTTGTGCTTAGAAAAAGGAATTTAAAAATTCATTACACTGGAAGTGATACAGTGGCTTAATTCACTGCCCTTTGGAGACCTGCGATGTATTTGTGCAGAGAATGTGTTTTTCCAAATCCCCAACCCACCACCACAGGACTTGGCACAGAGAGGAACAGCTGCAGCACTGCAGGTCAGAGGGACGTGCATTGGCAGAGGATGAGCTGGGGAAGCTTGTTCAGCACCTGCCCGCATCGTGCCTGGCTCTAGCTGGTGCTATCAGTTTCTGACTGGGTTAAAATCTATCAAAACCAGCACATTCACAAATCTGTCTGCAAAGATAACTGTTGCCAATCTGAGACTGCATTTGCCTTCATGCCTACAATTTCTTCCCTCCACATGTATTTTCAGTTTTGTAAGAGCAAAGGAGGGAATAGAAACACATATTTGTGTGATTTAAGGGATAGAAAATGCTTTAAAACATTAAATTTTACAGGCATATAAGAGCTGAATTAGCATGCACTATATTAATAAACTAGATCTTGCAAACAGTTTCATCAAAGACAAAATCCATTGAATTGTGCTTGGACTGTTAAGGAATTTCTCTTCCAAAGGACTATTTACACAGGATCTGAATGATCGGCCAACACCCTTGAGCTAGTGTGGTTAAAACACACGAGACTCCAAGACTACACTTCGGAAGAAGTGAAGTGATTGCCTCTGACTGTCCAAAAGTGTTTGGCCAGCAGAACATATGTGTCTTTACCAGGGAACTAAGATGCTCACCTTCACCTCTGCACAACAAAGAGATAAGGCATGTGATTAACTTTAAACGCTCCAGTGGATGTGTTTCTAAACTGTGTATAAAAGCATCTGATTGCATGTTTTGCTAAACAGCAGCCAAAGCCAGTGCAAAATTTCTTCTACAGACATTGTGTGTGATCCATGCCCACCTTTAAACTCACCCTCCCACTGGCATATTTCTGTAACTATTCTGGCTCTACAAGTGCACTAGTTACCAGGGAGGTGTATGAACTTCATGGTATAAGAAGTTCAAAATTAACAGTTTAATACCTTTATTATCATTGGTAATTATAATACCCGAAAGGTATGGCACTCTTTAGCCACCAGAAAGGCAATATTATCAACCAGTCAACACAATATTCTTATTCATGAGTTCTTTTTTCATACAAGACTTTGTGTGAAGTATTTATTTAGCAAATGAGACATAAAATTGACAATGAGATCTGGGAGGAGATGGTAAAACATTTGACTGCTAATAGTTATGTGTACAATTGGACAGTCATAAACCTTAGCCATAGTTATAAGGGCAGAGTTCAAGGAGTAGTTGATTTAAATCTTCTCAGGTCAAGATGATACTGAATACAGGGCTTTTACTTTCTAGGTAAGAAAGGAAAAGAAAGTCTGATGTTGCACAGAAAAAAAGTAGGGAAACTACTAACCCTGTGTTCTCTAGCAAGTTCTTCCACAATGGCAATGGCCATTTAGCTACACTTATGTTTGGTGTCTTTGTGTGCTGTGGCAGACCCAGCAGAATGGACCTCTCTGGGAATTTACACAAAGCCTAAGTTGATTCTTAATCACTAAAACATTGACATGGGTAGCTAATGAGGAAAAAAGGGTAATGGGGCAAAAAGGGGTTCAAAAATACCAAGACTGAGTAACTTTAGGCACCCAGAATTCCAGATGATGCTCTATTTTACATTTAGAAACCTGTGTTCTGCTTTCATCTTGTCTTGGGCAGGAAGCAATGTAGCAGAGAGTCTGACTCTGCTCCCAGGCAATTCAGCTGACTGAAAAATTCATTTATCTGTAGCTCAATTCCTTTTTTACAATGTAAGCATAATCCCTCTCCATTTCACCAGAATCTTTTAAATGACTGTGTGCAGAAGGTGGTAAGAGTATTTTTGCTTTTTAAACATTTATTAAGCGTCTATATTTAAACATCTATTTTTGCTTTTTAAGGCATCTACTGGTTAATCTTCAGCTCAGCTCAAAGCTGATTTTGGTCTACATACCATAGCAGGTGGGAAAATTGCAGGAAAGAATGGAAAGTTATATAAGGGCTAGTTGTAAGTCATTTAAGCCAGTGATTCATATACAAAGCATCATTAGTTGAGCATTAGAACCAGTCTTATATTTCATACACTGGTACAAGGAATAAGTAATACCTACCAAATTAATTAATTCCAAATCAGCTAAAATAAACTTCATATATAAAGAAAAAAAATTAGTAATAAACTTGAACAATGTTTTCCTAAATTTAACATGTGTAATGGAAATTTTATGTGAATTTTACATACATGAAACTTACCTATGTGAAACTTACATAATGCAACAACAAGCAGTAAAAGTGGTCAAATCACTGTGTTCATTCCATAATATTTTTACAAGGCATTAGCCACAACTGCTGTAGTTGTACATGCCACTTTTCTCAGCTGCACTAAAAAGTGTGTTCATTTTAAGTGTTTATTTGGCCCACTGTTTCTGGGTAAAAGCAGAATTTTGCAAATGTTAATTTCATAATTCTTCAATTCATTTGTCTGTGTAATTCTACATAGATTTAGTGGGGAGAAAGTTATTGTAATTTGGCTGGTGTAGTCAGTATTTCTGTACACCTTACAAGATAAATATTGTTTTATTTTACTTCTTTGAAGCAGATTCTAATAACCTTATTTATATCCACCAGTATATTACCATATAACTAATTTCAATAAAGTCTATATAATTGCTTTTAAAGTGTTACTCACTGAAAATGGATCAATGTTTTATCCCTTATTTAGATCTTACAAATCTCTAAGACTTCAGCCTGCATCACTTATATAGTTTAGCACCACTATAAATTTTGTGACATAACCACCAAGTTTCACTGAAGTAAATATAAGAGGCTTTTATCAGCATCAAAGGGAATGGGGCTTTATCCTATGCCAACTTACTCATAGTCTGGAATCTTCAAAAGCACTCGGCCTTCTTCCGAACCCTGTTCCAGATTATGTCAAAGTAAAAATCCCAGTAATTTCAAAGGAAGCTTTTGAAGTGCTTTTGAAAATCCTACATGTAGTTATTATTTCAAATTTAGCACCTGAACAACATCTCATTACGTATATTCACAGGAAATATATATTGAGATCAGAGCTGTTTCTCTTAATGATCTTTCAGAGACTCTTGATACAAATGCTAGTACAAAATAGGAAGAATAGAATAGCCTTGTTGCATTTGTTTGAAAGAAGACATAAAACAAGAAAAGCAATATTCTGGTCCTATTTAAATCAGTAGTACAATTTCTATTGACTTCAATAAATCCAGGATTTCCTCCTGAATATATTTCAAGTTACTTAAAAGCTTCAGAATATTCCTTCAATGAAGTAGCTTAAAAACAAATAAAATCCCATTTAGATATTGATAGATCAAACACTGTTGCACAAATATCATTTGCAACAAAAAATGTAGCAAAAATGTACGCTTGCTTGAAAGCATATTTTTCTGAAAATACATTGGAAATATATTTCTGACATCTAATAAACTATTCCATTCCGTCAGTCATGTTTGTGTGAGGTCCAATGATATCTGAAGTGAAATGTATTATGAAGTCTACGCTTTAACAGTCAAATTCATTTTTCCTGGTATATACAGAAGTTAAAATCTTGGTATCATTGACTCCAATGGAAATTCTGCACTTACTGTTAAAGCAATGGGGTTTTACCAGGCATTGCCATGGTAAAAGGTAGACATTATTCAAGTTTCCTTATTTCTAAAGCTATAGAATTATAAACATGATATTCTGGGAAAACTGTAGATGTCCTCAAGCAAACAGATTTTGGCCATATAACCTTTTAGTCTGAGTTGAATCTCTTGTATGGATCAAAATGTTACCCCAGTTCCCAAACAGAGCAATTTCTTCCTTGCACAAAGCAGATATTTCTGACAAGACTGTTGTTGCACAAATGCCCTGATGCTCTTATTTTCAAGTTTATGCTTGAATTTTCTGCCTGAGATCAGCTCCATTCATGCAGCCATATCCTAAACCCATATCCCATGCAGAATAAAAGGGACAAACCATTCTCCCGTGAAGCCCTAGGCACAATCTGTCTGCAGATACATGGAATTAAGCTTATAAATACCTGAGTCAGTGCCCTGATAAGAACATTTGTTTCACTCTAGCAGCATGGTCTATAATGGTAATTAGTTTTCTGCAGTCCACTTGTATTTTTTCATAGAATCTCCACTTGCTAAGAGTCTCAATGATTCATTCTCTTTTGGTGGAGACGCACGGTACGGAAACCTTTCAGACCTTGGCTTTTGTTTCTTTTCACAAGTAGCTATAAACAAAGGTCTATAAAAATACCTGGAAAATGAGCGTGTCCTGCAAATGTAGAGCAAGAAGTAGAAAGACAAGAAAAAGTATTCCAGTAAAAAAGTTAATAAAATTCAGCAGCAGGCATATCTACATATAAACCTATAGGACCAATACAGAAATGTAAGGATTGCTTTAAAAAGCAGTAAACCATTTATACACTTTAACTTCACTGTAAAAACTGTGAAATTAAATGGACGTAGCAACATGGACAGTTAGAAAGTAATTACTGAATTACGAAGCCATAAACTTCCAAAATATTAAAGTATATGTATGAAACATAAGAAGTTTTAGAAGTAATAAGTAATTCAAACATTGCATTAAATTATTTTTTAATGGGAAATAACGTTCATACAGGCATCAAAAGAACTGTTTCATCAACATAATGGGATTACACTGTGAGTAGATTATATAAAAAACCACAGACTTACCTTACCCTGCCAGGGTGCACACCTGTGGTGCTATAAAAAATCATCATAACTCCTACCCCATGCACTGGACTTGTTTCTGATGGGTGCAGAGTGTCGCTGACTTGGTGAAACAGAGCATGAACTTTCTTCATGAGCCTTCATACATGGTGCATAATTATTTGAGAATGCATAGAAGAATTCATAAAGGTATAAAAAATGTAAGCAAAGAATACTTTTACCAATTGCATTAGGAAGAGGCTTAAAATTTAATGCAATTAAACTGGTTTGTGCTTCAGCTATGATACAGTATTTTTTATCAAACATATTAAAGAATGAGCCCAGGAAGCCAATTTTTCCTTTAGGAAACAATTGTTGAAGTTAACAGAATTTGTATTCGTATAGCAAAAATCAGCTGTGTTAAAATTTTACTTTAACCAGTAAATTTAATTTCTCTATACTTTTTGCTATATTCCTCATATAACTACAAGTTTCAAGTATGAAATATCAAGTATCCAATATGATATACTACAGTGCATTTAACAACAGTAAAGACTTGGATCAAATTAAATGTTTATTAAAACTGAATGTCAGCCAGTGACACCAGAGATGGCTTCCCTTTTTATGAATTGACACACAGACCTCATCTCAGAACAGAGGCTCTCTGTGGCTGGAAGAAAGAAAAAAAAAAGAAAAACAGCAGTAGTACAAAGTCTTCTCTTGATCACCATCTAAATCAATGAGAACTCTTGCATGACTGCTAATTCTTGCATAAACTGGCAGTACATGCTCACTAAATCCATACATGTGATAAGATTCTTTCAGAGCACATGAAAGAATATTCCTATTAGACTTTTCTTTTTGACAGTTCCCTGACAGATGTCCCATTTGGATTAAAATATTTCTTTTAATTGCAAGAAAGAAGAAGAAGCAGCATCACTGGAGCTAGTAGCGCCATAGGACCACCATAAAGTGACTGCTATTTGTTAATGCCATTTAGAAACTGCTAAAGTAACATTAGTAAGTGGAAGCACTTGATGCTAAGGGATTTAACCATACAGTAAAGAAACTTTATGGACAGATCATTAATCTCTGACTGCAAAGAGTTAGACTTGATTTTCTGCCAAATGTTTGACTCTAAACAGTTTGCCAAATGGCAAAAGCTAAATTATAGAAGAAATACATATTAAAATAAGACCATTTAAATTTTACATCTACTGTGAGAATAGGCAAACACCATCACATTTTTAACATAATTTCAAAATGCAATTCCTAATCCAATAAAAACATCTCATAAAAATTGGCATAAAGTTGAAATAAAATTAATTAATGAGTTGTGTACCACATTATGTTTTCATTTCCAACTTGTTAAAACAGCAAGTTTCACCACTCATTCTCATGTGTTACATTTCTCTCACTTTTCTCAGTATTTGTGTGTGTGTGGGCACATAAACATGTTTCCACCAAGAAAGTACCAGCCTGTAGTTGAAAAATATCCATGTTCTGCTAATAACAACACCTGACAATCAGAAAATATTTCATTACAGCACTTGAAGGAGAATGAAGAGTAATATTATTGCACTCTGTATACGGACTGAGAGGGGCAGAGGGCTGTTCTCAGACCATTTACTGTGGCTGTTTTAAATGACATCAATATTCCTATGACATTAAAAATTTCACAGAAGACCAAACAATTCCTGCTGTCTAGTCTCTCTCTGGCCCTAGTTCCCCGCACAATTAAAATGAGGAGAAATGGTTGTGTTTCCCAAGAGAAGATGCCTGCAATGGCTGATGCATGGAGTTTGGTGTCCCTTGGAGGAGAGCTATGATGTACAGAGGATCCATGAGCTGCCCAGGCTCCTACCAGCATAGAAACAGGGTGAAGGCAAGTATGCTCCAGGGCCAGGGCAGAAAGCTGCCTCATGGGACAAGCTGGCTAAATTGTCCAAGTTCATGAGTTAAAGAAGCTAGGAGTCATCTCTCATCCTGGGAGGAGCAGATGTATAGTGACCTGCATCTGGGCAACTAAACTGCTTCATGAAGCTGCATCCATGATGTTTTTGAAACCAGTCCTTGTGCTTTAACATGCCCCAGGCTATGCATGGCAGTTATTTGAGAGAGTACTACTGGGCACAGGCCAACATCATGAGAAAAGCCATGCCAAAAATTAGCAGTGCTGAGCCCTGCGCTTTCACACTGGTTAGTGAAGTGTTACAGACATAACCTGTAAGTCCTCAGCTTGCCAAGAGCTTGCCAAGAGGTCACACACAGGGATCCAGCAATAATTATTCCTCATTCACCTGTCTGAGGATGCCAAACAACTGATGGTATTTGCACATTGAACATTGTGCAAGGCTACACACATACAGCAGTTTTTCAAAAACTAGAGAATGGTAAAGCAAGTTAATCAGTGACCATAAAGAGCATGGTGCTCTTAAAGCTGATGATCACAGCAGAAAGAGGAAATCTCCAGTTTCTAGTTCTGCTTTTTGTAAGTTACTTTGACCGATACTAAAAATGTTGCAGAGAACAATTCTTTAACAACAGTAAATTGAGACTACTAGGTGGCCAGTACACAAATCAGAGTGATTGGCATTTCCAACTCAGAGTAAATATTAAAAAGGGAAACTCACTTCAAAGTAATTAGATTACAGGTGGTTGCTTTCATTTTATTACAAATACCTTGCATGAGTAATATCTACTTGTCGGAACTGTTATGAGAAAACAATTGCATATTTCTGATGAGGAACAAGAAAAAAGGTCCATTTCCACAAAATGTGTATGATAAAAAAGTCTTATAAGGATTGTACTTTAACTTAGAAGTTTAATAGGAACCTACATTAAAAATAATTTTATTTTATACAATTTTATCTCTATTTTTCAAAGCACTTTACAAAACTGTTGTAGGAAGCATATTCACTTCATTTTTTCTGATAAGGAAAACACACTTAAGTTGTGTTCTTAGACTTGCAATACCTCTCATAAACTGTGTACAATTTTTTGTCCTTTCTCTTTTTACGCTTACAGCATGAAATACACTGCTCTCTAGCTGTGCAAACATAGTAAAGGAAACAGCAGCTTCCCTGGCAAGCTTCTGCATCAAGGAGAGAGGTTTGGTCCTGGGACACAGAAGGGACCTGACAAAGTTGTAACTGGAATCCACCAGATCCCTTCTTGCTTCAAGATTCCAATGACTTAGTTATGCTTGATATTGTAATCACTTGGATGAGACTTGCTATGGCTCATCTTCAATTTTTACTAAGATAATCAAGGTATTATACTTCAAGAGATTTCTTTGTATTAAAACTAATCTGTTTGGGTATCTGTGGATATATTCAGCTGGCAGTGCACGGCCATGCAGTGACACTGAAACACATGGGCCACCTGAGAGATACAGCACAGGGACCATCACTTCATTCTCCTGGAAACACAGATGAGATACTGTAAGCTGTACTGATTGGTCCTCATCAGCTGTGTGTGATCCCCTGGGTGAAAGGGCTCAGTCTCAAACTAAATTCCAGCCTGACTGTTTTGCTGTTTTAAGTAAAAATCAGTCCAAGGCTGTGCCAGGTTGACACCCAGTATCAAAACTCAAGATGGGGTAGGCAACTTGGTTCCAGACTGCATTCAGAGTGTACAGGAGACTTGTGAAAGCACAAACAAGGTACTGGATGTTCCTTGTTTGTTTCATGCCATGTGCCTTTAAAGTTCCCAAAGGTTTTAGAAATAACTAGCAGGATCTTAAATGTCCAGATACTACACCACTGAACAGAAATTGTGTGTTGAATACTTCCTCCAGAAGCTGTAAAGATGTGCAGTGCCTCTACTGAGAATGTCTATTGGCAAGGTAGCCCTTTATCAGGAGGAAGTTGTCTACAGTATGGATGTGTGAATGTGAAAAAAAAATGAACTGGCATCTCTTCATAAGCAGGCAATAAAATGTAGTTTTCTCTAAAGCTTTCTGTGAGGAAACAGTGGCCAGTGCAAGAAGGTTTGCTCATGCTCTGAAGGGACTTGGTAAGCAATGTTAGAATAAAAATATATGTAGTCCAAAACTAGGAAGTGGTACCTGCCAAAGTCACAACCTGACGTTAGAAATCAGTATTTTTAAACTTCTGGGTTTTGAGCTTGTAATGAGGGTTCACTGGGATCACACTATCAAGATTTACTCAAACCATGAGTAAATGAAAAACATACTGAGAGACAGAGCAGAGAGAGAGAGCATGGATTCTTCTCTGGAAATGATTTGTTTCTGGGGGCCAGAGCCCTAAGCACTGAATGTAGTAAGATGCAGCACTGGAAAATGGAAATGAGGGAGGGAATGAAGGTAGGATGGGAGCACAAAACTGAAAAAAACAGCTGAACAGCTGAAAGCTTTAGGGAGAGGGATAAGAAAGAGAAATAAAATCATGAAGGATCACATATTAAATAGAAGGGAAAGCATTCAGGGTTAATCCAGAACCACAAAGTAGCCTTGCTATGTTATTAAATACCATGTTTTGTATAAGCATCATTTAAACAATCTCTTTAACGGGATACAGCAGCTGCACGCCAGGGCACAGTGACACTGAACAAACAGCTGAGGAGAGGAAGGATATAATACTTTCGACAGGATGAACTTTATGAGTTTATGATGTAATGAGCTGAATCAGAATCTGGCTAGGGTGCTGCAGTTAAGCCTTTTAATCTTGCAAAAAATAAATAAATACTATTAGCTATTTAACAACCCCAGTATTAATTTTACATCTCACCTGGGGAAAATCCTGTGCCCTCTGCCAAT
The DNA here is from genome assembly GCA_025769975.1 of Gallinago jamesoni. NCBI lineage: Eukaryota > Metazoa > Chordata > Aves > Charadriiformes > Scolopacidae > Gallinago > Gallinago jamesoni. The sequence continues at coordinate 103,232,221 of JAOQGH010000023.1, read as the reverse complement.
AAACAACTCAAGCATCAACTTGGACCTAGGTTTGGTAACATTTCCAAGAAAGAAGAGTAAAAAGAGCCACCAACATTGTTTCCTCCTGTTGCTTTTTATTTTCTTGGTATTCTTCCAAGTAGAACTGATCTCGGAGAATGTTACCAACTCTGTAAGGTATGACAGGGTTGCATGGAAGGTGAGGCATCTCCTGCAAAAAATCTGCCTAAGAGTAAATAAAACAAAGCCTTCTGCTCTCAGATCTTTAAACTTGTACAAGCCAAAACAGTCTGGGAATGGGTTTCCATGCTTCTGCTTCTGACCTTATGCTTAAATTGTTGGCTCTGGTCTGATATAGGACAAAAGTTCAAACTATTTCCCTCAGGAATAAGCAGCAGTATTTGCCCTCAGTTATATTTCTCACAACTCACTGTTTGTCTTTATTGTATTTATGTGGAAACTGGGAGGTAATATTACAAAAAATATACAAAAAAATAGAGATTTTTATTTAAATAAATACTGGTGAATACTGTGATTGTAAATATTTATTTAAATAAATACTCTGACTACTGTGATGACTACTGACATTTGGTCAAGAGGCACCTTAATTTCAACTTTTAAACTCAGTTCAAATTGCTCTTTAAGGACTTATCTACATTTAAAAGTTACCATAATTCAATTAAATTTGTTCAATTAAGTGATACAGGCTTCAGGTGTAGACTTATTTCAGTTTAAAATACATAAAGCAGCACTGACTTGCATCCATGCTAATCTGTCATTGCTTTCATCCCAGAGAGGAAATTTTGGTAGGACTGGGTGATGGTCTTGCACTAGCATTGCTGAGTATTTTCTCAAGCGTTCCATTTGGCACAAACACACAATGTTACACCCCACAGAGCTATTCCACTGCATTCCTGACATATTTTTGGTCAAAGGCTTTTGGTTTTTAGCTATCTTTGCCCTAAATAATTTCATTTCTTTTTAGGGGTCAGAAGTGAAACCAGGGTTCAATGCTGAACAACTTGCAATTTCCAATAGAAAAAATCTGGCCAAACCTTGCTGGACCACTTACAAAAATAATAAATTCTGTACAATATTGCCACACTGCAACCACTACAGATAAAATAATTCTATGTAATGAAATAAACTACAAAATAAATCTGAAAGGCTTTTCTTTTCAGAGGACTGTAAAATCAGATTTGGACCGCTCCTATGCCTGGCAGATAACCTAAGCTCACATCCTGTACACCTGAGTTACCTCAACTCGACTCTAGGCACGTAAATTAAGTCACTTTCATACAGAGCCCCCGTATGGGGCTTAAAACACTAAGGCTAGGAGGGCATCTAGTTTTGATCTGAAAACACCTTCAAGTAGATTTTTTTTCCTAAGTTTATTGCCCAGATATTCAAATGCACTTATCTCACGTTCAACTTCCAACCATAATTTATTATGCCTTAATGCCCAATAACAGTTCTTATGCTGTTTTGTCTGAAGAAAGAATTTGTGTGGTACCGTCTCATTGGTATAAGAAAAAGAAGGCTGAGGACACAAGGCTTGGCAAGGAGGGACATGATACCCATGTGTCTGGCAGCAGCACAGCTATGGTTCAAGCGTTTGTCCAAAGACCTGGATGGGTGTTAAGGACCCCAATGGTGCTGTGACTTCATGGAGAACTTTTAGTGATGTTATGGCTGTTATTACCAACGGCAAATGCTAGCTGAAAGCCAGTCTATCTATACAAGCTGCCACCCTCTCCATTAATAATTTTTTTCCCATCCACAAAACATGTTTGTGATCTTCCTCTTTTTTAATTTTCTATTTCTTTTTTTTTTAAGATGGACACCAAAATTAGATTTTATTAATTTGTAAAACATTACTTTGTGTTTCCCTGAACTACAGCTGACCTTGGAGCCACTTTCAATTCAGAATTTGTGCTGGTTTAGAAAGTAACACTATGCATTAAGCAGAACTGGAAACAATCCAGGTATAAAGTTTTACTTTTCTCTCCAATCATACAAATGAAACTCAGTTTTATTCATCACATCAGCAGACAATGTATTTCCTAGCTGTATAAAAAGATGGAAGTAAGACTCTGGTATCCAGTGAGATTGCACGTGTAGTGCAAACATCATCAAGCTCAAAGAACCTTTTCCAAACAAATATTTTTATTTATCTCTATAACAAATGGAGATGCTACTACCCATAATTCCATGACTGTTTGCCTTACCCATAGTTCCATGACATGTGACCCTTATTCTCCACCATCTTTTCAATCTTTATTCACAAATAAACACAAAAAAATGTAGGAATCTATGTCTAGAAATATCTTATAAGCAACCACACCTTGCTGAGAAGTTTCTGTATTGAAAAGATACAAATATACCTTTTAAATTTCCATTATTCCTCTGCTTTTGTTGAACAATGATATCCAAATGCAGAATAGTATACATAGAGTAATATATTTTAGCTACTTTTGGGAACAGAAGGAAAAGGATGAACAGAGATCCCTTTTAAAACCTCTTACTACTTAGAATCATAGAATCCTAGGACCATAAAATCGTAGGATAGCTGGGGTTGGATGGGACCTTCAGAGGCCATCTAGTCAAACTCTCCTGCAAGAAGGAGGGACATCTTCAACTAGATCAGTCGCTCAGAGCCCTGTCCAACCTGACCTTGAATGTTTCCAGGGGTAGGGTATCTACCACCTCTCTGGGAAATATGTTCCAGTGTTTCACCACCCTCATTGTAAAAAATTTCTTCCTTATATCTAGTCAAAAACTTCCCTCTTTTAGTTTAAAGCCATTACCCCTTGTCCTGTCGCAACAGAACCTGCTAATAAGACTCCTTTAAGTACTGAAAGGTCACAATAAGGTCTCCCTGCAACCTTCTCTTTTCCAGGCTGAACAACCCCAACTCTCTCATCCTTTCCTCATAGGAGAGATGCTCCAGACTCTGATCATCTTCATGATCCTTCTCTTGACCCACTCTAACAGGTCCATGATTTAGTTCTGTGAAACTTACTTGTGGTTCAATGATGTCCAGTGTTGTTATAGATCAGATCAATTAACATTTTCTTCGTACAGCAGTGGCTCAAGTGTGCTTTTTTATAACCCATACAACTTTTATTCTTCTATAACTTCATCTATGTCCACGAGTCCTCTCTGAGATAGACAAGTATCAAAAACAAAGCAAACAGACCAATTTTCTGGAGACTAGTAAACACCAGTTCCTCTTTAGTTTTCTACTGTTTGTATTCCTGCTCCTTATGAGGAATTCTGGGAATGCAAACAAATATTTTAAAATTTTAGACTTATTTTCTTTATTCACAGAAACAAAGATAGCATCAGAAGCTATCAGAATCCATCAGCAGCCTTCAGGTTTCAGTATGTGTTCTGTTTAGTTTTGTATTTTTACAGACTTACTAATACTTGAATTAAATATTTTTGTTAAATGCTGAGATGGTTCTCAACTAGTATTGAAATCTTTTCTCTTTATTACTCTTTGACATCCAGGAAATGAAATGCAGACAGAAAAGGAAGGGTCAACATGGATGAACCCTGAATCCATCTTTAGGTTTTATAGGCTGCCTGGATGTATGATAACATTCTGGATATTTTGAGAATTTAAATATGCCTCGAAGATGAAAATTTTAAGGCATGAGATCACTCATGGATAAAAGTACTTTTTAAAACAAACAAGTTTTTCCTGACAAATATTTTTATGAGACAATTAGCAGCCCTTCCCTTTACTGTTCCCTTAGAAAATAAGCAGACACCGATTCACTTCCAAGCTGCTGATGAAAAAATAAGGGCTCAGTGGAAAACAAAGCATACAGGGACAATACTGTTGATATAAATGAATGAATACATTTCATTGACAATTGAGTTTGTCAGTGAGACTCTAAATAACCAAAAAAGCAGACTTGTAGGGAAAGTAAGTTTCCTGCTGAACTCTGGCATGTGGTAGGTGATCAAGATTAACATCTCAAAGTATTTTTCAGAAGTCAAAATTACTGAAATATTTTGGTTTATAAATGGCAAAGGAACTTTATTAAACATTTCTTTTTTGATAATGTTGAAATAAACCATATTCAAAGTATTAAAATATTGAAGTATAGTATTTCATTTTAGAAGTGCAAACCAAAATGTAATAAAATATGAAATATTGCATATGATTTCAAGTGATTAAATAACTTTCCTTAGATCAAACCCAAAATGTAACATAATTATTAGATTTCATTAAAAAGAACATTCCCATAAAATCCTGTATGCTAGCCTATAAGTTAATATGACAACCGTTTGAAGTGATTCCATTAGAATACATATCGACATATTCACTGGAAACATTCTAATTTTGACAGAGTAGCATTTTACCTCAAAGGGTGTTGACTAACTCTCTAAAATACTTTTGTTCTCTTATGTTAAGGAAATGGACTAATGCTGGGTTATACATCATGATAACTCATAAATTCATGGGGAATCTCATTTTATACACACTGCAGACAGCTTAGAACTCTGTTCTGCCTTTGAAAGTGACTCACTGTGACACACACACAGACATATCTGGTATTTATAGTTTCTTTTGTCCCAGCTTTGGACGCCTTTGCTCTCATGTCAAGTCATAAAGATCCTAGGGCAATATAGAATTTCCTGAAAATAGTTTAATTGCTCACTGACATTGTCTTCAGTGAAATCTAATTTAAAATTAAGATCTTGCAGGCCTTGCCAACTTGTGAAACATGCAACACTACATTTATTGCTGAGAATATCTGACGTGGCATTTAATCCACTCAACATGAAACAAAAAGGTGTTTTTCTTCATTTCCAGCTTTAACCATATAAAAGCTGGATGTATCAGTCTAAGCTATTGACCTTAAACTGCCTCTGTGGTCAGTAGGGAGAAATAGCCTTTTCACATGACAATTCATCTGACTTTTCTTAGGTACGTATTTTAGGATGAGATGAACGGTCCTCTAGGGATTTAAAGTGAGATAAAATGCCACCTAGAAATCTGATATCTGTATCTAACCTAATCACCTGAGGCTTCCTCTGCAGTCAATGGAGAGAAATAGGCTTCCTCATATGACCTTCAGTGTCCCCAAGGAATCTAACCTCCAGCAATATGCTTCACCCAGGCTGCAGTGCTGGGAAGTCTGGTAGCAGGCTGAAAATCACCAAATCCCTGCATGCAGCATAACTTTGTAACCCATCTGTCACAGAGTGGAGCCCCACGTCAGTCATTTCAAACAGTCTCGCTGTTCAGGCTTGATACCTTACTCTCTAGTTTCACCAGCTGATCACAGTATCTGCCCATGCTATTCCAAACGCTCACACACATGCTGCACTAATGATACAACAAAGGATCATTTTAAAAAACTCCATAAATGAGGAGCTAGGAAACATCCCATCTGTATCTTGTACTGGATTAAAACAATGTTACAGTGGTGTAGTTCTGAATTAATCGCATCAACTTCAGTGCAGTTATTGTGGCCTGGAGCCAGTAGGAGAGCACAAAAGCAGCGTTTGTGGCTCTTTCTTTAGCTCATGGCAGCTGTTCAGCTCATCTTTGATCATACTTATTTTTTTGCAGTTAAGCTTTTTGGTCACACTACCTTTGTAGAGATAGCTGTTCCGAACGATACCGATGTTCCCATGCCAGCAAAGGTATTTGTGCGTGTGGATTAGCCAGTTTTTACTTGTCATGCACTTATTCGCTTTTGTGTTGTTTTTGTTTTGTTTACAAAAAGATATTCAGCTACTCAAGGAACGTAAGCACCGGCATATGACATAGCTGAGCAGCTGCACATGAGAGCTGACATTGGTGCAAAGTGCTCATTTGTAGCAGATAGGAAGAGCTACGCTGGTTTTGGTCAAGACAAGAGGCTGGTAGCTAATTTAATACAACAATGAACATCAGATGTTCCTAGCAAAGAGCATCAGGACAGGGCACCCCTGGAGCAATGCATTGCTAGAACAGATGTCCAGTTTTCAGTCCTTTGTAGCTCAAAGATTTCCTGAGCTGGTGTGAGTGTCTTTGAATTTAACAGCCCTGAAACAATTTTCGTCCATGTGAATTTATCACTTTTTTAATCCATATAAACTTTCAGCATTGCAAGTGCCCAACAGCACAAAGTTCTCCAACTTAATTATGCACTGCATGAAGTATCCCCTCCCTGTTTTCAGTCACCAGTTGTTAATTTTATTTGATACTGCTTGGTTTTTATGGTCAAAGAGATACAGAGTGATTGTTCCTTATTAACCCTCTCCAGTTTCTACATGATTTTGTAGACCTGCGCCATATATTCTCTCATTCATCTGTTCACAAGGCTGAATGCCACTCAATTTCTCATTACTAAATATTGCATATCATTGATTATCTTTGTCCTTTTTGTACCTTTTCCTGTTCTACTAAAATGTTTGTAAGCAAAAAGGAATGAAAAGAAATAAAGGTTTATCAGGATGAATAAAAAAGTTTTATTTTTAAGAAAAAAGCCCCTATTTCGGGGACATAAATTGAGAGTAAATAGAAGCCTAACTATGATTTCTTTTCCTTCCTATGTGAAGGTGGTGGCAGCAGTTAAAACAGCTCAAAAACCTCCAACATTTTCCTCAAATGTGTCCATCTCTTTTTTTGGATAAAATCTAGACCAGCAGATTCCTCACAGGTGATAAGAAAACACTTCCATAGAAATTTAAGAAATCGTTACTAAGCAAGCTTAACATTTAAAAATCTGGAACAAACCACAGAACAATCCTAGCTAAAGTTTGTGAGTGATCTTTGAAATAGTAATAAATCATGAGGAGTTCAGTTCATTGGTACACAGCTTGGAAGACCACATGCAAATTTTAGTTTAATGTGTTCAAGTGGCAATAGCCATGGTGACCAAAGCTTCCTTATGTCAGTGTTTCCAGGAGGGCTAACACAATCTGTCCATGTAAAAAACACCTTGACTAGGTGCTCCAAGTTCATGTTATCTCAGCATTGACAGGAGCAACTGCTCCTGTAATATTTTGCTTAGTTCTTGTGTCATGGTTTAAAAGATTTTCTAAGGACTGAGGAGATTCAGAGATGAACAACTAAAAAACTTTTGTACCTAAAGATTCCAGAAAAACAATCTGTTAGAGGGAAGGGTAAAGGACAGAAAAGTTTATAAACACACAAAATAAAACTTTGATCATGATATTTTTGGTCTAAGACATGACAAAATACAGTGGCTGAAAGCTGAAGTTAAAAAATCTGAAGCTAGAAATTAAGAACAAATTTTGAACAGTGAGGGTAATTAGCCAATGGAACAACTAACAAATGCTTTCAATCAAAACCAAATGTTTTTCAAAACATTTCATACTCAAGTTCAAACTTAGAATATATAGGTCAGGCTAGATGATTACAAAGCTCCCTTGTGACTTCATAATCTATGGCTCTAAGGATCTAAGGACACCCTGAAGACTATGTCTGAAAAGCAACAAACAAGAAATAAACATTGTATAAATGCTTCAAAAAAGTATGTTGTTTTCACAGAAACTAGAATTACTTCAGAAATTATTCAGAAACAGAAAAAGGAATAATCACTCTTTAATAATTCATTTCAGGGTAGTAAATCATTTTGGTCTACTGAATTTACCTTTTTGTCACTGGAAGTTGAATAATGCCCATTGAATATAGTAAAGGTTGAGTAAAATAAGAAAAACAGAAAATGCTCAAGTGACTTTTTGAAGTTATTTTTACATGATTTCTGGCATTTTCATTTTGAGTGCCATGTGACTTTCCCTTATCATTGTCAAAGCAAAACTGTCTAGGTACAGATAACATATGTGAATGTAAAGATGTTTTCTGTCTCTTTTGAAGTTGCCTCTTTGAACCCTCTTGAAAAGTTTTGTATTTGAAACTATCTGTTGATTGTTTACTAGGAAGATAGCGTAGATATGTTAGGGTTTTTATAACATAGAGTATTTTTTGCTCTACTTTTCTATTCAGACAATTTTTCATTAACACTATGTCTTGGTTTAAATGAGACCCATCTCCTTTATGGACACAAAGGAACAAATGATGTTTTTTCAAACTTCAGATAAATGGCAATCCTTACATAATGGTGGGCATTTCCTCTTTGGAGATCACCACTGAATCAGGACATTCAGACAAACTCACCGCTAAGCTGTTCCCTGGGGCTAGGCTCAGTTTGTCCAAAGCTATGCTTATTACATGTGCTTTGGTCAGCACATATGCAATCTTAGACAATAGCTTCTTTCTGCAAACAATAGCCAGTATTAAGAATGTCATCAGATATAATGGCCATGAGCAGGACAATTCTGCTTTCTTATGAAAGCTTTCATAATGGAGCGGTCAAAGTGTGCGTGTGTGTGCCTGTGTGTCTGTGTCTGTGTGTATCTGTGTCTGTGTGTGTTTTAAGAAAGATCCACCAGCACACTGCAGAAGCAGCCCTCTGGTCTCAGAAGGGCTGGTTCATGAAAGGTGCCATTTATAGTGCTTTCACAGTACCACAGAATGGAAACATTAGGTAATAGTAAAATCCCAGAGCTAGACTTACTAAATTCTGAAAACTTACTCACATTACCATGCTTTATAGGGCTTTAGGGACTTCATAACAACAATCTGTGCAACTGCAGACTTTGTTTAATGAAAAAATAAATAGAAATAGTTACCCAAAAATTAGTCTAAAGACTGGTATTCCCTTGTTAGTGTCCTTTAATAATTTTCACTATGCCTCCATTTGCACTCTGTCTAGAAAATAAAAGTCTTATTCATGCACAAAAACACAGATCTGCCTTCTCAGTGAGAAATTTTGTAACATTTCTGTAGTAGAATCAACTGTAGCAGCTCAAGGTCTTTTTCTGAAAGAGGAAAAACGTTTAGCTGGATATTGCATTACTTTCAGGAGATTTCTTCACTGTTGTATAATTTATCTGACATTTGCCACAGGGCCTACATGCCACTTTAGTTACTCTACTGATTTTTAAGGGATGGATATGCATGTGGAAATTAGGGGATCATTCATTTTTCCCCCTAATTTCATCAAATTACATGCACTGTGATTTTAGATAAATCACACTATTACACTGTTTCCCCTTCCACATTTTCAGAAACTCATGGGTTCACTTTGGTTTGCCTTTAAGCAGTCACTATTTGCATCAATATCCCAACCGATCGGGTTAGGCTGATGTGTCCTCTAAATGGTGTCCTCTCAACAGCTCTCCTCAATGCTCTGTCATGAATTTGTTTGGGTTTTTCTCATCGAGAGGTATCAGAGCCAAAGCTCCAGAATGTCTCACTTTCCATACAAGGCTTCCTATGTATTTTAAATTGCTCCTGTGTAAGGGAGCAATGTGACTTTATGCAGCTCTACTGTGGGAGAAACAAAGAAGTTGGTTGAAAAGACAGACAGAAATATATCAGCCTTGCAGTCTCGAGCGACCCTCAGGCAGGTACAGCACATATGCCTTCTAGCTTTACTGCAGACAGAATTCAAAAGATCAGCCTTTTTCTGACCCCAGATATGAGCATCTGGCAAAGACCAGCATCCTCCACTATTTTGGCAGTTTGCAAAGACACAGACTGGCCTGGATTACAAATCGGAAACACTCAACACTGAAAGTGTATTTTTTGCCATTGGGATAGTAGAAAACTGGGAGAGACAGGCACGCAGTTGAGGGAGGAGGAGGCAAAGTGAGACTGCTTTTCTCTGCTCTTGAAACCTATGATGCAAATATTTATGCATGAGGCTGAAAGGAATTCTTGTGTCATCCCTCTACCTTGTCTGAAAAGGTACCCACATCTAAAAGGAGAGCTCACAACAGTGCCTAAGTTCTAAAACGTGCTGATGTCAGAATTTTGCTCTATTTACATGCTTTTGGCGAAGAGCAGCCAACTACCTGCTTATCATAAATCTCTCCTCTCCCTCCTTTCATCTTCTCCCCTACAATTTTCAGTACAGAACACCAGTGCACAAGTATGTTATTCTGTGTATGAAAGCAGTGCTTGTGAAAGATGCTGAATGCACAGTCCCAGAGACCCACATCCTCTGCAGTACAGCAAAGGAAAAAAAGATACATCATGGATAGCAGCACTGTCAGCTTCCTCGCTCTGGCTTACCAGCCTCACTGAGCTTGAAGAAACAGTCACTGAGGTGAAAGGATCATTCATCCTTTATAGCCAAGTTGTTGTCCTGACTACTAAAATTGCCATATAGGCTGCTAATTAGAGCCAGTTATGGTTATGGCTTTGGCAATGCTGACAGATGTGAACTGTTCACCCAAAGCTTATCCTGAAGGTTATGCCACTTATAAAAGCTATCAGATGGAACAATCTGCTAAACTATGGTAGATTTATACCTGCCTAAAGATGAACTCAGAGAGAATAGAGCTGAAAAAAACCCTCCAGAGATTGCCTGATCTATCGCCGTACACAAGAAGATCATGTCTACTTAATTTCTGAGATCTGTTTGTCTAGCCTGCTTTTATAAGCCCCCTGTAACAGGGATTCTAAAGCCTCTACATGTAACTCATTCCAGTGTTTCTTCAAAAGAACTACCAAAAGGTTTATTTTGATGGTTAATCTGAACTATCCCTGTACTTCCTATTTGCCATATTCTTCTCCTCTTTGTGGGGTCCTGCCATACACCAGCTAAACATGTCTCTCCAGTCTTTTCTCAGTTTATAATTCTTTCTTTCTCTGAGTGTGACGTTTTCTGGATCATTCTCTGGTCATTTTACTGTTCTTTTTGGACTCTGGCCAAATGGGTTATATCTTCCCTGTAACACATGGCCCCAACCAGGCTGGACGCTATTACAGTTGAGATTTGGCAAACCCAAAGAACGCAGGAGGGCAATTGCAATATCTTGCCTATAGGTCCCAGACCATGGTTATGGGAATGCAGAAGCAAGACGCAGCTCACCCATGTGTGTCATGTGAGCCAAATGGCTCATTGCTGTCACCTCATTTCTTCTTCTCCTTTGCTTGAGTCCTCCCTCCTCCTCCAAAAGGGAATACTCTGGCCACACTCCAAAGTCTCTGCAGGAGCACTGAGAAGCTTGAGATGTCATTCGATGATGATATTAAGGATATAAATAAATAAAAGACAAGAAGAAATCTTCACAAGACTGCCGCTTCTCACCAGTTCCACTGGGTGGGAGGTGGGTAAGTCTCCCTTTAGCAATATATTTACCAGCATATTAGTAGTAGTAGTACTATTATTATTATTATTAAAACAATTATAATTATTATTTATCATCATCATCCTGTGTGCTTTCTCTTCACCATCTAATTCTTGCCTTGGTCCTATGCTAGAAAAACCAGAAATGGTTTGTGTTATTTAAAACAGTATACAACAGTAGTAATATCCATAAGTTTAGGGCTTGATTGTTTTTCTTAAAAGTGGTCTCTGAATACAGACAACACTCAAGCTGCATTAAAACTGTTATTTTCATGACAGCAAATATCTCTGAGCTTGTGTATTAATCTGGTACTTTCATGTATCACAATGCCCCAAACACACAGCTGTCAAACAGATTATTTCTGTGATTGATATAAAATGTATGGATATGACGTCGAGAAAAAGCTGCATTGTGGGACAAATGTCCCTGAGCTTTTGGTACTGTATTTCCCAAAGAACTGGTATACATTTGAAATGTTTTATCTTGGCATAATGCAGAATTTCAGTAGAAGCCATGTCAGCTCCCTTACTAGAAAACCACAAAAATCCCTCAATATTGCATGTAGGAATCACATAATTTAGATTTTTTTTAATTACCCATGTAAATAATTATACACACAAACACAAAAACATGTGAAGAGAGGTACAAACTTATATCTTAGCCTCAGTATAGCAGCTAATCGTATCCCATGCATTCAACTAAGAGCAAAGGGTTTAAATAAAAATTAAAATGCATGGATACATGTGCCCTTTGGGAATTTCCTTACTTAAATATTTGCTCTTATTAAGAAAATGTTGAAGAAATCTAAGAATAAGCATTACATTTATGAGTTTCCTGCATTTAAAAAAAAAATACAAGCGCAACAAAACCTATTGCATATATTAAAAAAAACAAAACTAAAATATAACTTCCCATGTAAAAAGTAAGCTATAATAGCCTAGATTCTCCTTTGGAATGAGAAGTACACTTGTAACATTGTTATATGACATTAGCTTTATATCATATTCATGTCAGACTCCTGATTAAATAAAGGCCCATATTTTGCCATCAGTGCTGAGCAGCATCCATCCTCACAATTTGTTGCACTGAAATGAATAGTTATTTTGCTAGAAAGTGGTTTAGGTTAACATAGTCTGGATCTACATAGTGAGTGGAAAGAAACAGCTTACCTTTTTATTGCTTGCTTCCCAATGTTATCATTAAAATTAGATGACATTAAGTATATACAATTAAGGATATACAATTTTAGATTATTAAGTTATTTGCTACTTTCCACAACATTTATTCATAATTTCACATTTTCTATGGCATAATAGCTTAAAATAGTACAAAGATATATGGCATTTATGGCTCAGAAAGACCTTTGGCCTTTGACCTTAAAAGATCTTTATGTGGAGGCCCACGGTGGATTGATTTTTGACAGTACAGTGACAGAGCCATACAAAAAAGGTATTCATATTGATCAAGTCAGTGGATATTTCAGGTCAAAATGTCAGCCGTTGTCTTTTTCAGCTGACATCCTGGTCTGAGAAAGTTGGATTTAAGGTTTTCTTGACTTGTATTTTGATTTCTTGCCACATACGGCTGGTGTCATTAGCTCCCTGGAATGCCTTTCAGTTTCTTCCTTGAAAAATGCTAAATAAGTTCTCACTTTACCTACTGACTGAATAAGAATACAAAAACAACGGACAGCTGTGAGGCATCTGCGTATCACACAAACACTGTTGGCACAGTTCCTGCATTCAAGAGATCAGCAAGAGCCTAGTAAATAAGCTTTCTTCACTAAAGACCACTTTTGTCCATGATCATTGGAGCTGTGCTTTACTCATACACCCTCTGAATTCCTCTTTTCTTCAGTAATCACACATGCCTAGCATGATGGCTGATTCTATTCTACAGTCCTGGGCCATGTAATTATGCGAGTAATTGGCAGACAAGATGTTGTGAATACCTGAATCCCAGGTTAATTGAAACTAACACCTGCCTGAACTGTGCTGTTGTAATGGATGCAATAATACAACAAGATCAGGTCCTATTGAGTTGCACAGTCTTTTCAAGACAGGGTTTTTGATCTCCCTCCTTTGATTTGAGGGCGGTGGTAAACTAAAGTATTATGCTTTTGTTGAAGCTTATAAAAGATGAATCTGAGGCTGAAAATGAAGATCTTTCCAGTTAATCTGTATTGAGAAAAATCAGTGAGCACACATCTTTTGCATCTTTCGGTTAGAAAAGAAACAACAGATACAGCTGTCAACACAACTGTAGTCAGCAACAACATAGGTTCACCCTGGAGTAACCCCAGCCCTTACCCAGGTAGTACAAACTGCAAACTTGGGATTCCTGAGGCTCAGTGTGGCCAAAATTCCCACTGGCATCATCAAACATGCCGAGCTGGGCAAGCATTATAGCATCATGCAGGAGTTGTTATTCCAGTGCTCTTGGGCTGAGGCTGATTATCTGCTGCCTTGTGCTTCGTACTGACATACCTCACCAGGGAATTCATTTCAGTGTTTCCTGGGTTACCTCCTCATTGGCAGAATGGTGATAAGGGTACGTCCCTACAGCAGAGACAGACAGTCAGACATGCAGACCTTCTGTCAGGAGAGCCAGGGAAGTATTAGTACAAAGACTTCCAAGGCCTTGAGAACAAGTATGCTTTATTTGATAAAATCTCTCAAGCAAACATAGCTTTTCTTGTTCTTTTGCTGAAACTAGAGCAATCTTACTTCTTTTAAATGAAATCATATAGACTATTTTAAACATAGCTTTTAACTGACATAACTAGACTCTTGGAAGTATTTCAGTTCAAACAGACCTCCATTGCAAGAGAACACTGGATCATAGCACAAAATCTAAGTAGCTTGGCAATAGAGGCTGATATATTTAGGAACAAAATAATATTGTCCAGTTGCTAGTAAAAGCAGAAGACAGGACTTGATGACTCAAAAGGTCTTATTTTTCTAAGTTAAGTAAGACCTGATATTTCTATGTTAGAATAAATGTTGGTTTTACTTATAATGGTGCAAACTGTATAAAGCTACTATACTCTTTGTAAAGGGAAAGTGAGTAGAAGAAATATGAAAAAGCCAAAATGTAGCCAGACTTTGGATTTTTAAAAGCCCATGGTCCTCAGATTACTTGAGCAAGTAATCTTATTACAGACTTCTCTGGGAACTGCTTGACCACCCCAGTTGCCTCTGAAAATCACAATCAATTTATTTGTCTCAGGACTAATGGGGGGAAAAAAAGATTTCAGGAATGAAAAGATTTTACTGTAATGACTTGAAGCAAATGGGAGAACAAAATGCCTGCTTTAGAAGTCATGAGAGGCACAACCACAACAATTAAGGGCAAGAAAGAGAAGTGGGGAGGAGGGAGTTGGGAAAGTGGAGTTCCCAAATTTCGGCTTTTATGTAAGCCCCAGTTTAAATATAATGTGGCTGCAAAAGAAAGGCAACATACTTTGGCTGATACCTTTTCAGAGATATTTGGACATGAAAAACCTGATAGTCTTTTAAACAGTGAGAGAGAGCTAAATGTAGGATATTGTATATCTCTCTCTGGGAATCATATAACTCTAGAAAGGTTGCACTAAAAGTCACAAGAATATTTCATGATAGAAGATCAGTGCAGTTTTAACAGCTGAACAGCAAGCTTGAACATGTTTATCAGGCCAGTGTTTTCAAAATATCTTTCAGTAAAAGGCTGTGTCCTCTATACATCTTGCTATATCATTTTTTTTTTCACCCAACAGGGCGTGATTTTTTTTCAAGCTGAACACTGTCTGAATAGCTTCCCTAACGTCTTTGTTTAGATCTGGACTATAGATTCTGTCTTACTTGCACTGATGTTAGGAGGAAACTCTCCTAGCAGACATCCTGTGGGATGACAATACCTAATTCTTTGTTTCCAGCATCTTACAGTGTTACATCTATCCTATCAAAAGTTGTGAATAATTCTTATATCTGTTTATATATTCTTATTTGTGAGCACAAGGTCTGGTAAAGGTATTCTCAGTATTTTTTTTTAAAGGTGTTTTTCTGCTACGATATTGCTAAATTAAAATGTCTGCCCTAGTGTTAAATTCCTGGATATGAAACACAGAAAAAAATTATAAAATTAGATGAAATGTGTATGAATATAGGGTTAATCTGACTCAGCTGCTTCACAGTAAAAGTGGCATATATCCTGTCCAGACAGGATTTCACTGAGAAATATCTATGGTGCATAAATGTTGTCTTATCAAGTGTGCCATCCCCTCACAACATCAGCTTTCCTGGAGTAAAGACTGAAGTATGGTCACCTTTTCCATCACACATCTTCTGACAGAAAACACAAGGAGCAGTGAAAATTAAGTACTGTAGTATACGTTTGGCTAAGATACTAACAAAACCCTGAGGTAATTCCTTGAAAGACTGCAAATGCTGAGGTGACAGGTGGGGGGGCTGAGGCAGGGATGTGGGGAGAAAGACACTGCACTGCTGGGAGAAAGACACAGCTATGTTTCAGTCAAATCTGACCTACTTTAATAAAATCAGGTCATCTGTGAGCTCTTCATTACCCCCAGACTAAACAGTACGAAACACAGCAGCCAATGTCTCTGTCTTTTCAAAGTACCACCAATTCTCATTACAACATTGTTATGTATTCCTTAATATATATTGATTTAGTCATCTCGCCACACCAAAGCTGGTAAACAGTGCTGGGGAAGGAAGCAAAGTAAACATGATTACTGACTTTTTAAAAAAAAAATAAATAAAAATTTGTAGGGTAAACACAGCCATGCCTCCAGAATGTGTCCTCAAGGGAATACAGAAACAAAAGGAGGCACAACTGTCTCACAACATTAGCCATGACGGATGGAGCTCACCTATCACACCAGCAAACACTTAACTGTTACCAGCCACATTAGCAGACAAAGCAGAGGCTGGAGTCAAGCGGAAGCTGGTACTGTAGGCTTACACTCAAATTCTGCTCAGTGTTCAATCTTCTGTAAACTAGGAAGATGACAGCCCCATAACAAATAAAATATCCTGGTGAAGTTTTGATGTGATGCACACATCTATATTTTTGTTCATACAGAGACAAACTGTATACATGTGTGTGCAGGTATGGACATATCCCCACACATGTATTTTATTATGTACATGTGTATATCCACTTGCTTGTACATGAATGTGTGTGCTTGATAATAATGTACATTGATATATGTGCACTGCTTTTAGATCTGTAGATATAGAAATATATATACATGTATATCTCTAGCTGTATAAAAGCATATTCAGCAATAGACATGTCCTTGTGAGCATCCTACACTGAATCCTACACTGTTTAAAGTACGAGCATGTCTATAGTAAATAGGGCGATACGTATGAAAAACTGTGTACTAAAGGGAAACATTCATCTGTTATTAAAAGAACTAATAAGTTTTATTCCTATTGTTTATCACAGAAGTGCAATCTTTACAATTTCTGTTCAATGTTAGTTAGAAGAGTATTTATTTTAATTTGTTTTGGAGACCAAAGGCTCCACTCATTTATCTACATAGGGCCATCTGGTGCCATGTGAGGTCTGGCATCTGGTGCCATAAGGAATGACACAGCCTCCTGCTGCTACTCCAATAAACCACAGGTTACCATAGGTCCCAAGCCATACCTACAGCCTTGTGTGAATATCTCTGACACCTTAGCTCATCTCAAAAGGCACCATACATTAATGTACAGGCAACTGCACTGCGCCCTTGCATTCCTTTACCTGTAGACAGTTGTCATTAAAACATTTTCCCCCTATCTTGCTGATTTTCTCTTTTTTCTAACCTATGTGTAACTGGGAATCTATTTGGTACTTGCTTTCTTCCCCTACTATTTCATTGTCCAATTTACTTCTCAGTCTGACACCTATTTGTGGGCGGTTTATTTTACTCCACCTTGCTTGACACAGGGGTGTAGACTGTAGGAGTCCAGGAGGGCCAATGCTTTAGACAGAAGTATTTAGATAAAATAAAAGCATACAGAGATGACAACATAGGTAGTACAGCCCTTGGGCCATGCCAAGTTAAAATAATTTAGATGGTTCTTGTCATTTTCACCTTTATACTTTTCTTCCTGTTCCTAATTCTATCCCCTGCCTTGTGCTGGAATAAAGATTGCACAGCTATGGGGGATCCGGATCTTACCTAAGTAATTACCTTTGAAACCAACATTATGCATATAGATATCCCTCAAGTTCTGAACCTTCATGGTATATGGTGTTGTTATATTTTAAAATTATTACTTAGATGACCGGAACTAGAAGGAGGGGCAGCTCTGAGGAATCCCACTGGCTGTGACAGACTCAATGCTTACTGATTATGGTAAAATAGAGTAGCCATATTTTGATTTCTTGCAACATCTGGAGAGTTACCCCCTTCCATCTTCTGTTTTCTTACAGACTCTGCTGCTACCCATACTGCTCATTTCTTCTCATTTAGCCAGCTGAAACTTCTGTGTCACCCAGACAGGGTCTTTAAATTAACAAAGAAGTAGGACTGAGAGAAGTAGGGGAAGGAAGAAACACACAGGAACAGATAATACCCTGTGAGCTTTTAATAGAGGATATATGACAATAGTGGTTAAAATACTGCAAAAGTACACATCATTTAGGAAATCTGAAAATTCTTGAATAAGCATAACTAACAACTGTGTCCAAACAAAGGTCTTTAATCTCCTTTCTGAAAGAGCTGGTGATAGGAACTGCTGAATCTCCTTTACAGGCTGCAGTGGTCCCTTCTCTGAAGGAGGTGGGGGGAGGGTAGGGAAGTAGAAGATAGGGTAGGACAGTAATTAGTATCTGAAAAAAAGCCGGCTTTAAGCAGCATACTTAATGGTGGGATTTTAGCAGACAAATATTGACAGCACACTGGTGTTGCTAAGCTAGCAGTGCCCTGCTGAAGGGCTGGAATGTGTGAGCCGCACAAAAGCCTGCCCATGGGACACCACAGAGCACCACTGCACGAGCAACACCTCTGGGTGCTACCATGCGCATCAAAGGAGAGGGCTTTCTTGCAAAATCTTCTTCTTCCAGTGGGATAAGTCTATCCTCAATTTTGTTTGCAGTTGATGTTGTTTTTTCTGCAGAAGGAACCAAAGAACAGGACTGAGATAGTGCTTTTTCCCTTGGAGGAAGGAAAGGCTGGGTTCCATTCTTCTTTGACACAGGAGAAATGCCTAACACTGTTAATCCCTGCAGGAGCAGATTACACTCAGGTCCCTGCATGTGCTGCAGCTTCAACAGAGACACTGTCTGGATCCACATTGTACCCAGACTCATATCCCACCTTGGTGTGACCTCATTTACAGGGAATTTTACATTTGCAGCCTGCAGCTCTAAACGTAGATTGATGAGGCCATTGCCAGAGTTTTGTCTTGTTACCATTGGAAAGCTATAAGAAAGAAAATGATGCAAGATAACTGTTGGTGTCTGCATATTGTATCTGAAACTCCACCTGGTAACTCAGTACATGCAATGATCTGCTTTGATTCACTGTTGCTGGAACCTGAGATGCGCTTTTTTGCTTTGTGACTGACGTAAAACAGCTCAGTTAGACTACTTGTATCTATGCTCTTCCATTAGAGGCTTTAGCCCTTAGGCATTTTCTTAAAAGAGACATTTTTATTTCATTTTGTACATTATTTTGAAGTAAATAACTGATTAAGAAAATGAGGATTTTACGACTGAGCAAAGCCATTATTGTTTTTTCTGAAAAGCTGTTTAGTTTATATTTGCATTTACTTCCAGTTACAGGCTTCTTTGGACCACAGAAAGCTTTTCAGGACTGAAAAGATAATAGGAAGGCTCCCATCAATTTCCAATAGTTTGACCCTGGTCAAAATTGGTAGCTCGGTCTGGTTTTCTTAAAAACTTTTGGGAAAATGTCATTATGAAGCTTCACATCCTCAATCATAGTTCATGTGATTCAGCATGGTTTAGGGTGTCTCCACAGAATGCAATTCAGGCCATGTAATGCTACTTGAAATTGCAGAAAGGAAGGTACAATAGTCTTCAGACATATCCTCTGTCAAATTAATCATGGACTGTTGATTCAGAGATACCAAATGTCACAGATCTTTTTTTTTCATTTTACCGTAACCCAGGTAATATGCATGCATTTCTCTAAAAGAGTGATGATTTTTCTTCTCTAGTATATCACTAAATAGAACTGACAAGGTTTGTATGCACAATTCTATTCACAGCAAAAGCCAGATAAACCAAAAGAACCACTTATAGCTAGGCAGATGTTCATAATCTTAATCTTATTACCTCCAAACAACAGTGTTTGATTCCATACATGAAAAGCAATAAATCAGGAAATGTCATGACACATGAAACAGTAAAAAAGAAACACGGCAATAGTCTGGGAAAAACATTTCTGATTTGGATTATCTGTAGCGTTCATGGCTTGTGCCTCAGAGATGTTCAGACTGTGGTATGGTATGGGCTAGGTTATGATAGCTATATTATATTATTGAGCACATCAGTATATTAGCTAGTTGGGGAGAAGAGAGACTAGTCAGAATTGTATAGTCTGGCAGTTTTGTGAAGACAACAAGCAGTGGATATTTAATTTCAGAATTATAGAAAATCTAATTATATATAAAAAATTCAAACCATATGCAATGTTGCCTCATACAGCCTTTTTCATTTTTTCATACATTGTTTTACTGCTAAGTGTGGAGAAATTATACCTCTGCTGAATTGAGCTAAGACCAAAGAAGAGTCACATCATTTTCTTCAGCTGTTGCTTAAACAATCTCTAGGCCTTATCTGACATATTTACAGCTTTATATCCACATCAATTAAAAACTATAATGGGATTTTGGTTTAACTGCTTATATATACTAGCAACAATACTAAGCATATACATGGAATTTATGTATACTCACAGTGTTTATAGTATGTCTTATTCTCAGCAGTAATTTGTAAATTTTATCACACATCATCAATGTGGAATAAGTTTGCAATCCATCCAACAATTTTCATGAAATTACTTGTATGTAGCTTCTGCAACTAACAAGAGAAAAGACCATAACATACCGTAACAAGCCATAACAATAGAGAAGAAACAGAACATGAAGTTCAACAAGGCCAAGTGCAAGGTCTTGCCATGTGGGTTGGGACGATCTCAAAAACAAAGACAGTCTGGGTAGAGAATGGATTGAGAGCAGTCCTGTGGAGAAGGACTTGGGAGTGCTCGTGGATGAGAAGCTCATAATGAGCTGGCAATATGTGCTCACAGCCCAGCATCCTGGGCTACATTAAAAGAAGCATGGCCAGCAGGTCAAGAGAGGGGATTCTGCTCCTCTACTTCACTCTCATGAGACCCCATCTGGTGTACTGTGGCCAGCTCTGGAGCCCTCAGTACAGGAAAGACATGAACCTGTTGGATTGGGTCCAACAGAGGGCCACGAAGATGATCAGAGGAATGGAGCACCTCTCCTATGAAGACAGGCTGAGAGAGTTGGGGTTGTTCAGCCTGGAGAAGGGGGGACCTTATAACAGCCTTCCAGTACCTGTAGGGGGCCTACAGGAGAGATGGGGAGGGACTCTTTATCAGGGACCGTAGAGTCAAGTTGAGGGATAGCCATTTTAAACTGAAAGAGTAGATTTAGATTAGATATTAGGAAGAAATTCTCTACTGTGAGGGTCGTGAGACACTGGAACAGGCTGCCCAGAGAAGTTGTAGGCGCGCCATCCTTGGAATCATTCAAGACCAGGTTGGATGGGGTTTTGAGCAACCTGCTCTAGTGGGAGGTGTCCCTCCCCATGGCAGGGGGGTTGGAACTCAATGATCTTTAAGGTCCCTTCCAGCTTGCACCATTATGTGATGTGTACCATAGTGAATCATTCACTGACTGATGTGATTTTCTCCAGGAGAATGGATGCAAAGGAAGCTGGGAGGAAACAAACCAAACCCCATGCAAACATAGACAGATGTTATTTACAGTCCTAACTTTTTCCCAAGAAGACTGATCCTCCTGAGGTCTATAAACTACTGAGAAAACCTTGAGACCTCCAGACATAGCTCAGAGCGTGAACCATAGATGCTCTTAATTGCTTCCAATTGCTTCCAATTCTCTATATTGACCCCATGCTACAGTCAGCTTCTGCCAATACATTTCACAGTTTATACAGAACTGCCTTAAAATCAAACACTTCAATCTTGTTCAACAAACTAAAATATCAGATCTGGACAGATCTGATCCCAAACCAAATTTGATTTTGCTGACATAAATATTTGGTTTTTAGATGAAAGTTTTTGCTTTTCAGGTTAAAAAAGTCAATAAATAAAAATTCAACATAGGTATCTCTTTAGTAAAAACATACATTTTTCCTCTAAAATTTTCTAGATTTTTTTCTGTCTGAATGTTTCTGATAAATGCACAACAACGGTGTATACATACATTCACAAATACACAAGATTATATCTGTTAGATGCATGCACATAATCTCAAATTTATTCACTCTTTGGAAAGATAACACTCTGCTAGATGATAGGTCAGAATTCTCCATTTCAGCTAGCTGAAGAAGATGTTAAGATATAGAAAAGTTGGAAAAAGTTCATAGAAACAAGCACAAAAAAGATCTCTTGCTTTCTTGGTATGTAAAGAAAACACTAAATAAACAAATTGTGAACCCAGTAATGAAAGTCAACACTTAAATCTGTGTGAGTTCTCCCTGTGTCTATTTATTTTTCTCTCTCTAAATACTAAATGCAAACTTCAATACAAAGCCAAGAATTAGGTTCCATACATGGAAATGCCTTGGTGATTGTAAAAAATAATGCTGTGGTGTCTCTAGTTGGGAGGTTTGGAAAGAAGGGAACTAAAAAAAAAAAAAAAAACAAGAAAGAAAAAAAAAGGAAAAAAAAAGAAACTGTTCCACTTCATCTAGCAGTGCTGCAATACATCACTCCAATTAAATCCCAGCCAATAAGCAAAGGGACGTGTTAAGTAAAATTCATGAGCTTTGAATGCATGTGAATGAATATGCCAATCAGAATCAATGCCACCCATTCATCTGGTGTAACACCATGGTGATGACAATGAGCTTGAAACCAGCCTTTGTTGTTATCAGCTGTGCAGTAGTTGCCACAGCCCCAGCCTGGATCAAATGTGTGGGACATTTAAATCTTCAGCATGGCACCAACACACAGAACATCTTATTCATGCCAAAAAAAAGGAGCTATAATCAGTCTGAGAGTAAATAATTCAGGATCAGTTCCTTAAGGGGCACAAATTGCCTTTTTTTTTTAAATGGCCAAAAGGCTGTTCCTCTCCTTGCTTGACTTTAGTATATGAACACAAGCACAGCTGTTTGTAACCACATAGTATATTTGTCAATTTAGCAAATCTGTTGCTATATTAGTGTCTGCAGTTGAGCCTTCTGTGGACCTTAACCGATACTGCAACAGGAATATCTTTGCGGGGACCTTCATCTCAGCCCTTTTGAGTGCTGCAGTGGCAGATGGCTAGCTCTCACTGCTTTTACAATAACCATTTCATTTGTGATGCTTGACCTGAATTCCATTCCTTGTTTAAAAGTGTGTCTCAGTTCTCAAATGGTATTTCACAGAATTGCCATTTCCATAGCGTTTCCACATGCTCTTCTCCAAATAACACATTTGCCCATAAAACAGGGTGGAAGAAAAGAATATGGAACTAAGTGTCACAATTGAAAATGTTTAATCTAAGTATATCTATATCCAAACGCTGATGACAGCTTCATTTTTATTGGATTTAAATTATACCACTGATATTTTCTTATATGTCCGTTTATATCACTTACAGATCACATTGTATTTTCAGTCCTTTATGCTGAGTTACAGTTGTCTTCCTTCCATTGTGTTCTCAGTGTTTATAACATTGTAAATGTGAAACACTATGCTAGACAAACAGGTCTGTGAGTGGTGACATACACTCAACTTCTTTGAATAAATTAAGCATGCATTCTTTCAGTAATAGATCCACCCATTAATCAGTGTGTTTAAAATGATGTGACAACCACCGCATAGAACTGATATTCCCCCAATTTACCAGTAGATATTACTCACTGCTGAACATTTTCTCTGCACATTTCTCATGTTTTTTCTCAGCTCCTGGGCAGGAATTTAATCTTAAAAGGAAGAACAAGTGACCTTAAGGAACTGTATTTGGAAAGAGGTTCCTTCTGAGGTTTCTTCTGCAGCCAATTTCAAGTACACATTTGATTAAGAAGGATTAAACATGATGCCTATATTTGCCAAGAAAAACATGCATCCTTTGGCCATCCCTTCTCGTTCTCTGGGACTGAGTCCACAAGGAGTAAGTTAAACGAAATAGGGGGTATAAATGTAAGGATCACAAAGAGACAGCAGAATCGCTGCTGCGGAAATGATGCTGTCTGCCCATTAGGATTATCTACAACCCTGTATTGTGATTCTTCTGTTAGTGATTCCAGTCTTTTCCTACACTGGAATTGACCTGGTCTTTTCCTACTGGAATTGTGTGAAGCATTTCTTTAAAAAAATAAATATAAATAGTTTACTTTTCCTTAGCTTTTTGCAGCACCTTAAAGTGATCCACACCAGTTGGATGCACGTTCCTGTAACAGGCTCAAGTATAAGAGAACTATGAGACACAAAGCAAAGATAGATTCCACCTTACAGCAAAAGAAATGTTTCTTTAGACTCAAAGTGAATGGCAGATTTTTTCCAGCTGTAACTAAACCCATACTTGATGGCATTGTGCTGTCAATAATAACTCAAATGTAAACAAATTATGTATCTCTGAGCATATATCCATTTAGTTCTTTTTAAAAAGAATTATAAATGGTTGTTTTCATAATTTGAGACAGAGACATTGTACTAGATCTGCAATAACATGAAAGCTTGGGAATATCCTCTGTTGATACTCCAGTCCTTTAGCTTTTTTACCTAAGTGTGTTGACCTTCAAAGACCCAGAAAGCTGCCTGTCCCCCAGTGACTACAAGGTAAAAAGAGTCCCAAAACCAAGAGGCTTTTTCTCAGGTTTATCCTCAGGCAGTCACTAAGTAAAATGAAAAGCTGACAAAAGCTCAAGTGTCAACAAGAAGTAACAGATGTATTTATCCAGTTCAGCTACTCTTCATAACATACAACCATGACATTACCACCAAGGCAAATCCACCATGAATGTTTTAAGCTGATTGAAGAGAATATACGTACTCATCCTCATGGTGAGGAGGTTTCTGAAGTTCATTGCTATGTGGAACTTAAGGTTAAGAGTATATATCCACAGTTCATAAACTTGCAAAGCTCTTGGAAAAACTCCTTGTCTCCTTACTCGCAACAAGTTATCTCATTATATCTATAAAAAATACTTTCTCCCACCAGTTGCTAAGGGGACAGGGTCTCAGCCCAAAGCTGCCCATGCCATTCTTACATGCCTGCATGACAGCAGCACAATTCACATGAAGTTACCAACTCAGAACAAACTCCAGGTCTCCTGGTCTCCTGCACTGCTCTGCATCCTGTATCACAAGCTGTCACAAGCTCTTTAGGCCTGTCATCTATTTTATTCCACCAAATAAATCACAAGGTTTTGCTTCTTATGGTCAAGACAACATTGGACTCACATCACCTATATGATTGTATGAATCCTCTGCTCAACAGCTCTTCTATAGAGAAGCAGTACATGAAAAGTTTTTTGTAATCTGGAAAGCTTTATGGGAACTAATTTTTCTATGCTATTCTGTTTGGGTTTTGCAATAATAGACTCTTGCCAGAATGGCAATTACTTTCAGTTATAGTTAAGTGCACCAATGGGAAATAAGTCACCAACTTTGTTGCTTCTTGTCTGTTGCTGTGGTTTAAATGTCCATCCAATGTCCTAAGCACCTTCTTGTATCTGAAATTATATGGCTAACTAGGTAGAAAATTAGATGGATTCTCTCTTTCTACAAACATATACAAAAATGCACATTGATATAGAGGCCTCTAATAGGATTAGGTGTCATTATTTTCACACTTAACCTTACTTTCTGACAGATGGTTAAATAAATTTCACTGCATTTAATAAAACAGCTTTCACAAAAAACTTTCACACAGAAGCTGTTTAATGTGTATGTAGAGGCAAATTCAAAACAAAACAAAACAACAAAACAAAAAGCCCACCTCTCTGACAGCCCTCAATAGCTATTCAAACTTGTCATAATTATACCAATAACTTTCTTCAGCAACTCCCAAAACAAAGGTGATGTTACTGTTCCATCTTTTGACCCATTCAGTCTTGGACTGCTTTACAAGAATATTATGTAGAAAATAGCTAATGTTGCCCACGGTGGTATTTTCTGTATGTTACTAGGATACTTGTATGTTGGTATTAACAAGAAAGCCCAAACTCATCTCTTTTTGCCTGCTAATTAGCCACAATTTTGATCATCGGTGACTAGTGCTGGTATTTTCAAAAATTTTCTAGAAATCTATAAATTTATACCAAAATTTTTAAAGCTGAAGCTGCTTTGGGGATTTTGAAAAGTGACTGAATCTGAAGCTGAAACCAAGAGGTGCTGCATTTATGTTTAGTATTGACTCTCAGCATTAGATTAAATGTGATATATCTCATAAATGAAGAGCTACTGTTGGAATATTTCTTTTACGGGTAATTCAATCACAAAATGTATTCACATGTTATTTGCAGGGTGCCCCTTAAGATCAGAAATGTATTTTATTAGATTAGAAGATTTAGAATCAATATTCTGTACAACCACAACAGTATGCATACCCAAAGAAGTAGAAAATAAAATTACATTTAAAAAAAAATATAACAAATCACCAATTATTTCAGATTCAGGAGCCTGCTTATGGGCTAACTTGAGATGTAAGCAAGTAAGTGTCAATTAATTAGAGTCTGTGACAGCGCTCAGTACTATCTCTTTGATCTTTCACTAGTAGCTGACAACAAAGCACACATGCTCACAATCCTTTAGTTTCAGTCAACTGATCAGCAAAACATGTTCAGCTCATTTAAATAACAGAAGCTGGTAAAATACAGCTATCTTTTATACAGTAAGCAAAGATTTGAGTTCAGATGACAGTATCTGGCATTTATAGAACAGATAACTTGGAGCCACTGGCATCAGTTGGATAACTTGAGTCAAACTTAAAAATGGATGAAGCCACAAGCCAGAGGCTGCAATAAATTCCACAATAACTCCCCTGATCAACCATTGGTATTCCGGCTATTTAATCACAGATGTGACATTGCTCTGTGAACAGTGTCACACAAACATCTGGGCAGAAAGATACACTGTGGATAGTTCACAAACAGAAGATGCATTTGTTTCAACAATATCAAAATTCAAGGGAAGCACAGAACAACAAAAATAAGTGATGTGTACAGGCCAGAATCTAGACTTCTGTACATACAGCTGTCGCAGCTTTTTTTTGACCTGGAGTGTTGGGATTTTTCGGTACATGTGTATATATTTTTGAGACTTATTAAAAGGGATAGCTATTTGTCTGTGAAAGCTGGGAGATGTCTGAAATATAATCAACAATATATACAGTGGCATGAGCAATGTTTACATTTTAGGGTTTTTTTAATACAATTTTAAAATGGCATCATTATGTACACACAAAATTTTTTTTCTAACTTTGTCATATTTTAACCTACAAAGATAAGGCACTGTCTTGTTTGTATATTTCCTTCTCTATTGCTCCAAGTACTTTGGCCTAGTGGGGTATGTGGTTCTCTTCTAAGAGGCAAACTGTTGAGAAGAAGCAGAAATTTACCTATACTGATGTTCTAGTTCAATGGACCACTTGCTCAAGTATGGAGTTAAATCCCACCTCTAATTAGCAATTTAAGTTGAAGTCATGCTGAAGTGAACTGTGGAATCAAGACTCCGAGAAGACAACTGCAGACAGACGCTTTGATTGTCTCCAGTGATGTGGGTCAGATGATGGGGAGGACCACATTAGTCCTGCTCCCTGCAGCCGGGTGCTGCAGTGGTCCCCAGCCTCTGCTGGCTCCCAAACTATTCCCTAGCTTTGTGTCTTTGACAGCGATGGTTCAGTTGACTTGACAGCAAAGATTAACAAGTCCCAGTGCTTGGGGTTGAGCACTGGCACTGTTTAATTTGCTAGTATAACTCGTGTGCATCCAAGTGACCTACATGAAAAGGTCTTGAAACTGGCAGGTACTTTTTGGCACCCAAAAGTTTAAAGACCCTTAGGCCTAAATAATGTTGAACTATTTGTGTTTCTCCAGGGAACAAGAGTGTTCTCCAGAATAAAATAGCTTCAGGAAGCTCTGAGATTTGGCTCTCTGGAGATAGAGAAATGTGTTTTCTTTCTTCCTCTTTCTTGTCTTTATTTTTTTCCTTTTCTTTTTTTTTTTTTTATGGTTCAGCATGCTCCTTTAGTGTCCCAGAAACAAACACATTCCTCTTCTTAGTAGCCTGTAATGTACAGGCTATGAGCTCTCTCCACAACCCTGATTTTAGTTTGTGAACTGCTCAATGCTCTGCATTAAAGACGTAATTTATCATATCCTCCCTCACTCTGACTGTGAGAGCTCCAAGGACAGGAGACAGATGCTCCTGGGGACAGCCACTTACTTTCCCCCGATGTAATATGAGGGATGGCATCACTCAGGTGTGGTGCCTCCTCCTGTCATCGCTGTAGTCAGCTCTGAAAGCCCTCCCATGATCGTGTACAGCCCATGTCATTTGGGGCATGTGTAGAGGAGACATGTTGGGTGTACAAGGACTGCTGGTGCAGCAAGCTGAGCTCATGTAGGGTTCAAAAATAAGGGCAGCCTCCATGGTTTGGGATGAGGATCCTGAGTGTCAGTGCTTAGCTTAGGAGGACAGGCACTGAGAGGAGAGAGGTTTTGGAGAAGTGATGGCAGCTCTGGAGCTCTCTGAGTAAAAGTTGGAAGAAGCCTGGGAAGAGACTGCCCCAGGCAGCCCTGCTGAGGAGCCTCCATGCTCTCCCCTTTCCCTCAGGAATGACTTCCTGAGGCTGGGCCCTGCCTGGGTCATTTCATCCCCATCACACTGCCCAGTCATACTAGGGCGGTCTAATCCCTGTTCCCTCCATGGGGCCTGATCCTGACCCCTGACTGACCCACAGGCCAACGACCTACCCAGCCTTGGCTCATCTGCTGCCCTGGGGAGGTCACCAACACCCATGTGCCTTCACAGGTGATTAGTCAGTAATCAGCAATGCTTTAGTAGCTGCTCCAGAACACATTCAGGTTGAAACTGCCTCCCCCTCCTTACAGGAAATGTGTTCCTCCATGTTCCCTTCTCACTTGAGATCGACCAAGCTTAGACAATTTTTGTAAAAGGATGGTTCATTTCAAGAAAAATAATCTTCCTGCGCACTGTCTTGTGGCCCAGGAAGTGAAGCCCAAAGGTTTTCCATGTAGGTGCATGAGAGTGGCCACGTCAAACCAAAAGTTCATCTTGTCCAGAATCCGATTCCCATCATTGGCCAATAGTGGTGCCATGGAAAGAGATGGCAGTGCAAAATATATCTTATTTCCTACAGCAAAACCTTCCAACCATCAGTGGTCTAATGGTTCTTTGAGACCTGACGTATCTGAAATGGTGAAGCTGGGGCTTGCAGGGAGGTTACAAAATCACTTCATGTATTTAGCTCAAATGAAGCTCAGGGCATTATCGCTTCTTCATAGACCCAGAATAAAGGGAGATGGGAGTGGGGAAGATGAGGTGAATCTCCGGCACGTTATTGCACAAGCAGAGCCTGCATTTTCATTTATCTTGCCTGGTTACAATCATGTATTTTGACACGTGTTTCAAGAAATTCTTATTTTGGCTTAGCTTAGCTCTGTTCCAAACTGATTTAGATTAAAACATTGTAAGTTTAGCCTAAACAAAAAGAATTTAAACACAGCCTTTTCGCATTAGATTAACCAAACTAGTTAAAAAATATAATTTAACTTAAACTGTTTTAGCATTGTAAATGTAGATAAAATGAATGTGTAACTAAGAGAACGTGGCCCTGGGCACACGTTAAAATATCCAGTTATTCACAGTAAGATGACAAGCTCAGCTCTCAGCCATAGCATGAATTAGTCTACCAGCTCTCATAGTTAATCAAATCAAAACATCACACTATTTTTTCAGCCACAGAACATAGCATACAACATCAAACTACCCATCAGCTATAGACCAAGGAAACTTGGCCTGGTCGTACTTCAAGGAGGCACTTTAAAAGAGCAGGAAAGAGCCATACCCGAGTCCCAGAAAACAAGCAGGAAGGGAAGACGACCAGCCTGGCTAAATAGAGAGCTTTGGCTGGAGCTCAGGAACAAAAATAAGGTTTATGATCTTTGGAAAAGGGGCCTGGCAGGCAAGGAGAAATACCAGGAAGTGGTGAAGATATGCAGGGGGAAAATTAGAAGGGCCAAGGCTCAAGCAGAGCTCATCTTGGCCACTACAGTTAAGAACAACAAAAAGGGTTTTTTTTGGTATGTAAGCAGTAAAAGGAAGATTAGGGATAATATGAGCCCACTGATGAATGAGATGGGCACCTTAGTGGTGAAAGACATGCAGAAAGCAGAGTTGCTGAATATTTTCTTTTCTTCTGTCTTCACTGCTAAGGATGCCCCTCATGAATCTATGGCCTTGGAGGCAAGGGGGAGGGTATGGAGAGAGGAAATTTTCCCTCCAGTAGATGAGGATCAGGTTCGGGACCACTTGGCCAAACTGGACATTCATAAGTCCATGGGCCCTGATGGAATGCACCCGCGAGTGCTGAGAGCTGGCAGGTGTTGTCACTGGGCCACTCTATCATCTTTGAAAGGTCATGGAGAACAGGAGAGGTGCCTGAAGACTGGAGGCAGGCCAACATCACTCCAGTCTTCAAAAAGGGCAAGAAGGAGGACCCTGGGAGCTACAGACCAGTTAGTCTCACCTCCATCCCTGGGAAGGTAATGGAGAGACTCGTTCTAGATGTCATCTCCAAACAAGTTGAAGAGCGGGGGGTTATTGGAAGTGGGCAACATGGGTTTACCAAGGGTAAATCATGTTTGACCAATCTGATAGCTTTCTATGATGCTATAACTGGTTGGTTGGATGAGAGGAGGGCAGCAGATGTCATCTACCTTGACTTTAGCAAGGCTTTTGACACGGTCTCCCATAACATCCTCATTGGGAAATTAAGGAAGTGTGGGCTGGATGAGGGGACAATGAGGTGGATTGAGAACTGGCTGTGTGACAGGACCCAAAGGGTAATGATTAATGGAGCAGATTCACGCTGGAGGCCTGTAACCAGTGGTGTCCCCCAGGGGTCAATACCTGGTCCAGTCTTGTTCGACATTTCATCAGTGACTTGGACAAGGGGACAGAGTGTAACCTCAGCAAATTTGCTGATGATACCAAACTGGGAGGAGTGGCTGACACCCCGGAGGGCCATGCTGCCATCCAGTGAGACCTGGACAGGCTGGAGAGCTGGGCAAGCAAGAACCTCATGAGGTTCAACAGGGAAAAGTGTAGGGTCCTGCACCTG